>OZ022492.1:6630159-6947173 GCA_963989405.1 Trypoxylon attenuatum | reverse complement strand
AATAGGAAAATGGTTCGTGCAATCTATGGTATGACTTACCTTCTATTTCATTGTACCCTGTTTGTGCTACTATTAATGATTGGACACATTTACTTTTCAGATGCATTTTCAGATGCAGCATGTCGATGTGTCAATTTGCAGCAGCCATCCAAAACAGAGTTTGGCTCAGTTATGAAGTTGGCACTTAGGACGCTACAAGAGACTGGAATCGAATCTGTGTCCACAGCGTCCGCAGTCCATCGCCTATCGCACTCATCCAAATCGGGTTGTTGAGAGTCGTCTTTCAGGTAGGTTACTTAACCCATGGCACCGATCTTTAATCATCAATTTCTCAAAAATGGGGGAGTGTTGGGATTTTCGGCTTTAGGGATGTTGATAGTTTGGTCCAAAGAAGGTGTGTGCAAAATTAGAAAAAAATCGGTGACCCACATTGCTGGTCCTCCCCTTGTGAGTATTTTTCTATATATTATGTTTTCTACATTTAGGTTACTTAGATTTTATATACCTTTTTATTTGTTATTTTTTGACGCATAAAAAAATGTACTGTTGAAAATGAGATTACATACCAAAAAATCATGTCATCGTTTCCTTACCTTTTCCTTTCACCCATTCTTCTTCCAACTCTGATTTTCATAAATAATAACATTATAATTGAGATTGAAAGATGTTAGCCGTCACCAATAACCTAGAATTATAATTCTAGGCATGTCGAAGAGATCCCTTGACAGGTCATCGGGTTGCATATCTGTGACACGAGTCCGTGCAACGTGCCTCGGCGGCTATGTACCTGTCATGTCACACCACATGTCACCGCGTGGAAAAAAGTGGCTCACTCGATTGGCTATCTGTAATGTCACCGGGTGGAAATCTGTGACTCGAGCCAGTGTAACACCCAAGTGCCTCGACAGTGATGTGCTGGTGGTATCACACCGCATGTCACCGCGTGGAAAAAAGTGGCACCGCCACACTTGGCTATCTGGGATAGTGAAGTGTTGTGGGTGAGTGCTTGTGCGCGCGGAGTTCGTCGAGAGCCGGAGGCCCGACTCTTGCGACTCCGTCACACCGGGTGTCGCTCGACGAGTGACCTTGAGATTTCTCGCGCAAGGCGAAAAGTGTTAGAAATTTTTTGCACTTTTGCACTTCGCCTTGTTCGAGAAATCCTAAGTGTCTACTTTGACATCGAGCGCAGGCGCGACGCCTTTATCTTAGCGTCGCGGCCTAATAACACTCGGCGATGACGGATAGCTCTGGGCGGGTCTCTGGTGAGGAAGTTAGGAATCTAATTCTTAGATTCCCTACTGCCGAAGGCGATCTCCGCTGCCCCTGGTGCTACAAGAAGGGCAGAGACGAGAGGCGCCACACCCGGTTCAGCTATAAGAGGGTGGAGGATCTCTCAAAACACTTGAAAAGAGATCATCCGGGTGTGGTGGTGGTCTGGCGTTGCCGCGTGTGTGATGTCGCCGGCACTGGGAAGTACCCCCGAAAGTCGGTGGCAACACACTACGCGGCGGCCCACGCCACAGACTGTAGCTACTGGGCTTGAAGTAGTAGGGTAGCACCAGGGGACAGTACAGACACCCACTCACAGGCCCGCACGGTACAGCACAACGTAGGGGCCGAGGAGCGATTATCGCCGGCGAGTGATTCGGCGCGAGTGAGTGGTCGTGACGGCAGACGCGGATCGGTCGGCAGGTAGCCCGGATTTCGTACAAGATCGCGAGCGACCGAGGACCGCGTCGAGGACCAGCAGCGGTGACAAGGGACCGAATGCTCCACCTGTCACCGTCGCCAGGGCAGCGAACATCACGGCCACCATCACCACCACAACCACGACGAGGGCGACGACGGGGTTACCTCTGGTGAGGCGGACGACATCGGCCGCCCCCTCCCGCACTACTACAGCGAGAACCACCGCCGCCAAAACGACAAGGACGACAAAAGCTGCCACCCGTCCCAGCACCACGACTGCCGTCAGGGGAAGGAAGACCGCTGTTACCACCACCACGAGCAGCGGCACAAGGACCCTTTCATCCTTCCTGACGGCATCCAGGGCAGCTAAATCGACCTCGCCGCCCGTTGTGCCCACCTCGAGGGCCAGTCCCCAGGGCACCCCCCCAGCGAGAAGAGAAAATCCCCCGCAGACCACCAGCGGGGGCAGAAGGATTTCTGGCGGCTCCAAGGGCCCCTCAACACCATCTCCGAGGGGCCCCACCAAGGATCCAACACCGCCCGGCGCACCACTGAGAAGACTGACACGGAGTTCTGTGCGTCGGGCAGCATCGGAGCCGCCAGCGGGGGTGCCCTTAAGAAGGAACTCCACTGGAAAGAAGAAGTCGGGTACTGGCAAGGAGGAGGAGAAGACGCCGGCAACAACACCGAGCCGGGTCTTCAACTCGAGGAGGGTGAGCCCCGCAACTACATTGTTCTACTGCGTTCCACCTATGCATGTAAGTTTTCGCACCCACAGCATTTTGCTATCTATCACCGCTACATACCCTGTTCTTTACATAACTCTCACCGCTTCATACCCTGTTCTTTACATAACTCTCACCGCTACGTACCCTGTTCTTTACATAGGACTTTGTCAACATACAGGATTGGAACGCCACGGTTTACAAGTTTTGTTCGTCAAGATATAGAATTTCATGCCTCGTTATGTCATTTGTTGTATGCAAGCGTTCCAGGCTCGCTTAAACTCACAAGTTCGGTTAAAGTAAGTTAGCATTAATACTTATCACCTTCCCTGCGCACTTTGTTCTAGTCCCATACCTAACGCCAAATGTAGGAAATGGATAAGATTTTTCATATTTGTCGTTTACTTTTATTGACAGTATGTTGTAATATAATTGAAGAGGACTCCAAACCTGGGAGTTGAAACGTAAAGTGTGTTTTAATCTCATCATACTCTTAAGCATTATGTACATGGCCAAAACTTACCTGCGTTATGAATACCTCCAATCCAACAAACTCAAACACTAATTCTTGTAATTATTATAGTTACGGTAAGTACATCAGAAGTGTGAGGTACAGTTCTACCAGTAGGATTTACAATATAAATATGTAATGAATATAATTTACAAGAAACCAAATATCGAACCATGCTATTTTATATGATATACATTAATTTTGTGCAATTTGGAACTCTGATGCAAGTTAATCATTACTTTATATACAAACTTATGTACGATATACTATATGTAACATGTATACATTATATCGTTTAATGTTTAATTTCTTGTAAATGATATTTGTTTAAAATCCATTCGATCACGTAGGGAATTTCCGCGGATTAAAACGGGTAACATAGCGTGCACGAAAGAAATTCGTAGCCGCGATAGAAAATCCGTCAAATTAATCGCGCGTTGTTAAATTCCAGTTAGATCGTCGGTAATTTAGTCGGTTAGATCGCGAGAACAGAGGTTCAAACCTTTGTAGCCGCGATAGAGAAAAAACCGAAGGCAAACTCGCGGAAAAAAGAGCTAAACACGAGGCACAAACTCGCGCGCGCTCGGTGACTTCCGAACGTTCGCGAGGGGTCAACGTTTGGCCTCGGGCGATGAACGCGGTAACCCCGGATAGAAGATTCGGGAACTTCGAGATAAAGGATTCGCGAGCAAAGTCATTGTCCGAGGGGAAGAGGAGTGGGGATATTTCCCCCGAAATTCCGCGGTTTCGAAGGTGCAAGGGCTCCGAGAACCGACCACTTGATTTTGGACGCTTGACGTAGCAAGACGTTCGCTAGAATCACCGAAGACTTGTGGAGTTAATCGAGGAATTGGACAAAGAAGACCGATCGCTCCAAACGTCGTCGTGCGGAAGAGTGCAGTAAGCCGACTTCGCAACGCGGAAGAAATACGCAGCCTTCCGCGTAGGCATAAGCCTCACTTCTGGCAATAGCCGAACATCACGGACCAACGAGCTGGTTTTCACTATAAACGCTCGACCCGTGCGCGAGCTGAAGCTTGCATCGACGAGAAACGACCAGCCGAACATCGCGGGCCACCGAACCCAGTGCTGTTGCAGCAGTTCGACCCGTGCGCGAGCAGGAGGAATCCACGGCGTTCCCAACCGGTGAAGCTCCACTGCAAAAGTCTCACTTTCGCAGTCCAAGCCAGAAGCGACGGAGATTATTTGGAAATTGATCGGATCGGACCACAGCCTCAGGTGGAGATACGAAGATTGCGTACAAGAGTACTCCGCCAAAAAACGAACATACAGTCCACAATTGCAGTAAGCAGGTAAGAGTTTCGATCTGTTAGCGACCAGCTGATTCCGCGGTCGGAGCAACGACCTGAGGCTGTTGTGAGCTCGAAATTCGTCGCCGCGCATTGTTGTCACTAGCGGATAAACGCTTGTTGACATCGCGGCGAACTGACTTAGATTCGGAAATCGAAATTATAATTTCGACCGAATCTAAGAAACTACTGCAGCCACTACCGAACGCACCGCACAGCTCGAAGCAGGAGAGAATCCTCTCGGAGCTGCACAAATTCGGTGCATAAGGAGTCAGCAATTCAACCACAAAAGAAGAAAGAAGATAACGTGAATATTACCAGTGCGGATACGTGATAGACGAGTGCGAGCGAGAGTGTTTACGTCCCGTCGTCGAGCGAACTCGGCGCGCGACAAACACTACTTATAAAAACCGCTCCACTTTTTGTTACAGATACCGAGACCGCCGATAATCCGTGGCGAGCCGAATTTCTTTGGGAGCAGCCGCCGTCTCTATTTACATGTTGTTCTTCCTACTTATTCTTATATACAAGGTGCTGGATTGACTTGACTTCTCAAATAATTAATTAATTTCGGGGAATTCCCTGTTGAGTAATTTATTGACCCTATCAATCCGCCTATCCCATTCAACCGGCCGTTTCCCGCAGAGGCTCGAGTCCTGCGGAGATTAACGTTTAAAAAACAATATTTGTTACATGTTTATATTGCAAATCCAACTGGTAAAATTTTACCTCACACTTCTGATGTACCTACCGTAAGTATAATTACAAGAATAATAAAGTCGCACAAGTAGGAATTTTAATATAAACATGTAAAAAATACAATTTTCATGAAAGCAAATATGAAACCATATTATTTTATATGATATACATTAATCTTGTGTAATTTGCAACATGTTTAAGCTGTTTTAACAAATGAAATTTTCGTGAATTCTTGTATGCCCTTCCAAAGTAATCCTTGAGTTTTCCTACTTTTCCTACTTTTCCTTATAACATTTTTCTCTCTACCGTACCGTTCTCATGTTATTCAAGAGGGTAGTCCTTTACACTTTTTAGGGGTGGGTCTCAAACGATTTTATGGTGCAGATGGGTGGATTCGCCTTGCGATCCTGCATCACAATCACTGTTAAGGGACATAATTGTTTATATATTATGAAAATAATTATTGGAAAAAATAATTAACGGCAGACGAAAGCCCCATTTATACCATGTATTGTGTATTACTTACTCTAACACGAAACTCGTAAATGTTAATATAAGCACAGGAAATAATACAGCGCGGAGTACAACTTCAAATCGTGCAACTTAATTTGTTGTAAACAAACTGTTAACAAATTTCTGACCATTACTAGGGTACATTTGGAGACTGATTTTTGTTGGCGGATTCGTAAGTGTCTCCAAATATACCCTTGTAATAATCGGAAATTTGTTAATAGTCTGTTTACAATAAATTAAGTTGCAAGACTTGGATTTGTACTCCACGTTGTATTATTTCCTGCGCTAATATTGACGTTACATTTATGAGTTTCGTGTTAGAGTAAATAATACACAATACAAATTTGAATTTTGCAATGTGTAATAGCAGTATTAGCAAATTCATGAAAATTACAAGGGCATATCCAAAGAACCATACGAATTCGTCATCAGATTGAAAGCGAAATTTGTGATTAAATTGTTCATTAGATCAAATTAATTGCATATTACACATGAAGTTAAACAACATAAATATTGTAGAATAATAAATGTACAAAAAATATTGAAATCCCAAAAAATGGCATTACATCGTGCATGTAACGTGCAAAAACGCGCCAAGTACATATAGCGCAGTGGTTTAATGGCGTGAAAAAGTAGTGAAATTGATGTCTGTCAAGTATGTGGGCCAAGGAAATTTGGAATCATATAATATTTTCTATTACTGAAATTACGGAAGCAGATTTAAAAAAAATATAAAGTACGTTTCATTGGGACCTCAACAGAACCTCCAGCACCGGCATACTTGGGGCGCCTATTTTAAGATTTAGAAACTATTCGCTACTTTACGTAATCTACAGGATACGAGTGTTTACAAATACTGTGAAGGTAGTGCACTTATACACGTAGTATTCTCTGACGTAAAGGGTTATGTGCGGTGGCGCCCCAAGTATGCCGGTGCTGGAGATTCTGTTGAGGTCCCAATGAAACGTACTTTATATTTTTTTTAAATCTGTTTCCGCAATTTCAGTAATAGAAAATACTATATGATTCCAAATTTCATTGGCCCACATACTTGGCAGACATCAATTTCACTACTTTTTCACGCCATTAAACCACTGCGCTATATGTACTTGGCGCGTTTTTGCACGTTACATGCACGATGTAATGTCATTTTTTGGGATATCTAGTGTGTCTCCAAAACCGATACAAGTGGCAAACCACGCGTGAACAATTACGCGAAGGTGATGTTGTCGTTCTCGGCAACCCGCTCCTTCCCCCCAATCATTGGGAGATGGGAAGAATCGAGAAGGTTCTGCCCGGTAAGGATGGCCTTATCCGGGTCGTGCAAGTTCGCACAGGTAAAGCCACATACACACGCCCGATCACGCGCATGTGTAAATTACCTGTTAGCGTCGAGATTATTTTTAAGGAAATTGGTATTAAGAGAACTGCCTGGAGAGTGTCCTACGACAGTTTTATGATAGGGACTCAGGTTAGTTAAAGCTACTTGAGTGAGAGAATGCGTGAGTGAGAGAATTTGAAGGCCTGGTACCGATGTCGGCTAGTGGCCCGACGTCACCTACCTTTCGGACGTCTAAGGGCTGCACGTGTGATTGTAAAAGAATGACAAGCAGCCCGACGCTGCGTTGCCGAACTTAGGGATACGATTCCTGAAGGATCTGGCCACGGAGTGGGGAAGGACGCTGTGTCTTCTGGTAAGAGGACTGTGATTGACCCCACGGCACTTACCCCAGAACCGTACTCGGGAAAAGTACTCCTTAACGCCTTGAATCTTTATCCTGACGAACCTTTCCGATTAGGGAATCTAACATACCTGTAGATGAGCCAGAACCATCCAAATAGATCGGCTGCTCGCGCGAAAGCGAGACAGCACGCACGATCAGCCAAGCGGAACTCTCGCTCAATACAGAGCGCAGAGCTTGAATTCGAACCCCGCTTGGCCCCCCTTGGCTGTAAACACGAGGAAATCGGGAAGACTTGTCTCTCCCTACCTCAACGTCAAGGGATTAAACGAAACGAACGAAGAATTTCGAATCGAAGCTTCCAAGCACCCGATTCTGATCTAAGCGATCAGTCTAATTCGTGCAGCGAAACATGAAGGATTTTCACGCAAGATTCAACGCGTGCCTGCGTTTGGCCGGAGACCCGGAGGTTCCTCCGCAAGACACAGCCGACCCATCACCAACGGCCAGTGACGTCCCGGACCAGCCCCCTGCTGCTCCCGCGGTCGGGCAGGACTCGCCGGCGCAACCAACAGACCGCGAGAACCGGACGCCACCAAACGCACCCGAGATGCAGGAGCGGTGCCAGGAGTACATCCTGAATGGCACCCGCCTTCTGGTCCCGGAATACGTCCCGGCGGCAAGACGGCGCTATCGCTGCGCGGTCCCAGGGGGGAGCTATTTACTAAAATGGGACAGGGAAGGACGCCTGGTGGCCCTCGCCTACCGGCCGACGCCGCAGCAGCAACCGCCGCAGCAGCAACCGCCGCAGCAGGAACCGCCGCAGCAGCAACCGCCGCAGCAACAGCCGCCACAGCTGCAGCCACCCCCGCAGCACCGACCGGCGCCACGACGACGACGAAGAGGGCCGCCGCCGAACGAGCGACCACCCCTGCCCCGTCGACATACGCTCATGGGCCGCCAAACGGCAGCAAATGTCTACATAGAGACGTTGACGGCCCTGGGGGTGATAAACCGCGAGACGCGAGAAAGGCTCGCCGAGATCGGCGACGGAGGACCGACCAGGCCAGCCCGCCGAAACCAGCGTCCACCGTCACGCATCTAAGAGTAAGTACACAAAAATCAAATTCATTGGTGTTGGTACTTCGACTTGGTTCCCTCGCGGTTCAGCCCACTAGCCCGTACCCCTCTTGCGTTGCGCGAGCCGCGCAAGGGGGGCGGGGTGTTTAATATCCGTTAATACGCGCTAGTGTTGTGGAAGCAATGTTTAAAAGCCCACTCGCCCGACTAAGATGCGTGTTCGGTCATTTCAGTTAATTCCAGTAACTCGTACGCGGGAGAACCACCGGCATGACAGGTAAGATCTATAAGAAGTTATCTTGCACGCCACCTAGTACGAATCGTCTTCGCTTTCCTCCAGGAAGCAGCGAAGACGAGTCGTCACTTACATGCGAACAGTCGTGCTGAAAGCAAGTCTGCCAGACGAGAAACTAATCCTCTACGCGACTTTGCCAGCCGACTACACTTGATTCTCAAGTGAATTGCATAAAAGAAATTACGGGAACACCTTCGTGGCAGCTTCTGGATATTCCTCAGAATTTCCAGCCGAAAGAAATAATTGTACTCCCGATTATCGCGGCAGAGCGATAATCGGCTTGTCTATAGTTTCGCGGCCACGAGCGTGACGGCTCATCGTCTCGCGCGTCACGAACGCAGGTCCCGCTGAGTCACTGCAGAGACTTTACCTCCGTGCAGTAGCCGAAATTTACTTGATCCCAATAGATTCTCCTCTAATACACGGATCAAAAGTAGTAGAGAATTTACAACTCTCTACGCGCTTACGTTAACTTCGACTCGGGATTGGAACATAAATTCAAATAGATCAAGGTGTTAATTTATGTGAAATTAACATCCGAAATTCTAAATAATACAGTCCACAAATTGAATTGAAATTAGAAGATACCGATCGCGAGGACTTCGCGCTCGCTATCGTCAAGCTTGAACGCTCATAATATTGACACTAATCTATTGTGCACTTTGTTCTAGATTACAGGATTTCACGCTTCGCCGAAGACCGCCTATCAACAGCTGCCTCGGCGAGAACACCAGCTGTAACCGAATAAGAGAAAATAGAATCTGAAATTTATAATCGAAATTTAACTGTGTGTCGTCTCACGAATTTAATCTCCTTTCATTTCCGGGTCCATACGAACCCTCGAACCGAGTTGCACTTCCCGCGCGATCCCCGAAGTCTTTTATAGTTGCCATCGCAAATATAAAACAATACAGATAAATAAATAAATAAACGCGACGACAACAAAAGAAAAAAGAAGAAAAAGGAAAACAACAAGCTCGGAGAAACGATCGGCGGGTGGGGGACTGCCGCCTACGGGTGTGCAGCCCCCCGTTATGGCTGAGCTCGGCGTATGGCGCCAGCCACCCGGTGTAAAAGGCCGAGTGAGTGGGCCTCGGTAGATCCGCGCAATGCCGCGTCAATAAATGATTTAAGGCCCGGGAGCGCCTTAGGCCGCTGCCTCGTGTTCGGGAGCCACGGCCGCGGGGAGCGCATCGCCGAGCGCCTGCGGAACATTTCCCTGAGGGATACCAGACACGTGCTCGACATAGACGTTGCGCGACCACGCCAGGGTCTCCGAGACCATGAGTCGCCTCATCAGCATTGCGTATCTTGGGGAGACACGCAATACATCGAGGACAGCCTCATTGCCCAGATCCCAGCCGCCGAGTGCACCGACGAGGAATGCGTCGACTAACACTCTGTAGCCGCGCCCACGAAGCGATTCGGCGAGGGGGGTATACTTGAGGAGTTTACCCATCCTCGCCTCCTCAATCGCTTCCATCCGATTTTCAAATGGCACGGCTACGTCGACGATCACGATAGTTTTTGAAGGCTCGTGCGTCCCGACCTGGTCGTGACGCAGAGCCACAAATTCCCCTTCGGCGCCCGGAACGCGCTGGTTGACCCTCACGGACCCTGGGAGACGGCAACCCCTCACTAGCCGCCGGAGAACGCCATCGTGGCGTTTTTGTCGCGCCGCCGAATACACGGTGCAGTGCTGAAGCACGTGGGGAAGGGACTCGAGGGCGTCCCCGCATTTGCGACAGCGCCTATCACCGGCGCCCCAGCGCCTTGCACCATTAAGGGGCAATACGTCGAGGCGAGCGCGGTGCATGAACCGCCAGTCCGCAAATCGAGTAAAACTCCCCGAGCTCATAAAGTGATTGCTCACTGGAGCCCGAGAAGTGACCTCGACGCCTCACGCGCTTTCGACCAGAATGACGAGAGGGCCGTGGAGGGCCTCGCGAAATCCCCGAGCAAAGACCCCGACAGGTATTCCGCGAGGTCATTCCCTGAAGGAGGTCGACCGATCTTTTTACGAACAGCCTCCCGCAGAGATGATCCCGCTATTTGTGTCAGGACCCCATCCCCCGGATTTAACATTCTAAATGCGTGGGATATGGTCAAGGCATCAGCGAGATCTGCCAGCGGGAACAGTCCACAACCCCCCCCCCCCCCCCCCCCCGAGAGGGAGGGATGTAGACTAGCTCCGCGCTGGCTCTCTGAGGGAGGTGTAGCCACGATTTGGCCAAACGCCTGACGGCTTTGTCAGCCTCCTTTAGTGGCCCCTTCTCCATCCCGGTCCCACGTAGCAGGCTATCAAGACGGGATGCCCGGACCCCCGTTGGAACCCCAAGATGGACGTAATGGTCCCCGTCTCCCATGGATCGAAGTGGCGTATCCTGGAGTTGGTAGGTTCGCGCTGGATCGACTTTCCCCCTGGAAATGTGCAAAGTTGCACACTTGCCAGGGTTGAAGGCCAACCCTAAGCGCTTCGCTACCCCCTCCATTGCCAGAAGCAGATCGCCCATGCTGTCTGGGGAGCCCGTTACTAATGCGACGTCGTCCGCGTAAGCCAGGAATGTCACGCTGTGTCCAAACAAATCATATCCGCGAGCAACGGTGGAAACTCCGCGTATCAGAGGCTCAATCGCCAGATTAAACAGTATTGGACTTAGCGGGCATCCCTGTCTCACTCCAGACAGCATGGGGATAGGGTCTGTGTACCCCTGGGTGAGGCGATCCGCCAGGACAGCTGCGAACAGCTTAGGTGCGATGTCTCCCATTGCCAGGGGTCTCCAGTTAGAGAGATCCGACTCGTCCCCCTTCTTGTGCATAAGCACAGTAAGGGAGTGCCCCCAGCAGGCGGGGATCTGCCCAACTCTACGGCAAGCGTTAAACACGGCCGTAAGGAGAAGGGCACCCCGATCGCCGGACTTCAGATCACTGTAAAATATGCCGTCGGGTCCAGGGGATGAGTTAGACATCCTCTGGAGCCTCCGCCATACCTCACTCTCCGAAAATTCAGCGATCAGGGCGCGATTACTGCCCTGCAGCAACTCCCTGAGTTCAGGCAGTTGCGGATACGCCAACCCTTCATCAGGCCGGGGGGTGTACAGTTCACTAAAATACCGGTGGACTTCCTCCACCGGTATTCCGCATCGCGGAGATACCCCTTGCAGGATCTCGCGAACTGCACGCTTCCGGTACGAGCGGAAGAGGCGCTGAATGCGCGTGGCCTCCGCAACCCGATCCCTACCTGCTGGTGGCGGCCGAATCCCTCCAGACTGGCCACCCCGACGAGAAACGCCACGTCCCCCGGTTTCACGCCCTCCTCCACCGGACGGCCCCTCACCGCCGAGCACCTACCTGGCCAGATGTTGCTCCGACTGCTCGACGTACGCCCCTCCCGACTGCTGCTCCCGCGTCGTGGTTCGTTGTTGACGCTCCCGGGCCAGTCAACACATTAAAACGATTAAAACTATAGGGGCCCCAGTCCCGGATAGGACTAGTGCCCCGGTCCACAAATAAACTAATACTGTCCGCGCGCCCCGCGGGCGCGAGCGACCCGGCGCATTCACCGGTGTGGCCGCTCGATCGGCAGGTAGCCCTTCGCATCGGGTCCGCCGGAGTCCTCGGCGACCTCGTTGTTGCAGCGGCTGCTCCACCTGTCACTTCTGCTGCTGCTCCGGGGGTGGGTGTCTCCGGTGAGGATTGGAGTACCCTCGGCCGCGTCCCTCTCGCACGCCGCCTGCTGCCAACCCCTGCTGGCCTCCAGCCGTTGTCCTCCTCGTCCGTGGATGCAGGACTGCGCGCCACTGCAGTCCTGGCTGGAGACCGGTCCTCTTCCCGGCCAGGCTCGACCTCCGGCGACGAATCTTCTTGAATTGGAGGGAGCACGTGCAGTGAGGACAGTGGTGTTGTCCTCGTGTGCTCCCTTGACGACACAGGCGGGGTGCAAACCGTGCCGCATAACGACACAGTCACCATCTCCGTCGTCAGCGTCGCCGCCGCACTGCAGTCTAGAGGCGAGCCATTGACTACTCGCCTCAGAGGGGGAAAAGATTCCCCCCCCCCCCCCAGACCCGCGACCAGCAGATCGGGCGGAAAAGACACCGCCCGACCCCCCACTCGCGGACCCAGTCCTGCAGCCGGAACCAGAGATGTTGTTGGTTCCGCCGTTTTCCCGCGGGTGGCCTCTAAATAAGTTGTAGTGGGGCTCACCCTCCTCGAGTTGAAGACCCGGCGGGGTGGTGTTGATGGAGTCTTCTCCTTCTCCTCGCCAGTCCCCGACTTCTTCTTTTCAAGGGAGTTCCTCTTCAAGGGCACCCCCGCTGGCGGCTCCGATGCTGCCCGACGCACAGAACTCCGGGTAAGTCTTCTCAGTGGTGCGCCGGGCGGTGTTGGATCCTTGGTGGGGCCCCTCGGAGATGGTGTTGAGGGGCCCTTGGAGCCGCCAGAAATCCTTCTGCCCCCGCTGGTGGTCTGCGGGGGTGTCTTCATGTTGCTTGGGGGGCGGGGTGCTCTGGGGACTGGCCCTCGAGGTGGGCACAACGGGCGGTGAGGTCGATTTTCCTGCCCTGGATGACGTCAGGAAGGATGTGAGCGTCCTGGCGCCGCTGCTCGTGGTGGTGGTTGCAGCGGCCTTCCTCCCGCTGACGGCAGTCGTAGTGGTGGTGGGACGGGTGGCAGCCTTCGTCGTCCTCGTCCTTGTGGCGGCGGTGGTCCTCGCTGTGGTAGTATGGGAGGAGGCGGCCGATGTCGTCCGCCTGACTGGAATTCCTCTATTGTGCAAGAATTAATTTACGATTGTCCACTGAATTTTTGGCATGAGTGAGTAGAGCGACTAAGGTGATCACTGCCAATAGAGGTAACAAATGAGCAAGGACATGAGGTGAGGCGCAGAGGCTAGCAACGCGCGAGCTCGTTTTGTTTTTTTATGCACATTCGCTCCAGCTCACGCTCCTCACTCTTGTTCGACTCGTTGCCTCTTGCACATATATGTGTCTTCCAGTGCGCGTTTAATAAAGGATAATTGAAACTTTAGTTGATTTATTTATTTAGCTTTAAGAACCCATTTCCGATACGCCTCACCGCAGGTAACCTCGTCGTCGCCCTCGTCGTGGTTGTGGTGGTGGTGGTGGCCGTGGTGTTCGCTGTCCTGGCGACGGTGACAGGTTGAGCCTTCGAACACTTGTCACCGCTGCTGGTCCTCGCCGCGGTCCTCGGTCGCTCGCGATCTTGTACGAAAATCGGGCTACCTGCCGACCGATCCGCGACTGTCGTCGCGACCGGCGCGACAACAGAACACTCCGAGACACTAATTGCACTAGAAGCGGCCACACCACTCACACGCGCCGAATCGCCCGCCGGCGAATTTCGCTCCTCGGCCCTATCACTGTACTGCACTGTGCGGGCCGGTGAGTGGGTGTCTGTACTATCCCCTAGTGCTACCCTACTACCTGCAGCCCCATAACTACAGTCTGTGGTGTGGGCCGCCGCGTAGTGTGTTGCCACCGCCTTTCGGGGATACTTCCCGGTGCCGGCGACATCACACACGCGACAACGCCACTCCACCGCCCCACCCGGATGATCTCTTTTCAGATGCTTAGATAGATCTTCTACTCTTTTATAACTAAACTGGGTGTGGCGCCTCTCCTCTCTGCCCTCCCTGTAGCACCAGGGGCAGCGGAGATCGCCTTCGGCAGTAGGGAATCTAAGAATTAGATTCCTAACCGCCTCTCCAGAGACTCGCCCCGAGCTATCCGTCATCGCCAAGTGTTAAGGCCGCGACGCTGAGATAAAGGCGTCGTGCCTGCGCTCGAAATCAAAGTAGACACTTAGGATTTCTCGAACAAGGCGAAATCCAAAAGTGCGAAAAATTTCTGTTGGTTAATGCGAGTGTTGTATGCTTGATTCTTTTGTATATTGAATGTCTTTATTAAACATAAGATACACTGCGTGATCGGTACTGGATATTAATCTGAATATGACAAATAGTGTTCTCTGCTATGGAATGGAAACGCACTCTAATACAATCGCTCTCGGACTGACGAGCCTTGGCGTCGACCAAGCCGTCTTTCCCTGTAGGGCAATAAACATCAGGTAGGGAGGATTCGGCACCGACTATACATCTATTTTCTTATTTCTCTACAAGCTGTGGACGCTACTTATACACATAGAATATTTTGGTGCATATTCTCGTTGTACATCAACAATTTCTAACACTTATCGCCTTGCGCGAGAAGTCCCAAGGTCACTCGTCGAGCGACACTCGGTGTGACGGAGTCGCAAGAGTCGGGCCTCCGGCTCTCGACGAACTCCGCGCGCAGAAACACTCACTCATGTTGTATGCCTAACTATTTCATTAGTCAGTCAGGGATATTTATTTCAAGATATTTATAATCACCAGCTATTTAGGAAATAAGTCACAATCATAATATGTATTTAGAATAAGTCAGTCCGTATCCTAATCTTCATGACCTCACTGCCCATGAGTCACACAGTCCTCCTTACTCAGATTCTAACTCCCTTGCCCTTTTACCTCATTAGTCAGCTATGACACTCGTTCCTGCCGACGGCATCCTATCCCCACTCCTTCCATTTTTCCCAAATTATAAAGGTAGGTCCTCTACCAAAATAGAGCAGAAAGAATCCAGAGCTGAACCTTAGCACAAGTCACGTCCACCTTAGCATACTCACTCGCTGTAGCCTTAGTTTCGCACAACGTGTTTCCGTTAGAAATATTGTATCTTCGGATTGTTGTACGGACGGCTGGGTGAGTCGAAACTTACCCGATTGTGGCCGCGTACTTTAAGGATGTGGGGATCGGGGGTCACTAAAGAGTAGGCACTCACTCCGAATAGTGTTTGAAGACTGAATTTATTCGGGTTATTTGCACTTGATACACTGTTAGGCGCGGACTCGCGTACTTTGGCCGGCGGTTCCGGATTTGGCTGGGGATCGTTCCTCAGCGTGACGGCGTGGTTACACTTTTTGGGCGAACGGCCCCGATTCGTTCATCGTACGCATTTTTATATTCAAGATTGAGGTCTTCCTTACAGGGAGGTGGGTTGGTGTTAGTCTCCGCGTTTCGAAATGCATACTGTGCACCTGACGGTGCATTTCGAAATGCGGAGCTCTTCCGCGTTTGATCGGACCATTTTTTGCAATTTCTCTTAATTGGTGACTCGACTAATTTTAGTAGTAGTAGCCTTGGTTGGTGGCTACTACAGGATAATAAATTGATCCAACGGATTACAACATAAAACTGGCGACGAGGATCCGGGATAGTCCAGGACTCTGCACAGAGCAATATAGTGGACCTAGCAACTCCACCCTGTGGACCGAGTGGCAGCTTTCAAGTTGCTGAGAACGTGGACACCGAAAGAAACCGAAGCTTGGAGAAACAGCAACGTGGAACATATCCTACCTTTGGTCGTACACTGGACGTAGCAACTCCAGCACCAATCGCAGAGGATCATCCACGTTGAGTACTGCTCAAGTAGATATTCGGCAATCACGACAATTCTTTCCGTCACACATTTTTTTTCCTAATCTTCCCACTAAATCATGGCCAACAACGGTACCAACACTGCACAAACTATATATGACCTCTCATTTCTCATTAAACTAATTCCTGAGACGTTCGATGGCGATCGGTACAAGATTCGTAGTTTTGTAAAGCAAATTGATGGAGTATTCGAATTAGCGGCAGATTCTCAAAAAATAGCTTTGTTACTCTATGTAAAAAGTCGCATCACTGGTAAAGCACGAGAACAAATCGATATTTATTGTAACCTCACAACCTGGGAAGAAGTTTCTGAATTGCTGCTAAATCTATACCGAGACAAAAAGTCTCTCGATCAATTGTTTGGGGAATTGAACTCTTTAGCCCAAGACAAAAATGAGACTGTATCACAGTTTTTTCAAAGACTTGAAGATCTTTCATCGCGAATTCTTGCTGCAGTGCATACTTCGGAACAAAATGAAAGCCTCTTACCAGGTAGCATTGCAATGGTCACGAGAATGACCTTGAATAGATTCATCTATTACACGGATCCTCGAATCTCTCAAATGCTTCGATACCGAGAATTCCAAACGATCAATCAAGCTTTTACCGCAGCGTTAGCACAGGAGAAAGCTCTCAGAACACTCTATGATGATTTCGACAAATGTGTCTATTGCTCTAGAACAAATCATGCTAGCGAAAATTGCTATCATAGACGCAATAAGGTTAGTCATTCTACGCCACGTAATCCGAGACAAATAAATTTTGCGCGCCAAGGCCAGTCATCTGGATATAATAATTCTCAGAAGCAATATAATAATTCAAATCAAGCAAACACTTCGACGGGAACTAATCAAAATCCGCACAGATCTAATAATAATCAAATTCAGTGTCGTTATTGTAAAAATATGGGACACACCATCGACGAGTGTATCAAAAGATTCGCCGCAAATGTTCGGAAAAATAGAATGGCCGGATATAAATCAGATTCCCAAGGTGCCCAACACTCGAAGGTCAATATGGCCAATATAAATCCTCATCCTGAGCAACAATATAATTCTCAGGTCCAACCATCTTCTAATGACGATCAATCAAGTATCACGGCGCATCTACATTCATTCACATTCCATAGCGCCTACCTTAATAATGTTGTGTGCGTGACTGGGAGAGCCTCGGCGCTCCCGATTGTAGCCGTGCACGTTAGAAGGTAGGGGATCGTATGTCACTTAAGGATAGGAATCCACTCCGGGAACGTTATCACTTCGTTGTTTTTATTGAAGAATACCTGGTGGTCTACAACGATGGATACAAGGTGCTCCGCGATACTGAGATCGGCGGTCAACAGGCGGCCAGCGGCGTTACGGAGTCTGATACTCGCGTTTTCAGGAATCTGCCTCTTGCTTCGCCGCGGGCCGTCTGTTATACAATATTTTTGCTTAGTCTACGCTTTTAGTTGCTAGGGCCTTATTCTCGAAGCTTCTATTTCCAAATTGTTGACGGTGCATTTCGGGGCGCTCAAGGTTAGGCCCATATTTGGTAATGTTCGCGATCGCGCGGCCTATGAGTCATCCCTATCGGGTTACTTATTGCGTAGTTAATTCGCGGGGGAGCTACGTGGCTTTCGGGGACCTATTACAATAACAACAAATTAACATTCGTCATCTTAGAATCGTTATCGTCAAACTCCCCTGACGGAGTCTTAAAATTCCTTATTGATACAAGAGCATCTGTATCCCTCGTAAAGAGATCAAGTCTTAACACACCCCAAATTAATAATTCAAAATTCATTATGTTAAATGGCATCAATGTTAACACGCCAATCGCAACATTAGGTGAAACTAAACTTAACCTATCTATTCATGGGTACACATTCCCTTGCAAATTTCAAGTCCTTGACGTCAACACGGCAGTTCCTTTTGATGGTCTCTTAGGACAGGACTTCTTTGAAACGCAAAATTGCAAAAACGATTTTAAAAACTTATCCGTGTCAATCCAAGTGGTTCCATTCTCAAATCCTTTGCAACGAAACGTTCGTCAATCGCAAAATGCATCGTTAATTTCAATCCCTCCGCGATCAGAAATCGTGACTAAGGTTTCTGTGACAAATCCATTTAGATTAAAAGAAGGGATAATCAGGAACCAAGTACACTCGATCGTGAAGAATCGTTAATTATACCTAACACATTAGTCAAGGTAATAAACACAATCGAAGCTCTAATTACAATCGTTAATCGATCTCCAAGTAAAGCTACCATAGCCAAACCTAATTTACCACAATTACGTCTTTCGGAACAACGTCATATCCTCCACACATCAACTAGTCCGGCTCCGCGTGACAAGGACGCAAGACTTAAATTACTAAACGAAAATCTGAAAATTGAACATTTAAACTCCGAAGAGAAAAACGCGATAACAGAAATGTGCAACGAATTTGAAGATATTTTTCACCTTCTAAACGATCCGTTAACCGCGACTTCGGCGATTAAAGCTAAAATTCCAACAATGGATGACGTGCCAATTTACTTGAAATCATACCGTTATCCAGAGGTACATAAAAACGAGGTTTCTAAACAAATAGAGAAAATGTTAGCACAAGACATCATCAAACCCTCCACGAGCCCATGGTCAAGCCCACTCTGGGTCGTACCGAAAAAGGCAGACGCTTCTGGTCAACAAAAGTGGCGTATCGTAATTGATTATAGACGCCTCAACGAAAAAACTATCGGCGACGTGTATCCGCTTCCGCATATTGAGGATATCCTAGATCAGCTGGGACATGCACAGTACTTCAGCACGTTAGACTTAGCTAGCGGGTTCCATCAGATTCCTATGGATTCGGATGATGCAAAACAGACCGCATTTACTACACCAGAAGGCCATTATGAATACTCTCGCATGCCGTTTGGTCTTAAAAACGCGCCCGCTATATTCCAACGAATGATGAACAATGTTCTAACCGGGCTCAATAACCAACAATGCTTTGTTTATTTGGACGACGTCGTGATCCATGGATCTAGCCTTTCAGATCATAATACGAAATTACGGAATGTTTTTACCCGTTTTTGCGAATATAATCTCAAAATTCAACCAGATAAATGTGAATTCCTGCGCGAATCATGCCAATATTTATGGCACATAATATCAAGGGATGGAATTAAACCTAATCCTAATAAAATTGAGTGTCTTCAGAAAATAAGTCCTCCAAGGAATATAAAGGAGATGAGATCATTCCTCGGTATGGCAGGATATTATAGAAAATTTATACCCAATTTCTCATCACTTACAAAACCAATGACAGATCTACTAAAAAATGATGCACAATTTGTTTGGTCAAGCGAACAGCAAAACGCATTTGACACATTAAAATCTCTATTAGCTACCGAACCACTTTTGCAATACCCCGAATTTTCACAACCATTTTTGGTTACGTGCGACGCCTCAAACGTAGGTATCTGCGGTATTCTATCTCAAATAAAGGATAACAAGGATTTGCCAATAGCTTAATATTCGAGAACGTTAAACAAGGCCGAAAAGAACTACTCCACGACCGAAAAGGAGCTTCTCGCAATCATCAACACCATTGAGCATTTTCGAAAGTACCTTCACGGTAGAGAGTTCACGATTTTCACAGATCATAAACCCCTTCAATGGCTTTTCAATTGTAAAAACCCCTCTTCGAGACTATTCCGGTGGCGGTTACGATTAAATGAATATAAATATATCATCAAGTATAAACCAGGAAGGGTAAATTCAAATGCAGATGGCCTTTCGCGATTACACGCTGATTCGTCTCAAGAACCAGAAGTTTCATTTTGCATACGGAAATCAAATCAAACTTACCAAGATTTTACGAAATACCACTACATGAATCAAGATGCCATTGAATTTCCAAGCGAGGATCGAACTATCGAAAAACTAAAGGGAACAATAATCCTCTTTTAGTCCGAAGAGTTAGACGCAGGAAATCAATACGCCGACTATGTTAACGAACATTTTAGTATAGATAACTTACAAGGGAACTACTCGAACAGTCCGCCTCCGATTTTTTTGAAACTTTGTAGGCTTCAAGACGACCAAAAAATAGGAGACCCGTATTTTTTTTTAGCTGCGGTAACTCAAGTTTAAGGGCTGAAACCACCCCTCAAAGTTCGACCCCTAAATGGCTAACTCGGAAACGGTTACAGATAGAGGAAAATTTTTTAAATAAAAATTGCATAGTTTTGGACGTATTAAAATAAAATATAACAATCCTTGAAAAATATTTATTATTGTTTAAAAAAAATGTATTTGTCACATTCATTCCACGAAATACAGCGGTGGTCCATATAAGAAAAAATGTAGCATTTTTTATTACAAAATCGACGGTCTATATATATTTGTATTTCCCACCAGAGATTTTCAAATTCTTATTATTCTCTGCTGAGCGCCCCTGTAGCTGCGCCGTCAGTGACCGCTCGCGCGCGCCACTCCTTATCTTTAAAGTTGTTGTGGTTACATGGGTGGTTGCATAAGTTATTATGATTCATTAATTTGTTAACATAAATTGTTTAATTTGGAAAATTAATTTGAGGCTTTTGGAAAAAGCCTCAAATCTCAGATAATTGTTTAATTTTTTCATACATGTTGATACATTTACAATTTAACAATAGGAATCGACAACTATGGATGACAGTCAGTGCATTAATGGCACTCCTCGAGAAAGTACTTTAGGCATAAAGACTTTTTACACCCAGCGCATTTGTCAATTGCAATTTCGCTGCAGACATCGCACCTTGGTCGAATTTCCTCGGAAGTAAAACAATATTCTACTGGATTCTGAAGCCGATTCGGCCAGTCATCTACATACCCACTTCTGTACCACGAATATTTGATGAAATTTTCAACTCTTGGCGATGAGAATCATTCGTGGTAAATAAGCAAATGTTCGTGGTACAGGAGAGGGTATGTAGGTGAGCGGCCGGATCGCTTGCAGAATCCGGTAGAATATTGTTTCACTTCCGTGGGAACTCAAACAGGGTGTGATGTCTGCAGCGATGTTGCAATTGTCAAATGCGCTTGGTGTAAAAAGTCTTTATGCTTAAAGCCCTGTTTCGGGGAGTACCATTATTGCACTGACTATCATCAATAGTTGTCGATTCGTATTGTTAAATTGTAAATGTATCAACATGTATGAAAAAATTAAACAATTTATGTTAACAAATTAATGTATCATAATAACTTATGCAACCACCCATGTAACCACAACAACTTTAAAGATAAGGAGTGGCGCGCGCGCGCGGTCACTGACGGCGCAGTTACAGGGGCGCTCAGCAGAGAATTATAAGAATTTGAAAATCTCTGGAGGGAAATACAAATATATATACACCGTCGATTTTGTAATAAAAAATGCTACATTTTTTCTTGTATGGACCACCGCTGTATTTCGTGGAATGAATGTGACAAATACATTTTTTTTAAACAATAATAAATATTTTTCAAGGATTGTTGTATTTTATTTTAATACGTCCAAAACTATGCAATTTTTGTTTAAAAAATTGTCCTCTATCTGTAACCGTTTCCGAGTTAGCCATTTAGGGGTCGAACTTTGAGGGGTGGTTCCAGCCCTTAATCTTCAGTTACCGCAGTTAAAAAAAAATACGGGTCTCCTATTTTTTGGTCTTCTTGATGCCTTCCCTTGTCAGACGATTGTTGAAAAATTAATCTTTATCTTTATGTATTTCGGAACACCTCAGACGTTCCTAACTGACCAAGGATCAGACTTGATGTCAAATCTTGTCACGGAAATAGCTAACGTTTTCAAAACCAAACATGTGTCGACCACTCCATATCATCCGCAAACGAACGGAGCATTGGAAAAGTCTCATCTCACTTTTAAAGATTATCTAAAACATTATACAAATGGTAACCAAACTGATTGGGACACTTGCGTTACGTTCGCGATATTCAGTTATAACACAGCCGTTCACAAGTCTACGCACTATACACCCTACGAACTTCTTTTTGGGAGGAAGGCATATCTACTGCAACGACGATCCGTGCTCGAGCACGGCCGTACCCGTCACCGCAGCCCGAACCACCCGCAAATAGCCGCCCTTGATGCTTACTACGCTCCGCCGATCTCGGATGTGGGCGCCAGACCCCCCGAAAGGAGCCAATATTTAGTAGTTTCTCAAGATCGGACGCTGATCCGGAACGCACAATCAGTACAAAAGTTCACCCGACCCGACTAGCTCCGGTCTTTTACCCGGGTCCGCGCGATGCCCGATGGGAAGCGCCGGACCGTCCGGCCGACCTGGTACGGCGGAATCGGCCGAGACTCGTTCAGCGCGACTGAAAAGGGAGCATGCAAAACACAAATAACCGCGCGAGGATCAATAACCCCAACTTTGTAAAGAAAGTCACAGAAATGGATTTATTAACGAAATAAGTAACTCGCAAACCAGATAACAAAATGGCCGCGTCCGCGTGCCGTCGCTGGAACCTCGAAAACAGACTAAACGTTTGAATTCTAACCGTCGGCCAATCGCACGGCCGATCGCCGCTCGCGTGTCGCTATCGGCCAATCACGAGGCCGTTCGTCGCTCGCTACTACGCGCTTCTATATTTCGCTCGCTTGACTTGACCACGAACCGGGGAAGATTACGCGTGTTCAGGGCCGGACACTCGCTGCCCTTCGGTCACCCCTTGGCCTGTCCCAGGAGAGGCCTCCGAGGGCCGGGGACCCCCCTCGAAGTCGTCGCGTACCTCGCGACTTTGTTGCCCCGGTCACACCTCTCCTGGTCTGTTCCTCTCAGGACCTACCGAACCGCGAGCTAATCCCCTCAATGAAACCCGAAAAGAGCCGCACAGAGATACCCCAAGAGCCACGCACACACCGAAAAGACGCAAAGGAAGAATCAAGTACTCACCGTCGCCGCCAGCCTGCTAACCTCGGGCCACTGCTCCGTAGACTCACTCGCGTGGCCGAAAAACTTGGTGGATGACTCTAGAACGCGGCCGAAAGACTCTACTGCACACTGTTCGTTACTCCAGACGAATTTTCTCGAGACGCGATTGGATAGTGCCGATTGGAAATTTGGAACTGTTCGCTACGCACGCCGGAAGTCAAGTGGCCTCGAGTTCGCACCTGGCCGACGACGAGGGTTCGTGCCGCAAATCACGCCGCCTGGTTTAATGGGATGAGCTAATTGAGTCCCACGGCGGTCGACAGGTGGTGGGTCGTGTTCTATTCGCGGCCTGGATCCTTGTCGTCTCGATCCTGCTCCCTCTCCGGCGGCAGCTCTGCTTCCCAGTGTGTCAGCTGATCGGTTGCTTGTCGGGATGTCGACCGGGTGATCAGTCCGGCCGACATCGCCGAACTTTCCTGTCTCAAATACAGAATAATAATACGGGGTTAGTGGGTTATTCTTTTGTGCGCTTGGCCCTTCGGAACGTGAATCCCCCCCGGTCCGGCGCGCGTAGCAAGGTGTTTTACGCGGAGGCTGGCGGTGACGGAGCGGCGACAGGACGCTTCGTCACACTACCTTCATCTATAACGCAAACACCAGAGTTCCATTATACCTACGATGATTATGCACGCGCACTCAAATTCAAATTAAATACATCTTTTCAGATTCCGCATAAAAATATTATTGAATCTAAGACGCGAAGTAAAGGATATTATGATAAAAAGACAAAACCAATCGAGTTTAAGGTCAATGATCTTGTTATGATCGAGAATAAACAAGTATCTCGTGGCTTAACCAAAAAACTCACAAATAACTCAAAGGGACCATATAAAATCATTAAATTATTCCCCAACCAGACCGCTGAAATACAAATCGGAAGAAAAACAGTAAAATACCACACTAATCTACTCAAACGGTATTTTTCAGATGATACGGAAAATCTTCACCCTACTCCTTCCGGTCTTAATTAAGGGCCACTTCTACACTCAACACCCCTTTGAAGGCTCAAGCGGAATATTTTACAACAAATTAGGAACAGTCAAAGTTTCTAACTCACACCTAACATTATTATCATACGTAAATCATACGCATTTAAATGACGCGTACAAAATCACTCAACCTTTCTTTTCCAAAACCAAAGTGTTTAAAATCCATTCGATCACGTAGAGAATTTCCGCGGATTAAAACGGGTAACGTAGCGTGCACGAAAGAAATTCGTAGCCGCAATAGAAAATCCGTCAAATTAATCGCGCGCTGTTAAATTCCTGTTAGATCGTCGGTAATTTAGTCGGTTAGATCGCGAGAACAGAGGTTCAAACCTTTGTAGCCGCGATAGAGAAAAAACCGAAGGCAAACTCGCGGAAAAAAGAGCTAAACACGAGGCACACACTCGCGCGCGCTCGGTGACTTCCGAACGTTCGCGAGGGGTCAACGTTTGGCCTCGGGCGATGAACGCGGTAACCCCGGATAGAAGATTCGGGAACTTCGAGATAAAGGATTCGCGAGCAAAGTCATTGTCCGAGGGGAAGAGGAGTGGGGATATTTCCCCCGAAATTCCGCGGTTTCGAAGGTGCAAGGGCTCCGAGAACCGACCACTTGATTTTGGACGCTTGACGTAGCAAGACGTTCGCTAGAATCACCGAAGACTTGTGGAGTTAATCGAGGAATTGGACAAAGAAGACCGATCGCTCCAAACGTCGTCGTGCGGAAGAGTGCAGTAAGCCGACTTCGCAACGCGGAAGAAATACGCAGCCTTCCGCGTAGGCATAAGCCTCACTTCTGGCAATAGCCGAACATCACGGACCAACGAGCTGGTTTTCACTATAAACGCTCGACCCGTGCGCGAGCTGAAGCTTGCATCGACGAGAAACGACCAGCCGAACATCGCGGGCCACCGAACCGAGTGCTGTTGCAGCAGTTCGACCCGTGCGCGAGCAGGAGGAATCCACGGCGTTTCCAACCGGTGAAGCTCCACTGCAAAAGTCTCACTTTCGCAGTCTAAGCCAGAAGCGACGGAGATTATTTGGAAATTGATCGGATCGGACCACAGCCTCAGGTGGAGATACGAAGATTGCGTACAAGAGTACTCCGCCAAAAAACGAACATACAGTCCACAATTGCAGTATTCAGGTAAGAGTTTCGATCTGTGAGAAAACAGCTGATTCCGTGGTCGGAGCAACGACCTGAGGCTGTTGTGAGCTCGAAATTCGTCGCCGAGCATTGTTGTCACTAGCGGATTAACGCTTGTTGACATCGCGGCGAACTGGCTTAGATTCGGAAATCGAAATTATAATTTCGACCGAATCTAAGAAACTACTGCAGCCACTACCGAACGCACCGCACAGCTCGAAGCAGGAGAGAATCCTCTCGGAGCTGCATAAATTCGGTGCACAAGGAGTCAGCAATTCAACCACAAAAGAAGAAAGAAGATAACGTGAATATTACCAGTGCGGATACGTGATAGACGAGTGCGAGCGAGAGTGTTTACGTCCCGTCGTCGAGCGAACTCGGCGCGCGACAAACTCTACTTATAAAAACCGCTCCACTTTTTGTTCCAGATACCGAGACCGCCGATAATCCGTGGCGAGCCGAATTTCTTTGGGAGCAGCCGCCGCCTCTATTTACATCTTCTTCTTCCTGCTTATTCTTATATACTAGGTGTTGGATATACTTGAATCATCAAATAATTAATTAATTTCGGGGAATTCCCTGTTCAGAGTACTTTATTCACCCTATCAATCCGCCTATCCCATCCTACCGGCCGTTTCCCGCAGAGGCTCGAGTCCTGCGGAGATTAACGTTTATAAAACACAAAGGCATGTGTAATGCAACTCTAAATGATACTATTCTTAAAGGAAGCTCAACCTTCCACTGCGAAAGAACTTTGAATTTCATTAACTCCGAATTAATAGAAATTGAAAGTAAACGAGAAATTCTCCAGCAATTGACCGAAAAGATAAGCTTAAGAAAAAAACGTGGACTGCTAAATGGCATGTCATATTTATTGAAATGGGGCTTTGGCACTTCCGACGCCGCGGATGCTCAATTCTACGAAGATAGCATCAAGGCATTAGTAAATAATAATTAACAAACGCAGACCTTACTTACGTCACAAGTGCAAGTCATAACCAGCACTATCAAAAACTTCAACAATTCCCTATTCTCATTAAAAGAACAAGAGAATGCAATGAATGAAAATGTTGAACGCGTAAATAATTCTATGACTCAAACCAACCGTTTCATTTCACATCTTGAACTAGAATCTATTGTTAACCAACAAATTACTACACTCGACTTATTATGCAATCAGATCAGTCACGAATTCTCCAAATACATTGAAACTATAAATCTTGCCGAAAACAATATAGTATCACCACTAATAATCACGCCTAAAATGTTGTACAACGAACTCAGGAATTACAAAAATGAATATGAATTAGTCATGAGACCAGATCTCTACAACGTACGAGAATTCTACAAAATTCTCCAACTTAATGTAATTGCAAAATCAGATATCATAATTTTTGCACTTCGAATTCCGTTGGTGACCAAAACGACTTTGGACCTTTTTGACCTCATCCCTCTTCCTAATCAGCGTAATAATACTGAATATTATTCCTATGTCATTCCACAAAATCGCTACCTACTTCTGTCACAATCAAAAACTCAATTCACATTCCTCAAAGAATTGTCTAATTGCGATCAATATCGAGATGGGCAGTACGTATGTTATCACATACAAACCACAAGTTCTACAAGCCAACCCACCTGTGAGATCGAACTGCTCTCTCCACATATCACCAAGATTCCATCAAGCTGCACAACGAAGACCGTCAAGGCAACAATTGAAACATGGAATTACATTGCCAAAAACCAATGGATTTATGTGCTACACGAACCGACTACTCTTACCGTAATCTGTGAAGACAAAATAGAAGACCTCATTCTAAAGAAAAGTGGAATTCTATATCCGGAACCTAACTGCAAGGGTTACACCAATCTCTTTGTAATCCATGCGACGTTTGCAACCAATCAAAATGCAAAATACTACATCCCGCGAGTGAACATCTCGACGAACGATTGTTGTATATTAATTCATCCCAAAAATGACATTACATCGTGCATGTAACGTGCAAAAACGCGCCAAGTACATACAGCGCAGTGGTTTTATGGCGTGAAAAAGTAGTGAAATTAATGTCTGCCAAGTATGTGGGACAAGGAAATTTGGAATCATATAATATTTTATATTACTGAAATTACGAAAACAGATTTAAAAAATATATAAAGTACGTTTCATTGGGACCTCAACAGAATCTCCAGCACCGGCATACTTGGGGCGCCTAATTTAAGATTTAGAAACTATTCGCTACTTTACGTAATCTACAGGATACGAGTGTTTACAAATACAGTAAAGGTAGTGCACTTATACACGTAGTATTCTCTGACGTAAAGGGTTATGTGCCGTGGCGCCCCAAGTATGCCGGTGCTGGAGATTCTGTTGAGGTCCCAATCAAACGTACTTTATATTTTTTTTAAATATGTTTTCGTAATTTCAGTAATAGAAAATATTATATGATTCCAAATTTCCTTGGCCCACATACTTGGCAGACATTAATTTCACTACTTTTTCACGCCATAAAACCACTGCGCTATATGTACTTGGCGCGTTTTTGCACGTTACATGCACGATGTAATGTCATTTTTTGGGATTTCAATCCTTTTTGTACATTTATTATTCTAAAATATTTCTGTTGTTTAACTTCAGCTTTCACTTTTACCGGTTTTATGCGACACATTGCATACAATGTGTGCTTATTTGTTTTTTAGTAGGTATACCCAATTTTCATTTCCTGTCCTTATATTAAGTGTCGTGTTAGAGTAAAAAACAATATCTTAAAAATTACCAGAGCATATTCAAAGAACCATACGAATTCGTCATCGGATTGAAAGCGAAATTTATGATTAACTTGTTCATTAGATCAAATTAATTGCATATTACATATTAAATGCGCACGAGAAATTGGAAGTATCAAAAAGCATATGCAAAGTTGGGTAAAATAAAATTTTAGAAGATCACAATTCGGTCTAACGAACAATTTAATCACAAATTTCGCTTTCAATCTGATGACGAATTCGTATGTTTTTTTCGATATGCCCTTATAATTTTCATGAATTTGCTAATACTGCTAGTACAAATTGCAAAATTCAAATTTGTATTGTGTATGATTTACTCTAACACGAAATTCGTAAATGTAACGTCAATATTAGCGCAGGAAATAATACAACGTGGAGTACAAATCCAAGTCTTGCAACTTCAGTTATTGTAAACAGACTATTAACAAATTTCCGATTATTACAAGGGTATATTTGGAGACACTTACGAATCCGCCAACAGAAATCAGTCTCCAAATGTACCCTAGTAATGGTCAGAAATTTGTTAACAGTTTGTTTACAACAAATAAAGTTGCACGATTTGGAGTTGTACTCCGCGTTGTATTATTTCCTATGCTTTGCGACGACGATCCGCGCACGCCGCCGGCCGTACCCGCCCACGCGGCCGGAATCGTTCGCAAAAGGAGGTCCGATGTTCGCCCCTCGCTGATTCCCCCGCGATTCGCCTAACCCGCGTTTGGGCGCCAGGCCCCCGAAAGGACCACTATTTATTAATGAAGGTGCGGGCTAGGACGTTGGACCGAATCGCGGACGGAAAACAGGCTCGTATTATCCGGCGCGGCTAACTCCGGTCTAGGTCGTTTGGGTCCGGGCTGAGCCCGAGGGAAAACGCAGTCTGGCTCGGCCGCCGCAGTACGGTGACAACGGCCGAGTACAATATTTTGTCCTGAAAATCACACATGCACAGAAACACCGAGGAATACCCGCGAAATAAGCAGATTGAAACAGAAAGAACGAGTACGCAAATTTATTCCAATAGTAGCGGTCAATCGCGATGGTTCACAAGATGGCCGCCGAGGCCAGTCGCCGATTTCCGCTCGAGAATACCGTCTAGTTCGAATTTCGATCCGCGGCCAATCACAGGGCCGCTCGCGCGTCGCGTGTTCCTCGCGGCCAATCACAGGCCCGCTCGCCAATGCACACAGTTAACGCGGCCGCACGCTCTTAATAAAAGACTCGACTTGAACCGGGGAGTTTACACACTTCGTTCGGGCGAGAATCCCGTTGTGGTCTTAATCCAGCTGTGGCCTGTACCCGATGAGGCCTCCGAGGGCCGGGGCCCCCCCTCGAAGCCGTCGCTCTACACCTGCGACTTTGTTTCCCCGGTGCCTTACCCCCCAGGACTCAAGCACCCTTTGACCACAAAGAAATTCTCTCCCAAGAACTGCACCGAACCGCACCGAGACCCCACAACGATCGCACGCACACCAAAAGAACGCAAGAAGGGAAAAATCCGCCACTTACCGTCTCCGCCCACCTGCTAACCTGCTCCTGCTCCTGGCTCCCTTTGCCCTGCCCGCGGCCGAAACAACGGGATCCGTTCACTAACGCGCGGCCGAAAGACGCTCAGACGAGCTACCTCTAACTCTCTGCAACCTAATCGCTCACAACGGCTAAAACTTCGCGAAACGCTCAAGGAGTCTGCTCACTGTGCACGCCGGAAGTCGAGTGTCGCAGGTTAGCACGCGGTCGGAGACGCGGGCCCATGCCGCTAGTGACGCCGCCTAGACTTGGGGTGGTTGCGCTAGGAAGGTCCCCCGGCGGCCGACAGGTGGTGGGTCCTGTCCTATTTTGGATATCGATCCTGCGGCCTCGATCCCTCGGGTTGTGCTGCTTCCTCTGGTGGCTGCTCTGCGACTCCTCGTGTATCCAGCCGATCGTCGGCCGTGGTCTATCGGGGTGTCGACCGGGTGATCAGTCCGGCCGACACCACCGGGTTTTCCTGAGACTTAAATACAGTGAGAACGAAAAGGGTTAGTATTATCTCATTCGTCGGTGCGTGTGCTTGGCCCTTCGGAACGCGAGTCCCCCCCCGGTCCGGCGTGCGCGGTTTCAGGGGCAAGATTCCGCGGAGGTGGGCGGTGACGGAGCGGGTCGTCAGACGCTTCGTCACAGCTTATATTAACATTTACGAGTTTCGTGTTAGAGTAAGTAATACACAATACATGGTATAAATGGAGCTTTCGTCTGCCGTTAATTATTTTTTCCAATAATTATTTTTATAATTTATAAACAATTATGTCCTTTAACAATGATTGTGATGCAGGATCGCAAGGCGAATCCACCCATCTGCACTATAAAATCGTTTGAGACCCACCCCTAAAAAGTGTAAAGGACTACCCTCTTGAATAACAAGAGAACGGTACGGTAGAGAGAAAAATGTTATAAGGAAAAGTAGGAAAAGTAGGAAAAGTAGGAAAACTCAAGGAATACTTTGGAAAGGCATACAAGAATTCACGAAAATTTCATTTGTTAAAACAGCTTAAACATGTTGCAAATTACACAAGATTAATGTATATCATATAAAATAATATCGTTTCATATTTGCTTTCATGAAAATTGTATTTTTTACATGTTTATATTAAAATTCCTACTTGTGCGACTTTATTATTCTTGTAATTATACTTACGGTAGGTACATCAGAAGTGTGAGGTAAAATTTTACCAGTTGGATTTGCAATATAAACATGTAATAAATATCATTTACAAGAAATTAAACATTAAACGATATAATGTATACATGTTATATATAGTATATCGTACATAAGTTTGTATATAAAGTACTGATTAACATGCATCAGAGTTGCAAATTGCACAAAATTAATGTATATCATATAAAATAGCATGGTTCGATATTTGGTTTCTTGTAAATTATATTCATTACATATTTATATTGTAAATCCTACTGGTAGAACTGTACCTCACACTTCTGATGTACTTACCGTAACTATAATAATTACAAGAATTAGTGTTTGAGTTTGTTGGATTGGAGGTATTCGTAACGCAGGTAAGTTTTGGCCATGTACACAATCCTTAAGAGTATGATGAGATTAAAACACACTTTACGTTTCAACTCCCAGGTTTGGAGTATTCTTCAATTATATTACAACATACTGTCAATAAAAATAAACGACAACCATGAAAAATCTTATCCATTTCCTACATTTGGCGTTAGGTATGGGACTAGAACAAAGTGCGCAGGGAAGGTGATAAGTGTTAATGCTAACTTACTTTAATCGAAGGCTGACGGAGCGCTTTCAAACATGAACTTGTGAGTTTAAGCGAGCCTGGAACGCTTGTATACAACAAAGGACATAACGAGGCATGAAATTCTATATCTTGAAGAACAAAACTTGTAAACCGTGGCGTTCCAATCCTGTATGTTGACAAAGTCCTATGCAAAGAACAGGGTACATAGCGGTGAGAGTTATGTAAAGAACAGGGTATGAAGCGGTGAGAGTTATGTAAAGAACAGGGTATGTAGCGGTGAGAGTTAGCAAAATGCTGTGGGTGCGAAAACTTACATGCATAGGAGGAACGCAGTAGAACACAATTAATTGTATAGCAAAAGTGCAATCCCTTCGCCTATCCAACGCTTGTGAATGCTAGTTAATGTAGTACGCAATCTTTTTCTCATTGCTTAGCAGACTATTTTACAAAGCCAGTATCACTTGATCCGAGTTCAGGAATACCTTGTTCCCTTGATGTTTGTGAAAATGGTCTGCGAAGCACTGAGAAAAATGTTGCGTGGGATGCAATTACACAACTCGCGAAAAGAAAGACTTCTCGTCAATTAACTAAAATATCTCCATCCGGGCCCGCTCACAGCATACGCGGGTCCCGGGGCATTGATTAATAAATACAGGACATATGCTGCGCCGATCGCACCGCCATAAATACAATAGATAGAATAAACGGGTACATGAATGAATAAATAAATAGAACAGGACGAAGTCAATAACAAAAGAGCGCTCGTATACATAAAGTAAGTTAAAATAAGATACATCAGGTACGACAGTCGAATAAAAATAATAAGTACATCCCCCGACAATAATAAAGGGTAATGATAAATACGTAAAATAATAGTGGTAAAAAATAGGGAAAAAATTAAAATAGTAAAAAAGATAAAAAATGTATAATAACAAAATAAAACGGTAAAAAACAAATATACAACAGGGATAAAAAATGATAACACGGCATAAAAAAACTCGCTAAAATGCTGCATACGTCGCTGAGTAAAATAGATTAAGGTGGGAGAATTAAAAGACCAGCAAGACTAAAACAGGGGAAATAAATAATAGGGGGCGACGGTCACGCAACAAGTCCCTATGCGTAGAAGACAGAAAGAAAATAAAGGCATGCTATCGGTTAGCGCACAAGTCTACCCAGGACATCGGCCAATAGGCCGGAAGAAGAATAAAAGATATAGCACTCGGCGTATGATGCCAGCCACCCGGTGTAAAGTGCCGGATGGCTGTAGTCGGGTAAAGCTAAGCAGCGCCGCGTCAATACAGTAAGTTAAGGCCCAGGAGCGCCTGAGGAGCCATCAGCATTGAGTATCTTGGGGAGACACGCAATACATCGAGGATAGCCTCATTGCCCGGATCCCAGCCGCCCAGTGCACCGACGAGGAATGCGTCGACTAGAACTCTGTAGCCGCGCCCACGATGGGATTCGGCGAGGGGGGCATACTTGAGGAGTTTGCCCATCCTCGCCTCCTCAATCGCTTCCATACGGTTCTCGAATGGCACGGCTACGTCGACGATCACAATTGTCTTCGCAGAGCCACAAATTCCCCTTCGGCGCCCGGAACACGCTGGTTGACCCTCACGGTCCCTGGGAGACGGCAACCCCTCACTAGCCTCCGGAGAACGCCATCGTGGCGTTTTTGTCGCGCCGCCGAATGCACGGTGCAGTGCTGAAGCACGTGGGAAAGGGACTCGAGGGCGTCCCCGCATTTGCGACAGCGCCTATCAGCGGCGCCCCAGCGCCTTGCTCCGTTAAGGGGCAACACGTCGAGGCGAGCGCGGTGCATGAACCGCCAGACCGCAAATCGAGTAAAACTCCCCGAGCTCATAAAGTGATTGCTCACTGGAGCCCGAGAAGTGACCTCGAATACCTTCCCCTGCTCCCTCTTGGCCAGAACGGTCGCGAGGTAGTGCCACGACACCGCACCACGCACTCGGCGGATGGTCTGCTTCTTAGCGGAACCAGGTATTATCGTTCGCCTTCCGGGGGCCACGGTGAGTTCCATCGACAGTCCGTCCGAGACTTCATCCCACCGCCACCGAACACCAAACCTCTCTGCAACCCTGCGACACGCCTCACGCGCTTTCGACCAGAATGACGAAAGGGTCCTGGAGGGCCTCGCGAAATCCCCGAGCAAAGACCCCGACAGGTATTCCGCGAGGTCATTCCCTGAAGGAGGTCGACCGATCTTTTTACAAACAGCCTCCCGCAGAGATGATCCCGCCATTCGTATCAGGACCCCATCCCCCGCATTTAACATTCTAAATGCGTGGGATATGGTCAAGACATCAGCGAGATGTGCCAGAGGGAGCTGTCCACAGCCCCCCCCCCCCCCCCCCCCCGAGAGGGAGGGATGTAGACTAGCTCCGCGCTGGCTCTCTGAGGGAGGTGTAGCCACGATTTGGCAAAACGCCTAACGGCTTTGTCAGCCTCCTTCAGTGGCCCCTTCTCCATCCCGGTCCCACGTAGCAGGAAATCAAGACGGGTCAGGATGAAAGTCCTTACCGTCTCAATCTCCTGCAACGGGCAAAGCAGCGACTCATCGACGCGCCGCAGGTCGTCGAGTATGGCCCCGATGGTGGTGTAGGGAGTCTGTCCCGCACGGACCCCCGTTGGAACCCCAAGATGGACGTAATGGTCCCAGTCTCCCATGGATCGAAGTAGCGTATCCTGGAGTTGGTAGGTTCGCGCTGGATCGACATTCCCCCTGGAAATGTGCAAAGTTGCACACTTGCCAGGGTTGAAAGCCAGCCCTAAGCGTTTCGCTACCCCCTCCACTGCCAGAAGCAGACCGCCCATGCTGTCTAGGGAGCCCGTCACTAGTGCGACATCGTCCGCGTAAGCCAGGGATGTCACGCTGTGTCCAAACAAGTCGTAGCCGCGAGCAAAGGTGGAGACTGCGCGTATCAGTGGCTCAATTGCCAGATTAAACAGTATTGGACTCAGCGGGCATCCCTGTCTTACTCCAGACAACATGGGGATGGGGTCTGTGTACCCCTCCGAGGTACGAGCACAAGTCGCGCAGCCGGTGTACATACTCCTGACGATTCCAATCAGGAGCGGTGGGACGCCGGCGCGCTCCAGGGCTGCATATATGGTCGCGTGGGGGACAGAGCCGAAAGCATTCGACAGGTCCAGCCACGCCACCGCAACGCTTTTACGACCGCGGTGGGCGTCGCTAAGAACCTCCTGCAGAACGAAGATGTGCTCAAGGCACCCCTCGTACGGCAGGAAGCCCTTCTGCTCCGGCGAAAGTCGCTCGTTTGTTACCGCCCAGTGGGTGAGGCGGTCTGCCAGGACAGCTGCGAACAGCTTAGGCGCGACGTCTCCCATTGCCAGGGGCCTCCAGTTCGTGAGGTCCGACTCATCCCCCTTCTTGTGCATCAGAACAGTAAGAGAGTGCCTCCAGCAGGAGGGGATCTGCCCAACTCTACGGCACGCATTAAATACGGCCGTAAGGAGAATGGCCCCCCGATCACCGGATTTCAGGTCACTGTAAGATATGCCGTCGGGTCCAGGGGATGAGTTAGACATCCTCTGGAGCCGCCGCCATACCTCGCTCTCCGAGAATTCAGCGATCAGGGCGTCATTACTGCCCTGCAGCAACTCCCTGAGTTCGGGCAGTTGCGGATACGCCAACCCTCCATCGGCCCGGGGCGCGTACAGTTCACTAAAATACCGGTGGAGTTCCTCCGCCGGTATTCCGCAACGCGGAGGGACCCCTTGCAGGATCTCGCGAACTGCACGCTTCCAGTCCGAGCGGAAGAGGCGCTGAATGCGCGTGGCCTGCGCAACCCGATCCCCACCTGCTGGGGGCGGTCGAGCCCCCCCAGACTGGCCCCCCCCCCCGGCGAGAAGCGCCACGCCCCCCGGTTTCTCGCCCTCCCCCACCAGACGGCCGCTCACTCGCACGCAAGCCGTTGCCAACCGTCAGCCGACGACCCTCGAAGAACATCGCCACTCGCGCAGCTAATTCTTCAAGGGCCTCGGGGGTCTCGACCTGAGCAGCTCGCCTGACAAGATCCTCGCGCAAGCGGGCCCGGCTTACGCCGTCCGTTTCGCGCTCACTTCGTACAGGCTGCCGCTCCGATCGATTCCCCCGCGGACGACGAGTTTCACGGCCGCTGACCTCCGCCGAAACAGGACGCCCCCGCGGCCCCCCTGGAACGCGCCGACGACCCACCCCGGCCGCCCCAACACGTGCTCCCGCTCGGAGGGGCACGGACGCAACAGTATCATGTCGAGCACGTACCTGGTTCGAAGTCCCGGCAGCTCGACGCGCGCCCCTCACGGCCGTTGCTCCCTCGTCGGAAGTGTCCTGCACTGGCGCTCCCGGGCCAGTCAAAACACTAAATCTATTATCACATCGGGGGCCCCAGTCCCGGATTGGACTGGTGCCCCGGTCAACACATAAATTATTATTATTGTCCTCGCGCCGTGCGCGTGCGAGCGACCCGGCACTGTCACCGGTGTGGCCACTCACTCGACAGGTAGCCCCTGCCGCACTCTCCTCGCTGTCACGCTCCTTGCTGATCCGGGAGTCGAGTCCTCTGGTGAGGATAAGATTACCCTTGGCCGCACTCCTCCCGCTCGCCGCCTGCTGCTGACCTGCGCTGGTCTCCAGTCCTCCTCGTCGTCAGTAGAAGAAGGACTGCGGCCCGCCGCAGTCTGGACTGGAGCCTGGTCCTCTTCGCGGGCAGGATCCGCCTCCGGCGACAAAGTTTCCTCGATTGTAGGGAGCACGTGACGCGAGGAGAGAGGTGTTGACCTCGCGTGCTCCCTTGGCGACAGAGACGGGGTGCAAACCGAGCCGCAGAGCGACACGGTCACCGTCTCTGTCGTCAATGTCGCCGCCGCACTACAGGCCAGGGGCGAAGAAATAACGATTCGCCCCAGAGGAGGAAGAACTCCCCCCCCCCCCCCCCCCCCCCCAGACCCGCGACCAGAAGGTCGGGCGGAAGAGACACCGCCCGGCCCTCCACTCGCGGACCCAAACCTGTAGCCGAGACCGAGGATATTGTGGGCCCCGCCGTTACCCCTAGGGTAGCCTCCGAGGGGAGTGTCCACTTTGCACACGTTCCACTTTGCGCACATGCGGATTTTCGGACACAGTGGAATTTGCCCTCGTTGGAAGTTGGACACAGTGGAATCAGGACACGGTCGAACTTGCCCACAGTGGAATCAGGACACATGGCAGTGGAAACTGCACACATCGTACATATATTAGCATGACTGACTTGTGACTATAAAACGTAATAAGTCTCATTCTGCTTCACAGTCACAGGTCAGGTCAGTGCCAGATGAGGGGCAGGGGGCGCAAATGTAAAACGTGATAAGTCTCGTTATGCTTTACAGTCACAGGTCAGGTCAGTGCCAGATGGGGGGAACGGCGCGCAATCGTATAATTTACAAACAATGGGCAATTGCCAATAGTTAATACCACGGATACACCTGAAAAAAACTTCAGTAAGAATTATGGATGTTTAGAATGAAGGTGTATACGCTGTACTCTGCAGCCGACTTCCACTTTTCGTGTAGTAAAGGTCCACTGTGAAGTCTACATATTGTGCGCAGTTTCCACAATTTGATGTGTGCAACTTCCACTACACACCATTTCGACTGTGGGCAGTTTCCACTGTGCGCTGTTTCCACGTGCGCAAGTTCCAAAAACGGCCGTGTCCAAAGTGGAATGTGTGCAAAGGAGACTCATCCGCCTCCGAGTAGGTGGTGGTGGGAGACACCCTCCTCGAGGTGAAGACCCGGCTCGGCGGAGTTGCCGGCGTCTTCTTTACTCCTCCGTCAGTTCCTTTCCTGCCAGAAGTCCTCGGTTCTTTGATGGGCACCCCCTTCGGCGGCTCCGATGCTGCCCGGCGCACGGAACTCCTGGTCACTCTCCTAAGTGGTGCGCCGGGTGGTGCGGGATCTTTGGTGGGACCCCGTGTAGATGGTGTTACGGGGCCCATGGAGCCGCTGGAGATCCTCCTGCCCCCGCTGGTGGTCTGCGGGGCTGTCTTCGTCGTTACGGGGGGGGGGGGGGTGCCCTTGGGACTGACCCTCGAGGTGGGCACAACGGGCGGTGAGGCCGACGATCCTGCCCTGGACGTTGACAGGAAGGCTGCGAGGGTCCTTGTGTTGCCGCCGCTCGTGGTGGTGGTGGCGGCAGCCCTCCGTCCTGTCGCGGTGGTGGTGGTGGTACTGCGAGTGACAGCCCTGGTGGTCTTGGCGACGGTGCTGGTCCTCGTGGTCCTTGTAGAGGTGCGGGAGGAGGCGGCCGATGTCATCCGTCTCACCAGAGGAAGCCCCGTCGTCGCTATCGTGGTGGTTGTGATGGCTGTCCTCCTTGCGAAGGCGACAGGTGGAGCTCTGCGTCTCCCTTCTGCGGTGCTGGTGGATGGTGGTGCGGCAGTCGGTGATGTTTCTTCACTTCGCGTGTTCGCGGGGCTACCTGCCGATTGTCGCGATGTCGTCGCCGCGGCCGGCGCGGCGACAGACCACCGCACTAAATTCACGCGAACATCGTTTCTGCTGTTGCGCGAATCGGTGCGGTGAGATGTACGCGAATGGTGAAGTCTTCAGCCTAGTTCACTCGCGAAGGAGACTGAGTGGAAAAATAAGGAATTCACGAAGCTAACTGGTAAAATAAGATTATATTCCAATAAAAATACAAGTCTGCTCAATGAATAAAAGTTTTCCAATTCGGAGTCCGAAATCGAAGTGCTGGAGAAGTCTCTGGGCTCAGCGCTCTGGGCTTCTAGTCTCCCACTCCAGTTGTCCTTGAGCGTGGGGGTGATCCTCCTCCACGCGTCCAGCCTCAGGTGGAGAGCCAATGGGGTGGCCGCTGGTCTGATGTTTCCAGGTTGGTGTAGTAGCGCGCGCATCTCCGCAAGCTCGCCCGCCTAAACTACCCTAACGTTGGGGAGGGGTACGCGAAGGCCCAAGCAGGCCCATGTGGTCAGCAGCCCTCCGGTAAAAGTAAACGGCTATTTTATGACTTTTAGGGTATTGTTTGATTTTCTATGTTTTCCCAGAAAGGTAGAGAAGGTAATCTATTTAATTAAACTTTAGGTTATTGTCTTTTACCGTAATGCTGCTTGGACCCTATGGTATGCTATTTCTTTGGCCTTTTACAATTTCGGGGTACGCGATTGTCCTAAACTTTCTCTAAGTCACGTACAAGCAATTTACGAAAAGTTAATCCGGTCCTATTCTTCGTTGTTAACAAAAGCTTGTTTTCAAGAGTTCTATTTCGCGATACCTACGCGTATTTCCCGAATTGTACCTATTGTATTTGATTTCCGCGCGTTATTAAGCTGGTCCTGATCCGCGGTTCGCGAACGCGACGCGTGAAGTTATCAGCGAATATGAACATGAAATAAAAACCGAGTTGTGCATCTAAAAATTACATAATCGGTGAGCAAGCGTTGCGATTCCGCAACACCTTCCCCCTTATCAAAAAAGGTGTTTACGTAGTAAACAACTTTTGCAACATTAATAATTAACCAAGTGTGTGGCTCGACATAATAATTGCATACATATATGTGTAGTGTGTGTTGTTTGCGTTCACAAGGGTAAGTGTTGTGTTTAATTTGGTTCGCTCAAAGTATGGTTACGCATCGTGGTTATCGCTATTGTTTTCATCGGCGGTGATTCTAATGTGAGCTAGTTTTAGTTTGTTCGCGTGCACGATCTTGAATTTCTGCGGCGAGGTCTCTATTTCTGCGGTTCGGTCGTCGAAAATCCTATTTATCCGGAACGGTCCTATCCAAGTTTTATCGAATTTGGCTGTCTTTGGCTCTTTCAGAAGGTAAACTAAGTCATCTACTAAGAAGGTTTTAGGGTTTGCGGTTTTATCGTACTGAATTTTGCTCCTCTCTTTCGCAGCTATAAGGTTTTCTGCAGCAGCAGCTTGACTCGATCGAATACGCGTGAAAAGTTCGTCGAAGTGGTCCACAAAGGTGCGAGGTGGTTCTTGTGATGCAAAGCCGGATGGGATGTTGGCTTTGGTGCCAAAAATAAGTTCATGTGGGGTAAAACCGGTGGCTTCATGGACAGAAGTATTATATGAGAAGATGCCAAATCGTATCCAGTCGTCCCAGTTATCTTTGTGACAGAAATGTTTGAGGTATTCTACGAAAACTCTATGTGCTCTTTCTAATGATCCTAATGACTGAGGGTGGAAAGCTGTCGAGGTAATTTTCTGAATTTTAAAAATTCTACAGAAGGTCTTCATTATTTGGCTCGTGAAATTGGATCCTTGATCGGTATGTATGGTGCGGGGGCATCCAAAACGACTAATAAATTGATCGGCTAAAGCTACAGCAACACTGATGGAATCTATCTTTGGAATGGGAATGGCGTCTGAATATTTGGTGAGTGAATCCTGGATTGTTAATAAATATCTATTTCCTTTTTTGGTTATCGGAAGGGGTCCAACAATGTCCATTTGAACTTTTTCGAAGGCTTGACTGGGTGTATCTGTAATTTTCATCGGCTGCTTAGTTTTTGCTGCTAGCATCTTGTTGCGTTGACAGCTATCACACGTACGAACTATGTCTTTAATTTGGGTGTGCATCTTTGGCCAAAAGTAATGTTCCCTAATCCTTTTTAATAATTTAGCGGTGCCTTGGTGTCCTCCAATACTCGACTCGTGATATTCCCTGATTATTTTAACTCTGTCTGCGGCTGGTGGTGTAGTAACTTTTCCGTGGCAAATTGTAATTTTATATTGGGGATCGGTGAAAGTGGTGCTGATGGCATGTAAAACTGAGTTCCATTTAAGCGGTTGTAAGTGGTTTCCGTGCTTCGAAATGCTAAAAGTTTTGCTGTTTAAGGTGTTTAACATGTGTTTAACCGATTTCATCGTGGAAGTTAAATTGTGTAGTGTGGTATCCTGATCTGGAGTGGCTTTGGTAAAAAGATGGAAAACAGAATGATTTTTGTGGGCTGTGGAAAGTGCTTCGCCGGGTGACATGTCGTTGTACTGCTGTATTTGTTCCAGGTGGAAGTTGTTGTGGTCCAAGAAGTCTTTGGTTACGGAAGAGGGGCTTTGGAAATTGGTAGTTTGGAAGATCGCGAGGTTATCGTTTCTCATGTAAAGATGATCATTGGTGTGCATAATGGTAGGTGACGGTGGCAAGGTGTCAGTCTGTCTTGTCGTCGAATTTAAAGTCTTAGTTATGTTTTCTAAATTATTTGCTGCGCTTGTTACTACTACTGCGGAAGTTGTCTCCAGTGTCCTAAATGATGATCCGGTGTCCAAAACGTTGCTATGGTCCAAAAAGTCCAGTGTGTCCAATACTCTATCGCTGGGGGTGTCAGAAACCAAACAGAGACAAGGGGTTGCCATGCTCATGATGTGTTTATCCGTCCTGACACCCAAAGAGTTTTTAGTCGAAATGGTGGTCGTTGTCGTGTTGGCCTTGAAGGTTCCGGGAGTGTCATCCGCAGAGTCTAAGCGAGCAGTCTTTTCTGGAGGTGAATTTACTTCCTCATCCGGGAGGCATCTATCGCTATAAGTTCTGATCTTTGATGTGGACGTTGTGCAGGTTAAGAAGGCTGATGCAATCAATTTCTCGTTCAAATCTCCAGAAAATCTGTCCTGTGTAGTCTCATTACCCGCGGCGGCAACCAGAACCGATAAGTTGTCGTCGTTGCAACTATCTTTTGTGGCTGCCTTGGATAACGTCTGTCTAAATGCGTCTGAATTTACAGGTTCTTCCGGTGTGGGAGTAGAATCGATGGGATTTCGGGATAAGACATCTGCGTTTGAATTAATCCTACCAGGTTTGTAAACTATTTCGTAATCATACTCGTTAAGCCTGATTCTCCATCTCATGATACGCGATGTGGGGTCCTTTACGTTGTGTAGCCATACAAGAGGTCGATGATCGGTGACGAGTGTGAATTTATGTCCGTACAAATAAGGTCTAAAGTGTTCTACCGAGAAAAGTATCGCGAGTAATTCCTTTTCGACCGTAGAGTAATTTGTTTCGGCGCTGTTGAGGGTCCTAGAAGCATAGGCTATCGGGAGGTCTTTCCCTATTTCGCCTTGACTAAGAATTCCACCTATCGCGAAGTTGGAGGCATCGGTTGTCACGAGAAAGGGTTTGTTAAAATCAGGGTATTGCAAAATGGGTTCCGAACAAAGCGCGTCGCGTAGGATTTCGAAGGCAGCCTGGGTCTCCGTAGACCAACAAAAGGGAACATCTTTCTTTAAGAGTAACGTGAGGGGTTTGGCTGTCCGAGCCATATCCTTAATAAACCGGCGGTAATATCCTATTAAACCCAAGAACTGTTTAATCTGCTTTCTATTTTTAGGGACCGGGAATGACTTGACGGCGTTGATTTTATTTGGATCCGGTTTAACTCCTGCTTCCGAAATAATATGACCGAGATAAGAAACTTCGCGGCGGAGAAAGTGGCACTTTTCCGGTTGTAAGGTGAGTCCTGCGCTTTTTAATCGTTCCAAAAGGGTTTTTAATTTACGCGAATGTTCAGTTAGGGAGCTGGCATAAATCACGATGTCGTCCATGTAAACAAATAATTCTATTCCCTGTAGACCCGAGAGAATCAAATCCATACATCGTTGGAAAGTGGCTGGAGCATTCTTAAGACCAAATGGCATACGTCGGAACTCGTAGTGGCCATTAGGCGTGGAAAAAGCGGTTTTTGGTCGCGATTCTGGAGTTACTGGAATTTGGTGGAAGCCGGAAGCAAGATCGAGGGTACTAAAGTATTTAGCTCCACCGAGCTGGTCTAAGATATCCGTAATATTCGGTAAGGGGTACGCGTCGCTAATTGTTTTTTCATTTAATTTCCGATAATCTATTACCATCCGCCAACGTGGTTTTCCGTCGTTGCCGGGTTTTTTGGGGACGATCCAAACGGGGGAATTATACGGCGATTTCGATTGTTGAATGATGTTACCCTCTAACAGCGCGTCAACTTGTTTCCTAATCTCTTCTTTGTGTATTTGCGGGAATCTATATTGTTTCGTGTTTATTGGAATTTCGTCGGTCGTCGCGATGTTATGTGATAGGGTGTGTGTCGCGCCTAGATTGTCGTGAGGAAGGTGAAATTGATATGGGTACGCGTTGAGGATTTCTAATATACTACTTTGTTCTGCTTCATGTAGGTCGTCTATTGATAGAGTCTCGTATATTCGGAGGGCACGGTTGGCATTTACCTGAGTTGAGAGGTTATTGTAATGGAATTTTGAAGCTGAGCGCGGAGAAGGTGGTACGATGCTGTAATCTTCTAGTTCTATGGGGGGAATTTGTATTCGTTCGGTATTCGGGGTGGTATTTATCGCGAAAATCCTTGCTAATCCCTGACTATGTTGAACTAATGCCTCTCCTATATATATGCCGGCTTTGGTCTTGATCCTTCGCACGTATCCGGACTCGACGCTCGGGTTTTTAATCGGTACCGTAATTAACGTTTTTGTCCGCGGCGGTAAGGTCACTAACATGTTTAGGCTAAACGGAATGGTTGCACCGGCGATTTCAAGAACGTCTTCTTCGGAATCGTAAAATTTTAATACCGATTGGGTCTTTTTAAGAAAAGGTATGCCTAATAAGCCCGTTTCGCGGATAGCGGTATCTTCTCCGATTGTTTGAAATTTAATGTCGACTCCGCGGATTTGAATGATTATTTCTCCGGTTGTTTTTACATTAGTAGATTTAATTCCGATAATGTTATATTCGACTTCGCGGTTTACGACGACGTCCGGCGAGAGGACCGATTTCTTTATTAAGTTTAATTGCGCACCCGTGTCTATAATAAAATTTCGCGGTTTAGTCCCGAAGCTACGGTGTGTTATCGCGACTATCATTAGTTTATTTACTCTGTCGGCGTTACCTCCGTAACAGATCCGTTCGGTTTGGCGCGAAGTGTCGGGGCGTTCCTCCGCGTCGCGCCGGTTCGCGGGGGTCCCCTGAAGTTTCCCGGATTATGACGCGTTCCCGAGCTGCTCGTCTTCTTCCTATCGTCGTTCGCCTTTTTATAACATTGCGCCTCCGAGTGGCCACGTTTCTGGCAATAACGGCATTTAATTGCGTCCCGTCGCGCGTCGCGGTTTCTATCATAGCGTGAATCGGGGCTTCTATTTCGGCGCGGGCTTCTGTCTCGGCGCGGGCTTCGGTCGCGTCGCGGGCTCCTATCGCGTCGTGGGCTCCTATCGCGTCGTGGGCTTCTATCGCGTCGTGGGCTTCTATCGCGTCGCGGGCAGTGATCGCGCGAGTGGCCTGTCCGGTCGCATCGAGAGCATCGATCCTTTCCTGTTCGCGACACGTGGATACGCGATTCGAATTTTTCCGGTGAGCGCGATTTCCGTCCCCCCTTTCGTTCCAATATTTCCGCACGATTAATTAAGTGTTCGAGATCGCGGGGATGTTCCTGGGCCATGCAGTAACTTAATTTCTCGTTGTTTAAACCCCACGTGAATCCCTCTACCGCGGCTTCATTTAGGAGATCGCTTAAAGTGTCGAATCGTTCCGGCTCGGATTTGTGTTTCGCGATTTCTAAACCGCGCGCTAAGCTTTCGCCAACCCTACACCCGAATGCTTGTACGTCTTCGTCGGATTTTTGCCGGATCCTGTTTAAATCGGTTATAATCGCGGATATGTCAAAGGCCTTTAAAAATGTTGCTTTAAGGAGGTCGGTGAGGTCCGCGATGGTCTCCGGTTCGCGCCTACAATTCACGATTCGCGCTGCGTGTCCGTCTAATTTGCTAAGGATCAAAGCCAGCAAACCTTTCCTACCTAACGGGTTGACTAAATCGTTTGCTTTCCTACACTGTCTAATAAAGGGCATCAGAGCGTCCGCGTTTCCGTCGTAGCGAGGCACCATGTCGATCGCGAGTTTCGTGGACAAATACATGTCCTTGTCAGACGCGGCCGGTGGTAACTGGTCCTGAGTGGTCGAACGCGAATTATGAGAGGTTCCCGGTATTGAATTTACTGAGCTAATACTTGGAGGCGCGGAGTTATTAATGGGAGCGATTGTGGTAAGGGGTTGAGCCAAGGGTGTAACAGCCAAATCTTCCGCGGTAACGTTGGTGCTAATATCGGCATTCGAGACGCGAGAGTTTTTACGAGACCGGGTGTTCCTAACTGACGCCATTATGAATATCTAATTATGCGCGAGAAAACGAACCGTGCTTGTACGTGAATAAATGTAAAAATCTTATCTTTCGCAGGCGGCTACGGCGTCCTCGAGGATGCGATGTGGGCTGACGGTCGGCTGGCGGCGATGACTTCTCGGCGATGATGGCAGCAAGGCGAAGAGGCAGCAACAGGCACAGCAACGGCAGCAACAATACAGCAACAACGGCAAAACACGGCAGGAACAACAGCAACCCACGGCAGGAACAACAGTACGGCGGCACAACGTGGATCGGCAGTGCAGTGTGAATTGAGAGGAATTAATAGACAACACGGCCGTCTCAATCACCCTTCTCTGGCATTCGCCCAAGTCCTTAGGAAAACCGTGAAAACCCAAGGAAGAGAGGTTGCACGTCTTGCCAAACAGAAGATCCACCTTTTGAAAAAATGTCTTTCGCGAACACTCACGCACTAACTCGCGATTTTTTAAAACAATCCCACCGCTGTCACCAGTTTTATGTTGCGCGAATCGGTGCGGTGAGATGTACGCGAATGTTGAAGTCTTCAGCCTAGTTCACTCGCGAAGGAGACTGAGTGGAAAAATAAGGAATTCACGAAGCTAACTGGTAAAATAAGATTATATTCCAATAAAAATACAAGTCTGCTCAATGAATAAAAGTTTTCCAATTCGGAGTCCGAAATCGAAGTGCTGGAGAAGTCTCTGGGCTCAGCGCTCTGGGCCTCTAGTCTCCCACTCCAGTTGTCCTTGAGCGTGGGGGTGATCCTCCTCCACGCGTCCAGCCTCAGGTGGAGAGCCAATGGGGTGGCCGCTGGTCTGATGTTTCCAGGTTGGTGTAGTAGCGCGCGCATCTCCGCAAGCTCGCCCGCCTAAACTACCCTAACGTTGGGGAGGGGTACGCGAAGGCCCAAGCAGGCCCATGTGGTCAGCAGCCCTCCGGTAAAAGTAAACGGCTATTTTATGACTTTTAGGGTATTGTTTGATTTTCTATGTTTTCCCAGAAAGGTAGAGAAGGTAATCTATTTAATTAAACTTTAGGTTATTGCCTTTTACCGTAATGCTGCTTGGACCCTATGGTATGCTATTTCTTTGGCCTTTTACAATTTCGGGGTACGCGATTGTCCTAAACTTTCTCTAAGTCACGTACAAGCAATTTACGAAAAGTTAATCCGGTCCTATTCTTCGTTGTTAACAAAAGCTTGTTTTCAAGAGTTCTATTTCGCGATACCTACGCGTATTTCCCGAATTGTACCTATTGTATTTGATTTCCGCGCGTTATTAAGCTGGTCCTGATCCGCGGTTCGCGAACGCGACGCGTGAAGTTATCAGCGAATATGAACATGAAATAAAAACCGAGTTGTGCATCTAAAAATTACATAATCGGTGAGCAAGCGTTGCGATTCCGCAACACTGCACGCGGCCACACCGGATAACCGCACCGAACCACTCGCCGGCGAGATCCGCTCGTGGGCCCTACTGTGCTGCGCTGTTCGGGCCTGTGAGCGAGTGCTCGTACGTGTCCCCGGTGCTGCGACACTACTCGCGGCAGTACTATTGTTAATTGCGGAGTGGGCCGCCGCGTAGTGCGTCGCCACCGACTTTCGAGGGTACTTCCCCGTACCGGTGACACCGCACTCGCGACAACGCCACTCCACTGCCACGCCCGGGTGGAGTTTCTTGAAATGCTTCGCGAGGTCTTCGACTCTTTTATAACAGTACCGGGCGTGGATTCTATCGGAGAGACCTTCCCGATTACACCAGGGACAGCGGAGGTCGACCTCGGTAATAGGGAATCGAAGTATGACACTTCGATTCCCTATTCTCTCACCAGAGACTCGCCCCGAGCTATCCGCCATCGCCGAGTGTTATTAGGCCGCGACGCTAAGATAAAGGCGTCGCGCCTGCGCTCGATGTCAAAGTAGACACTTAGGATTTCTCGAACAAGGCGAATTGCAAAAGTGCGAAAAATTTCTAACACTTTTCGCCTCGCGCGAGAAATCTCAAGGCCACTCGTCGAGCGACACCCGCTGTGACGGAGTCGCAAGAGTCGGCCCTCCGGCTCTCGGCGAACTCCGCGCGCACAAACACTCACTCACTACACTTCACTATCACAGCACTTTAGCACCGCACAGCACAGCACTCTAACTATTAAACACTCCCGTTGTGCGGACGGCCCGCAACGCACAAGTCCCGAAATTCGTGACGACGCTCGCCGCACGGAATCGCACCGAATTTCGCCGTCCGCACCGCACCGAAGTTAAACTGTGGAGAATATATTACGGGCTAGCCGTGCGAGACCGTTTTTATATACGTTTGGTTACGAATAAAAACGTGTGCTCGCTCCTAAACCTTTAGGGATATGCGAGCCCAATCAACAGTCGCCAGTTCGAATAAGCCTAAGATTAATTAAGTTCCAAACACATCTCACTGCGCTAATGTCAATGAGCACTATTGGCAAAATAATGCCTTTCAGACGGATTCTCCTTGACGGTCGAAGCTGATTGGTACAGGATGTGGTTTAAGGGTAGGAAAGACCCAGCTTGAGGTAACACACGGCGTTCCACGAAGGCGCCTAGTCTCTCTCATGTCTAACGGTGTCTTTAGGCAGGTAGCTCTACTTGTATAATCGTTCTTTAAACTACCCAACTGTTTCCCTGATTCGCGAGGGTGTCAGTCCAGAGACCCGTCCTACCAGATGTATAGTCAGATCTTTTAATTGAGGTCCAAACACATCTCACTGCGCTATAGTCAATGAGACCTACTGGCACAACAATATTGTTACGACCCTGGCGTCGCGCGCTTTCTGCAGTCTGAAGGAATCGCCGTGATGTTCAAGTTGGAATAGCGACAGCGTTGGTTGGTTGTTTATTGATTAACAACCGTCAAGGAGAACCTCCGGAACTGTCATTGAGAGAAGACGTGTTGTGTTGTCGAGCAGTCTTATTTAATAAAATGTCCTAATTCCTTGTTCAATCGTTGTCTGAGTTTCCCGGGCGCGACATTTGGTGTCAGAAGTGGGATAATTATCTAAAGAAAATTTCGGAAAGATGAGCACGGGAACACGATCTCAGACGGCGAAATCTTCGGGTCAAGCTGGAGGGGACCAGGCTCAAGTCCAGGCTTCGACTTCGGAGGAGTCATTACGAGCGGAAAATGAGGAATTACGACGAAGGCTGCTTCTTCTGGAAACACAGCTAAGTGGTTCCAATAACGTTTCTGTAGAGACTATAAGTGCGTTGCCGGTAGAGACTGAGAGTTTAGGGTACAAAATTAGACCGGATACATATGACGGGACTTCTTCATTTCGGGATTATTTGGAGCAATTCTCCCTCATTGCTGGTGCCTTAGGTTGGAATTCGGCGACGAAAGCGGTCGCATTAGCCGGAGCTTTGCGGGGAAAGGCTCGTTCAGTTCTTCAGGGAATGACGGGGTTGAACTACGAGGAGTTGAAAAAGAAATTAGAATTGCGCTTCGAATCGTTCCACACTTTTCAGGATTATTATTCTCTTCTTGTGGCAAAGCACCAGGAAAAGGACGAAACCCTTACGGAACTAGGGGCTGAGATCGAAAAACTAACGAGATTGTCTTATCCAAATGAGTCGGCGGAAACCAGGGAGAAAATAGCAGCGGCCCAATTTGTAAATGCATTGGCGAATTGGCGAACGCGTGAAACGTTGCAAATAGAAGGGGCTTCTACTTTGGGGGCGGTTATAAGTAGAGCTCAAGTTATCGAAACAATAAGGAAGCGAGATGTCTAGGTTGCATCATTTTGTTCGGCATCGTTTGGAGATGAAGAGTTCTCGGGTAAAGGTTCGTTATGATAGGAGAGCAAGGGCAATTAATTTTGGAAAGGGGGATCGTGTTTGGTTGTACAATCCTCGTCGTTTTGTAGGAAAATCTCCTAAGTTACAGAAGGATTGGGAAGGACCTTTTGTGGTAGTTGGAAAACTGAGCGATGTGGTTTTCTCTATTAAAGGGAAGGAGGGGAGGAAGGTGCGCGTGGTGCACGCGGATCGCCTTGCACCGTACACGAGACGGTGACGGTTTTGTGAAAGATGAATGGGTTATGTGTCCGTAATTTTTCAGGAGTTAGGTAGTAGTGTGGGTTTGGTCGTGAAGCGATCTTCTACCCTGGCCTTCAACCTGAGGTAGTCGTGTTCTCCTCCCCGTAGCGGATGTTCCTTGTGGACATTCCGTGGATGGTGTGTGAGAGGGTGCGCCCTCAGGGACGAAAGGTTAAGACGGGGGAAGCTGGGGTGAACACCTTAGCCGGTGTTGGAGCTCCGGCGAGAAGTGAAGATTCCGATGGAATGGGTGTGATTTCTTTTTGTTTATTTTGAAGATTGTGACACGTATCCTCGAGGGGGAGAGTCATTTGGCTGGTGACCGAGTAGGTTTAAGTGTTCACGGAGTTGTGAAATGTGTTTTACTGTTTGTTGTTCCGTTTTCTGAGGTGAAAGACGCTGAGGAGGTCGCTGGACACGGTGGATTCTGGGATCACGGTTACATGGTTGAAGAATTTGAGAGAAACGAATAACATCTTTTTAAGAAGACGGCCTTCCTCGCGGTTTTTGACCGTGGTTTTCCCGCGAGGCGTAGGGTGAATACCAAGGCAGGGGCTGAGGTGTTTCTTCGGAAACGAAAGGGTCCACGGAAGTTATCCCCCCCCTCTTGCCTGAACGTTGCGAGAAGAGTTAGACTGAGGCGTCGGGTCGTGGCGTTTGGTGACACTGGGTGTGTCGAAGAGAAGCTTGAAGACACTGGGTGTGTCGAAGAGAAGCTTGAAGACACTGGGTGTGTCTTGACGGTTGGATGACGATGCATCAGGCTCGGTAACCGAAGCAGCAGCCTAGGGTAGAGCAGGACACTGATGGGATCATCCTGGAGCCGTAGCACGGGAGTTAGAGGAGTATTGTCGGGACGACAATCTTTGAAGAAGGGGAGCAATGTTACGACCCTGGCGTCGCGCGCTTTCTGCAGTCTGAAGGAATCGCCGTGATGTTCAAGTTGGAATAGCGACAGCGTTGGTTGGTTGTTTATTGATTAACAACCGTCAAGGAGAACCTCCGGAACTGTCATTGAGAGAAGACGTGTTGTGTTGTCGAGCAGTCTTATTTAATAAAATGTCCTAATTCCTTGTTCAATCGTTGTCTGAGTTTCCCGGGCGCAACAATATTAATCCGATTATACCCGAGTCGGTTCGAAGGTCCCCAGAAAGGAAAAAGGTTTAGGATGGCTAAAAGGTAAATGCTTGAGATACCAGACGGCGTTCCACGAAGGCGCCGAATCTCTCTCTAGTCTTATATTACCCCGGATAGGAATAGTTGAGCGGCTAAATATTCCTACACTAAAATGTGGGTTCTATGTACGATGTCGCTTTCAGTATTGTACGCTATGACAGGTGGTAATTGTATGTAGAAAAGGAGTAATTGACATGAAAAATAAGGTAACTATACTGAAACAATTGCAGAGAATAAAGTATACAATCGGGTTAAGTGTGTGTTCGTTTGTTACAAAATACCTTTGTGTAATCCTCGTCTGTTCGTATAGAATTAATTCGCGGCGTAATTGTATGCTTACAAGAGTAATCGCAACTAATGCAATAGTTTGGTCGAAAGTAACAAATACGATCTTCCTCGGAATAACCCCGTATTCGAACGTCTGAGATTATAAAGAGATTCGGATAGTTTGGTCGAAAGTAACTAATACAATCTTCCTCGGAATAACCCCGTATTCCAACGTCTAAGATTTGAATGGTTTGGAATGCTTCGAAAGTGCCTAGCACGATCTACTACAAGGAGGACAGAGCTTCGCCCTTCGGGAAAGAATCAAAGACTGAACTCCGGAGAGAACTAGCGCGGTCGATCCTCGGAAGGGCAGAGCTTCGCCCTTCGGAAGATCAAGCTACTAAAGACTCTGCTGTATAAGATTTCGGACAGTTTATATAGTCGGAACCAGCGCTAGTTTGGGGTAAAAAGTGGGGTAAAGCCTTCGGATTTTCTTAGACAAGCCCTAGGAAGTGGCCGTATGACTCAAGCGCGTCTGAGTGCAGCTGTGGGTGAATCACTGCAGTAGGGGCTGCATGGGAATCTTTACAGGACTGAGAGATTATGTTGGGTACGGTTTGAGCTTGAAACTAAGATTTTAGCTGAATGCTAGAATATTCTCGATTTTTAAAGTGGTAAAATTGCTTGCGTAAAATACGGACGTAATAAATATTCTCCTCAATTTCTGGGAATAGCACAATTTTACAAACCCTTGTAGGGTGTGAGCCAGTCCTGGAGGCACTGCAATACCAGGCCGACTCACGACGCGGAGGGAGCAAGCTCCGAAACCACGTCTATTCCCAGAAATTGATGTTAATATTCTGACTCCACATGGGAGGAGTACCAGATATTAAGCTGATAAGAACAGATTAAAGCTCTTTATTGAATAGTTTTCAATACATGTTACCCCTGGGGGCGGACCCCCAGGGGATGCGATAAACAACAAAAATGCGGAAAGAAGCTTCTGGTCATGGTAGTTGTAAAATAATTTCGTCCCGGTCCCGCTTACAGGCCCTGCGGGCTCCGGGGAGTCAAAACATATCAGTAAAACTGCCATCGGGCAGAAACCGCCGATCGCCGGAGCGGATGAATGCAAAAATTAAAATTAAAATAAAAATAGAGAACAAAAAGGAAAAAATAAAAATAATGATAATAATATAAAAAAAGATAAAAAAACAAGAAAAAATAAGTAAAAATAAATAGATAAATAAATAGATAAATAAATACATAAATAAACAAATGACTAGATAAATAGATAAATCAATAAATAAATAAATAAATACGTGGCCAGATAAAATAAACAAACAGATGAGTACATAAATAAACAGACAAATAAATAAATAAGTTAAATAAATAAATAAATCAACAAATAAGTAGATAACTAAATAAATAGACGCGATAACAGAAAAGAGAAGAGAGGCAACAAAACTCGATAGAACGATCGGCGGGTGGGGGACTGCCGCCTACGCGTCTGCAGCCCCCCGTTGTGGCTGAGCACGGCGCATAGCCCCAGCCACCCGGTGTAAAAGGCCGAGTGGCTGGGCCTCGGTGGATCTAAGCAATGCCGCATCAGAGGAAATAATTTAAGGCCCGGGAGCGCCTGAGGCCGCTGCCTCTTGTTCGGGAGTCCCAGCCGCGGGGGGCGCATCACCGAGACACGTGCTCGACATAAACATTGCGCTACCACGCCATGGTCTCCGAGACCATGAGCCGCCTCATCAGCATTGCGTATCTTGGGGAGACACGCAATATATCGAGGACAGCCTCATTGCCCGGATCCCAGCCGCCCAGTGCATCGACGAGGAATGCGTCGACAATGACCCTGTAGCCGCGCCCGCGAAGCGATTCAGCGAGGGGGGCATACTTGAGGGGTTTACCCATCCTCGCCTCCTCAATCGTTTCCATACGGTTTTCGAATGGCACGGCTACGTCGACGATCACAATGGTCTTTGAAGGCTCATGCGTCACGACCAGGTCGGGACGCAGAGCCACTAATTCCCCCTCGGCGCCCGGGACACGCTGGTTGACCCTAGCAGTCCCTGGGAGACGACAGCCCCTAACCAACCTCCGGAGAACGCCATCGTGGCGTTTCTGGCGCGCCGCCGAGTGCACGGTGCAGTGCTGGAGCACGTGGGGAAGGGACTCGAGGTCGTTCCCGCATTTGCGACAGCGCCTGTCACCGGCGCCCCAGCGCCTTGCTCCATTAAGGGGCAAGACGTCGAGGCGAGCGCGGTGCATAAAACGCCAGTCAGCAAACCGAGTGAAGCTCCCCGAGCTCATAAAGTGATTGCTCACCGGAGCCCGGGAAGTGACCTCCAGTACCTTCCCCTGGCCCCTCTAGGCCAAGACGGTCTCGAGGTAGTGCCCCGTCACCGCACCACGCACCCGGCGTATCACTTGGCTCTTCAAACTAGAGTCAATTTTGGTTGCCGTTATTAATGAGCTTCGGCTCGCGGCACTTCGGTGCCTGGCTCTCAATGGATTTAGATTTTGGAGATTTTGGATTTCGGGAGGGGATCTCGGAGGAAATTTCTTTGTCGCGCGGAGGTTTCCCGCTAGCCGGAGCAAATTATTGGCGAACAGGTAAATTCCCCTGGCAATGTAATGCAGGAACATAAGGTGGTTGAGAATTAAACTGGGGTAAAGGCGAGCGTACTGCTGTAGGATTAACATGTATAACGTTTTTTTTAGTGAAAGAACAAAATAATTTTTACTAAATATAAAATTAACATTAGAGAAACGTACAGTTTGTTGTTTTTCCATCAAAAACGTACTTTTCGTTTTGAGCAGAATCTGATGAAGCAAATTGTTTTATAGTTGCATGACTCCGGCGATCGCGCTCGGAGTGCAACTTTCGCTGTCGAGGGTTCGTCTGAGGAAGCGGAGATGAGGGAGAATAAATTTTATTATTACACCCAGCAAATTTCAATTAACACACGATTTTATTTTAGTGAGTACAAGTATTTATTAAATGTAGCGTCTTCGACGAGGCAGGTGATGCAGCTGGCGTCGGCGAAGCGTTAAATCTGGAACAGAGAGCACAATAGATGAATGTCAATATTGTGAGCGTTCGAGCGGAACGATAGCGAGCGCGAAGCACTCGCAATCGCTGTCTTCCAAATCTATTCGAAATAGTGGACTGTATTGAATTCTAGTTTCCGATGCTAATTTAAATTACCCAACATCAGAAAATACTTGATTGATTTTGTCTAACTCCCGAGTCGAGATACTTATATTCGCCAAGAGTTGTAAGCTCTCGGTGAATTCTTGATCTGGGCGAGATAAAAGAGTTTTCTCTATGATCCAAGATCTCGGTTACTGCAAAGACGTAAACCTTTGCAGTGACCCGGTGGAGCCTGCGTTCGTGACGCGCGAGACGGTAATCCGTCACGCTCGTGGCCGCGAAACAATCGGTGAGCCGATTATCGCGAGACCGCAATAATCGGGAATTCAACTGTTTTGTCTGGCTAGAAATCTGATCGATTTCTAGCAGCAACCACGAAGGTATTCCTGCTAGAGAGATTGTATGTAAATACTTGGGAACCAAGTATTGTCGGCTGGCAGTGTCGCTACGAGGATTCTCGCTCGCTTGGCAGACTAGTGCTCAGCTCGACGTTTCGCATACAAGTGACGACTCGTCTTCGATGCTTTCCACAGGAAAGCGAAGACGAGTCGTACTAGGTGGCGTTCAGTAGGAATTCTATTGGCACTTACCTATCGCTCACCTTGTGGTTCTCTCGCGGACGAATTTGCTGGAATTGACTGAAGTGACCGAACACGCAACTCAGTCGGGCGAGTCGGTTTTTTCAACACTTCGCTTCACAACACTAGCGCGTATCAAACGGATATTAAACACAAATACTTCACAGTTTGGCATTTGATATTCATCATCATCATCACTATGTTTTGTCCTCTTATGTTGGTGATACATGGTTATAAATAAATTATTGCTTTTGAATAGAATTTATACAAGCAATTATGCTCTTTGTCTGCAACAAAAATAAGGATCTGTTCGACAGGGTGGAGGCCCATCAATGTGTATACGTTGCCACGGTTGGTTATAATGATTAACACAATGAAGGTATCCTTGAATGTCAGGATCGTTTTTTAAAATCAACGGTAGTTTAGCCCATAGTATATGTGTACAATTTTTAAAAAACATGAGTAATATTCGTTTAGACATAACGGCTAAGTCAGCCTCGGTCAAAGACAAAATATCATTAAAAGACACTAGGTTACACAAATAAGCCATACTTAAGTAAATACGTTTTTACTTGGTAGCGGTTGCTTCACTTTGAACTGAGTAAAACACGTTTTTACTTGGCAGCAGTCACATTACTTTTCTGTCACCGAGAAGCACACTTTAATACATAGTGGGTAAAACTGTTACTACACTTAACTCCCCTCCATGGTGATCAACCCCTCTTTTGCTTATGTCATGATTCTATCTCTAAGGATAATATGCATATAAGAGAATAATTCTATACTTACTTTATTATATTACTATCACCATGCGGATAATAGGTACATTGTGAAAACAAAATGTATATAATTCGGTTGGAAAACTGTCAATTTTACAAAAACAAGTTTATTTCGTTTTCACGTTTCTGCAACTTAAATGGTTGCATCCTATCTACAACGCTTTCTTCTATGCAACCATGCATAGAATACAGCTGTAATCATAGATAAATATGTTATGAAATATCATATTACTGTCATGATGTGGATAATAGGTGCAGTGTGAAAAACAAAATGTATAATCCGATTGTAAAACTGTCATTTATACAAAAACGGGTTTATTCCGTTTTTACGTTCCTGCAACTTAATTGGTTGCAACAAAATATAACATATTTTCACACCTTGCATAGCACAATGGTCACTGTTACGTCGTAACAACCGCGATCGTGCGCACGACGGTGAATTGGGCTGCAGGCGAGGAGATTGGCAGCGCGGGCTAGGTGATTCTCATTTGTTTTTGGGCGTTAACCGCGATGTGTGCGGAAGCAAGAAGAAGGTCAGTCAGTCTCAACGGACAGAACGAAGCGTGCGGAGCTCCCTCGCGGATCGAGTAATTCATTTCAGTACCGTTGCCGTCATCGGCCATTTACTTATCGTTGCCGTCATCGGCCAGTTCTTACCCTTGCCGTCATCGGCCAGATTTCCAAAGAAATCAAGCTTCCGGGTTGATCAGTCAACCAGCGGTGTATGCGTGCAGGTGTGTGTGTGGGTGTGTTTTGGCTCAGTCTCGTGGCGTCATTTGTCATATGTCTACTCAGTAATCCTCAAGTCAGTACTTAGGAAAATAAAAGGGTTTTTTATGCCGCCGCAGGCTTTTTCCCTACCATCGCGTGATTCATTTTATTTTTAACCTTCCCGTCAAATTCTCCGAATTGTGATTCAAGCAATACATCTTGCTCAATGTCTTTAAATAACTAAACTGCCGAACCACCTACGGTAAGGCAGGCTCGAGATCGTACAATTGCCGTAAAGTTCGTCAACCTGACCCTTTTTTCTCTCTCTCACTCTCACTCACTCTCTCTCTCTCTCTCGCACTCCGTAACGCCTATTCAGTCCCAGCGGTGTTCGGTGGCCGGTCCTCGAGATAAGCTGGGCTTAACTGACCTACGCTAACAGAGACCCGCCGACTTCGAGCCTTCTATCGCCGCAGTGACACAGAGTTCTACGTGTCACGATATTATATACAAACGAAACAAGTTGTACTTCAACAATTCCTACGGATCTTTACTCTTTTACGAAATATGTAACCATTACATATTGAACCATACATACTGTGTCACAAAGAGATGGACAGGTAAAGAGAATCGTGTCAACTTCGTCAAAAATATCTACTCTAAACATGCAAGCGAATCACACTATCGACGAAGCAGGTGCCCCTTCAGGCCAGCGGAGCGTGAAGCCCGAACGCTTGCCGACGGACGGAGTGATACATGCGTGTGACTAATAGCAATGGGACTGGAAAAGTTTTTTATTTCTCATTTATTCTGAATGAAAATGACATTATCGCATAGTTCTGATTTCTGCAATGAAAGTGTACCAAAATCGACCCAATTTGTGAAAGCATAGAACAGGACATGTAACAGCTAATTGTGGAGATGGTGTTATGAAATGCTTAGTGTCTTGGGCCGAAGCGTGGTCCTTTTCTTTTCCATTGCCATAGACTGTCCTTTTCTGCTGCGTAAGGTATCTTTTCCAGAGCCTGACAGGAGTGCGAGTTCACGGGCGTGAACACTTGAGCACATCGACCCTTGCAAGATGGCTCAGAACCAGAAAAGGACAATGTATGGCAATGGAAAAGAAAAGGACCACGCCTCAGCCCAAGACGCTAAGCATTTCATAACACCATCTCCACAATTAGCTGTTACATCTCCTGTTCTATGCTTTGACAAATTGGGTGGATTTTGGTACACTTTCATTGCAGAAATCAGAACTATGCGATAATGTCATTTTCATTCAGAATAAATGAGAAATAAAAAACTTTTCCAGTCCCATTGCTATTAGTGACACACATATTGACCCTCATATCGTGCCGGCTACCTGATGCTATATGTATATCCCCTGTCGTTTACTCGATTCGGCTTGCTAGAGACACAGAAGCTGACAGTCCATACATCGTATTCGCGACGTCCATGTTATAGTTGACACATTTCAATCCCGCATATTCTACAACTTTCGACGATTCATTATTCGTTTCCTTTTGTAAATGAAAAATTGAAAAGTAGGTGAAAATGTGACGAATATCTGATGCGTAATACGAGACTGATTATCGCGCTGTATGAGTAGTAATCGCAATTTTTCCGACGCGTCACTGTATTTGTAATCTACAATGCAGTACCGATTATTGCATCCGATACACTTTAGGGAAATGTTGTCGTAACGATACATACAAGAATGTAATAAAAGAAAAGCAGAGGTATATTTCTGCAGCTCATACTTTTTATTTATATACAAAGAAAGTCGTTTGAAACGAACCCAGCCGAAGAATACCATAATTTCCAGACAGATGCAAACTATGAAATTACCCGTCCTTTTACGATACGCCTATACCAACGAAAATAGAAAGTCGGTAGATTGCCTCGTGATTACCTATAAACCGTAACAACACTGCGCGGAAATAATTCTTGGACCAGCTACGGTACAGGTACGTGTCAAAAGAAGGCATAAAATTTACCGTTTCGCAGAGGATAAACGCGACCTCCTAATCTTGACCTGAACTGAGGGATGAGGGTCTGAGCAATTATAGTCTATAGTTATTAGAAGCATAGAAACAAAAGTAATGCTAACAAAATAATTGTAATTTCATTATAAGAAACCGGTACAAAAATCGGAAGAACGCCTGGCAGAGCTAATGTTTTCAAATGAACTGTTCTAAAAAATCTTGTTCACTTACATATGCCTGCACCGCTCTTTTCTCGACAGCCGCCTTGCAGATAACCTTAGATGGCCACCGCCCTTGTTTTCTGCTGATTGTCTCGTACGTATCGCGTTCTTACCCATAGTATGTAATATCCTTCGGCACTTGTCACGTCACTTCACTTATTGCACAATACACGCACGCGACAACGCAAATACCAAAGTCTCATCCAGTAGGTACTTGCAAAACGGGAGGCACAGCACGGTAGCAGAATAATTCACAAAGTTTGAACAAATCTTGCAAGGAAACCGTGCTGTATGTCGGAAGCTTGAATCAATGCTTCACATCTCCTCACCGTAAAACGCCGAAGACCAAACTAATCTGATTTTGTAGGCGAAACGCAATTCTGCGTCTTGCGTAGAGGGAGGGGTATGTGACGCGTCTGTTTCTTTCGGACAAGGACTATCGTACGTTGTTTCAACTGCAGAGCACTTGACATCTACACGGTTCTCAGTACTAGACAACTAAGGAGAAAGATAAAGGTGGATGAATGTAAATCGCAGGCTTCTCGAGACCCGCCAAGAACTCGTACATCGTTGAAATGTGTACAATGTATCCGGTCTTCAATACGGGCCGCGCAGAAGAAACGATATGAGAGAATTCATGAAATAAAACTTCTTTTTCATGAAGGGGTATATTACATATGGGTGCCAAATTTTGGCACCCGTAACTTTACAGGATTTGTCGCGAGCATTAATCAACATTTGGCACAGCATAGAACAAGAGGAAATTCGGAATTGTATAAACATGGGAAATCGACTGCAGGAAGTTTTACGCCAACGAGGGGGTAATACCCATTATTAAATTTAAATCGGCACACACACACGCACACACATTGCGCGCACGCGCACATCATGGGCAAAATCCGACCGGCAACCTCCTCGTGGTGCTCATCGGGTAATGCTAATGCCGGCGGTACGTTAGCAACGAAAATGGAAGGGTTGCTTCAAACTGCGAACTCCGGGAAAAAAAATCGCAGCGACTTGAATTTTTTTTTGTTGTAAAGGGGAAGGTTCCCACTTTCTTTTCCCGTTTACAGAATTGATCAGAAAAATTTTTCTGAGTCGGTAGTCTTTGCAGAACTTTGCGAATTTCGACAAGAAAAACATGCCCTCGGTCTGAAGGGGCTGTAGCAGCAGGGGTGCATCGAATTTTAATTCTTAATAGCGCAATCGAAAGTAGAGACTTCAAGCTTTCATTTTAAAAAAAATCGTAATTTTTCGAGCATTTTTGACCGAGTTATCGTCAATTGAATTTGACCTATTTTTGAAGAAAACTTTTTGTTGCCATAATTCTTTTAACTAGTGTGTTATGATATTAATAATTTGTACTGTTGGGCAATGTCACAGCTGTTACCGCATGAGGGTTTTCGCTGGATCGATGATCCTACCAATTTCGATATTGAATCAATAGGGGAAAATGATGAAACAGGTTATATTTTAGAAGTCGATTTAGAATATCCTAAAGATCTTCCATTTCTCTTGCATTTCTCTTCCAGTTCACTCCATTTCTCTTCCAGATCATAAAAAAATAACTACTGCGACGACTTCTAAATTATTAGCGACGCTTTACGATAAAGTACGTTACGTTATTCATTATCGTTATTTGCAACAATGTATGCGCCATGGTTTACGAGTGAGTAAAATACATCGAATATTGGAATTTAAGCAGTCTCCATGGTTAAAGGAATATGAGCGATTCCACGCAAAGTGGACACAGTCCATACACATCTAGCCTCAGATTTTTTTTAAACTTTGTATATTTATAGCCCTTGTCGAACCGTGTAAAATGCCGTTTCCCGTTCCTCAATATCATTAATAGTTTTAAAGTTATTTAACTGTAAAGTTTTGGATTGATTTTTCTTTAAAAATTTATAACTCGAAAACTAATAAAGATATCATTATGCGCGAACCGCCGTTTTATTCGGAAGTCTTTAAATTTTAATAAAACAAATACTCCATGTGTGTAAAATTGTATTAACTAGTTATAAAATATAAATATTTGTTAAAAATTTAAATAAGACTGTGAAAGACACTGTTGATTACTTGGAAGTTAATTTGACATATGCTCTGAAGTGTTCTGAAGAACCCCTGTAAATTAGAAATTGGAGAAATGGGGAGATCCGGAGTAATAACATATTATTTTTGTAAAGACCCAGCCGAGTGCGCGCTGCGCACGCGCTCTATGGTCGCGGCCCGTACGGCGCCCGGCGGTGGCCATACCACTGATCACGCTAGACCTCGGCTGGGTCTTTACAACAATAATATTTTATTACTCCGGATCTCCGCATTTCTCCATGTTGGAGGATCGGCGCGAAGGAGTAATGTGCACGTTCTAAATGCTGAGGTCAGTTCTTCTTACTTTAATGCGTTTTATACATGTGGCCATCATACAGTCACGATCGGTAGCGATCAGCGCGCCGATCGCGCTCGCGCACATACGTGTCCGCGCCTGCGCGTAGTGCCGCAAATATCATCATTCGCCCCGCATTTGTGACACTGGCTCGTATGGTCTTACGTACATCTATTGCGCGCAAACTTATCTAAATCTACATATACGCTTTGTAGATTTTCTCAGTTACATCTAATGTCATACACTTGTGCTCACTTCATTTCTCTTTGTATAATCCTAATCTATTTACATGCGCTCTTATCACGTCGTGGGTCAGTGGTTTCGTTAGTATGTCTGCTACGTTTTCTCCTGACGGCACATAGTCTAGCTTGATTAGCCCTTCCTCATACTTCTCCCTTGTCAGGTGGTATGCGATGTCTATGTGTTTAGTTTTGGACCTTTCGACGCGATTCTTCGTGAAGTCTATGGCCGACTTGTTGTCGCACCTTACTCTGTATGGTTTTTGTGGCACGTTAATTTGCATTGTTTTCCCTATTTCGTCGAATAGTATGTTCAGCCACATCGCTTCCTTTACGGCGATTTCTAATGCTACATACTCGGCTTCCATAGTCGAGGTGGATATACATCTTTGTTTATTCGATTTCCAACTTATTGGGTTCCTTCCCAAGAACACTATCGTTCCACTAATTGAGTACCTATCATCAACCTCAGCTGCCCAGTCAGCGTCACTGAATATTTCTACTGCTACATCTCGCTTGTTGTACTCCAGGACCCTATCTTTAGTAGTATTTAAGTATTTCAATACTCTTTTGGCCTGTATCCAGTGTGGTCTTCCGGGATTTGCCACATATTGCGCTAGTTTCGTGACTGCACATGCGACGTCGGGTCGCGTCGCTAACGCTACATACATCAAGCATCCTATTAATTTTCTGTATGGTACTTTTGCCATTTCTTCCCTTTCGCACGCGTCTGTTGGACACTCGCTTAGTGTTAGTTTCTGGCCTGGTTCCATTGGTGTATTGACTGATCTGCTTTCAGTTATTCCAAATTCTCGGACTAGCCTATCTATATATGCCTTCTGAGACATTTCTAAGCTATTTTCCTTACATTCTACACTTATCCCCAATACATACGATACTACGCCTAAGTCTCTTATCTCGTATTTTTCGGTTAACAACGTTTTCACATGTTTTATTTGTTTATCATCACCGCTAAATATCAAAATATCGTCGACATAAATAGTTGGAATCAGTTTTCCCCGATACGTGTATATGCAGTTACTGCATTTGGTTCTCTCGAATCCGCTTTCTATCAGAAACTTATCGATCGCATTATTCCAGTTTCTTCCAGATTGTTTCAGTCCATATATGGGTCTGTTCAATTTTGCTACCTTTTTCTCAGTATCTGCGTTGATTCCCTGCGGTAATTTCATATATATCATCTCCTTTAGCTCACCGTACAAGTATGCGCACTTGACATCTAGATGATGTATTTTCCAGCGTTGTTCTATCGCTAACGTAAACAACGTCCGTATCATTGCGACGTTCGCCACTGGTGCGTACGATTCTATGTAGTCTATTTCCCGTTTCTGGTTATATCCCTGCGCTACCAACCTGGCTTTGAACCTGATAACTCGTCCGTTTTGATCTGTCTTTACTTTATAAATCCATCTACTACCGATGCATCTCATGTTCGCATTTTTGTCTACCACCTCCCAAATGTTTCTACTCTGTAAACTATCTAATTCCTCGCGCATCGCTGCTTCCCAATGTTTCGATTCTGGAGATGATATTGCTTCTTCGTATGTGTTTGGCTCTATGATTTCTGCTAAGTTTATTTCCGGATTTGACGGCTTCCCCTTACATCCCCATGGGTTACGAACTATTTTCGTGCGCGGTGTTTCCCATATCGCTTCTTCGTTTAAATACTCACTCTTGCTAGATGCTCTAGTTACGCGTTTTCTCCCTAAATTTTCGGTTTTGTTTTATAAACGTTAATCTCCGCAGGACTCGAGCCTCTGCGGGAAACGGCCGGTAGAATAGGATAGGCGGATTGGTAGGGTTAATAAAATAGTCTTGACAGGGAATTCCCCGAAACGAAATAGTTATTGGGTTTCACAAATAATTCCGACACTTTATATAAATGCGAGAGAAAGAAGAAGTTGTAAATAGAGTCGGCGGTTGCCCCAAAGAACCTGGCTCGCCGCGGATTATCGGCGGTCTCGGTACCTGAAACAAAAAGTGGAGCGGTTTTTATAGCTAGAGTTTGTCGCGCGTCGAGTTCGCTCGACGACGGGACGTAAACACTCTCGCTCGCACTCGTTTATCACGTATCCGCAGCCGTCGAAATTCCCGTTGTCTTCTTTCTTCGTTAGCTGGTGAATTATTGGTTCCTTATGCACCGAATTTATGCAGATCCGAGATTATTCTCTTCTGCATGTAGCTGGTTCAGTGCCTTTTGTTGGATATGCAGCAGTTTCTTCGATTCGGTCGAAATTATAATTTCGATTTCCGAATCTAAGCCAGTCCGCCGCGATGTCAACACGCGTTAACCCGCTGGTGACAACAAAGCGCGGCGATGAGTCTCGATCTTCCAGCTGCCTCAGGTCGTTGCTCCGACCGCGAAATCAGCTGTTCGTGTAATAGATCGGAACTCTTACCTGGTTGCTGCCCTTGTGGACTGTATTTTCTGGCGGAGTACCTCTGCACGCAATCTCGGTATCTCCTCCCGAGGCTGTAGTCCGATCCGATCCGTCCCTGAATTCTTTTCGTCGCTTCTGGCTTGGACTGCAAAAGTGTAGCTTTCGCAGGGAAACTTCACCGTTGTTGGAAACTGTAGATTTCTCTTGCTCGCGCACGGGTCGAACTGCTGTAACAGCACTGCGTTCGGTGGCCCGCGATATTCGGCTGGTCGTTTCTCGTTGGCGAAGGCTTCAGCTCGCGCACGGGTCGAGCTTTTGTGGTGAACACTTGCTCGTGGGCCCGCGATTTTCGGCTCCTGCCAGAAGTGAGGCTTATGCCTACGTGGAAGGCTGCGCGTTTATCTTCCGCGTTGCGGGTGTGGCTCTGTGCACTTTTCCGCACTACGACGTTAGGGCTATCGGTCTTCTTTACTGCTTCCTCGTTGTAGTCTTCTGTGAATTTTGCTAAACGTCCTGCTACTTCAGGGGTCCGCAATCAAGTGTTCGGTTCTCGGAGCCCTTGCACCTTCGAAACCGCGGAATTTCGGGGGAAATATCCCCACTCCTCTTCCCCTCGGACAATGACTTTGCTCGCGAATCCTTTATCTCGACGTTCCCGAATCTTCTATCCGGGGTTACCGCGTTCATCGCCCGAGGCCAAACGTTGACCCCTCGCGAACGTTCGGAAGTCACCGAGCGCGCGCGAGTTTGTGCCTCGTGTTTAGCTCTTTTTTCCGCGAGTTTGCTTTCGGTTTTTTCTCTATCGCGGCTACAAAGGTTTGAACCTCTGTTCTCGCGAGCTAACCGAATAAATTACCGACGATCTAACTGGAATTTAACAACGCGCGATTAATTTGACGGATTTTCTTTTGCGGCTACGAATTTCTTTCGTGCACGCTATGTTACCCGTTTTAATCCGCGGAAATTCCCTACGTGATCGAATGGATATTAAACAGGTTTCGACTCCCTCGGTCGCTCTTTCGCCGCTCACATCCTCATCTTTCGCATTTTTGGATTCATTTTCGTCGTGTATTTCTCCCGTCATCCGAGTTTCATAAGTTCTCTTATTGCATATATAGTCGTATCCGTTAACATTCTCTACAAACTCAACATGTTTACTTTGAATTATATCGTCTTTGACCGGATCCCATAATCTATACCCTCTTGTCTGATTACAATATCCTACAAATATACATTCTTCTGCTCTATCGTTTAATTTGTTTCTTTTATAACTCGGCGTAGTGACATATGCGAGGCATCCGTACACTCTTAAGTGTTTTGCGCTGGGTATATGGTTTGTCCACACTCCCTCAGGCGCCTCCCCGTTTAGCGCTGAGTGGAGAACTCTATTTTTCACGTAGTTGGCGGCTATTAATGCTTCAGCCCAAAACCTATCTGGTAAATTCGCTGATTTCAACATTGCCCTGACGAGGTCCATCAGGGATCTGTTAATTCGCTCCGCCATACCATTCATTTGCGGGGTATATGTGTTAGTCCTCTCATGCCTTATACCTAGTTTCTCGAATAAGCTATTTAAGGTATCGTTACAAAATTCTAATCCGTTGTCAGACCGTATTCATTTTATTTTGCTATCCTTTTCTCTCTCTACCCTTGCGATGTATTTTGGCAGGCAGTTCGCAACTTCATCTTTGGTTTTTAAGCAGTACACGCTCGTTTTCCTTGAAAAATCATCGGTCAGTGTTAAAAAATATCTAGATCCACCTATCGATTTACCTGGTAGCGGGCCGCACATGCTGCAATGTTTTTGCATGGTGCTTTCGCTTGTTTTGCTATGTTACAGCTACTGCAATGGTCGTTGTGTTTTGTAACGTTTTCTAATCCTCTCGTTGCCCCTTTGTTCGCCGTCTCGCGTATGGTCGTGTTGCTTACGTGGCAAAATCGCCTATGCCATATTTCGCTGCATTCTAACTTATTAGCCCTCGCAACACATATCTCAAGATTTTGTGTATCATGTTCCAACACTTTGGCTTTAATTACGTACAGGCCATTTTTGCCTTCTGCCTCCCCGACTACCTTATTCGTTTTCTTGTTGACAATTGTTAGCCTGTTATTATTGATAATTATTTTCTTTCTTTTGTTCTTGATTTGTGACACTGACATGAGGTTCCTACGTACGTTTGGCACATGATACACATTGTACAGAGTGATTTCAAAAGTTTGCCCATTAACATATGTCGTTATCATCACGTTACGTATTCCAACAGCTTTAAGTTTGTTATTTGTGTCATTATCTGCAGAAAATATCGTTTCATTTCTAATTTCGCGGTACTCGCTGAACCAGTGTCTGTACTTACACATGTGATGTGTCGCTCCGCTATCTAATATCCAGGATTCGTCGACCTGCGCGCTGTTTATCTCCATTAGGAACGCATCTCTGCCATTCGTTCTTTCGCCAGTCCGCTTCCAGCTGCCCCAAGTTGACCTCATGTGGATGCTCCTTGTATGGCAGCGACTTGCAATGTGGCCTGGCCTATTGCACTGGAAGCATTTTCTGGCTTCTCTCCTTGTGTTGCCTCTGTTGTCTTGTGCCCCTTTGTCATAATGGTATGCCTCGCGCGACGTCTTGGGTTCGACATCATTCTTTGTGTTTCTTCTCTCACATTCAGTGAGCAGTATTTGTTTTATTTCGATGGATGTGAATTTCGCATCGTCGAGGTTCGCTAGCGCCATTATAACACCTTCGTAATTGTCTGGTAATCCACATATCATTGCATACGCGATATCCTCATCTTTGTTTTCGTATCCCGCTTCTTTCAAGCTATCGCTGCACACTTTTATTCTAGATAGGTGCGACATGGTTTCATCAGTTTCTAATTTGATTGTGACCATTTGTTTCTTTAATTGCAATATCCTTGGTCTGGACTTCGGTTCAAATACCTTTCTGAGAGCGTTCCAGGCCTCACTTGGTTTATCATAATCCATTATATGTATTTGATGGTTTGGCTCTATGCCTAATGCAATCGTCGCCAACGTCTTTTCTTCCTTTCTTTTGAACTTTTCGTACTCAGCTTTGTCCGTGGGCGCTTGTATCTCACCGCTTACGTGTTCCCATAACTCCCGTTGGATTAGGGCCATCTTCATGTTGTATTTCCACGTGTGGTAGTTGTTCCCATTTAATTTGTCAATTCTATCGATGAGTTGAGTTGGATTTGCCATCGTATATATTTGGTTTTCGTGCCTCTATCGGTTTCTTGACGACACGTGGCAAACCTAATCTCTTCCACTCTTATGGTTTTATATATTTTTACATTACCAATGTTTCGCCGAAATCCTCTTCGCATCTTATGCCTGCTGGGCCCATAACCATGTTGGAGGATCGGCGCGAAGGAGTAATGTGCACGTTGTAAATACTGAGGTCAGTTCTTCTTACTTTAATGCGTTTTATACATGTGGCCATCATACAGTCAGGATCGGTAGTGATCAGCGCACCGATCGCGCTCGCGCACATACGTGTCCGCGCCTGCGCGTAGTGTCGCAAATATCATCATATTGTAATTCCTACTTGAAATGCTTCATTACTCTTGTAATTATAGTTCCGGTAGGTACATCAGAAGTGTAAGGTAAAGTTTTACCAGTAGGATTTACAATTTAAACATATAATAAATATAATTTACAAGAAACCAAACATTAAACGATATAATGTATACATGTTACATATAATATATCGTACAGAAGTTTGTATGTAAAGTAATGATTAACATGCATCAGAGTTGCAAATTACACAAAATTAATGTATATCGTATAAAATTGTATGGTTCGATATTTTTTTTCTTGTAAATTATATTTATTACATATTGATATTGTAAATCCTACTGGTAAAACTTTACCTCCCACTTCTGATGTACTTACCGTAACTATAATTACAAGAATTAGTGTTTGAGTTTGTTGGATTGGAGATATTCATAACGCAGGTAAGTTTTGGCCATGTACACAATCCTTAGGAGTATGAGATTAAAACACATTTTACGTTTCGACTCCCAGGTTTAGAGTCCTCTTCGGTTATATTACAACATTCTGTCAATAAAAATAAAAACATGGAAAACCTTATCCATTTCCTACATTTGGCGTTAAGTATGGGACTAGAACAAAGTACGCAGCGAAGGTGGCAAGTATTAATACTAATTAATGCTAACTTACTTTAATCGAAGGGTGACGGAAAGGTTTCAAACATGAACTTGTGGGTTCAAACGAGCCTGGAACACTTGCATACAATAAATGACATAACGAGGCATAAAATTCTATATCTTAAAGAACAATACTTGTAAACCGTGGCGTTCTAATCCTGTATGTTGACAAAGTCCTATGTAACGAACAAAGTATGTACCGGTGAGAGTTAGCAATATGCTGTGTATGCGAAAACTTACATGCATAGGAGGAACGCAGTAGAACAAAATAAATTGTCTAGCAAAGCGCAATCACTTCGCTTATCCAACACTTGTGAATATTATTTAATGCAGTACGCAACCTTCTTCTCAGTGCTTCGCAGACCATTTTACACAGACAGTATCACTTGATCCGAGTTCAGGATTACCTTGTTCCTTTGATGTTTGAGAAAATGGTCTGCGAAGCACTGAGAAGATGGTTGCGTACTACCTTAATTAGCATTCGCAAGTGTTGGACAGGCGAAGCGGTTGTGTTTCTGCTAGACAATTTATTTTGTTCTTCTGCGTTCCTCTTATGCATGCAAGTTCATTTAATTATTCCATCTTTAAACTGGTTTTCACACACACAGCATTTTGCTAACTATCACCGATACATACCCTGTTCTTTAAATAGGACTTCGTCAACGTACAGAATTGGAGAGCCACTGTTTACAAGTTTTGTTCTTTGAGATATAGAATTTTATGCTTCGTTATGTTATTTATTTGTATGCAAGCGTTCCAGGCTCGTTTGACCCCACAAGTTCATGTTTAAAACCTTTCCGTCACCCTTCGATTAAAGTAAGTTAGCATTAATGCTTACCACTTTCCCTACGCACTTTGTTCTAGTCCCATACTATCCTGACAGAATGTTATAATATAACTGAAGGGGACTCTAAACCTGGGAGTCAAAACGTAAAGTGTGTTTTAATCTCATACTCCTAAGGATGTGTACATGGCCAAAACTTACCTGCGTTATAATCACAAGAACCATAACGTTACAAGACACTATGTAATAATTAAGCTGAGGATAAGCTAAGGAAAGACAAGGAGCGAAGAACTGGGATAATCGAGAAGAGGGGGCCGGGACAGTCTATCGAGGGTACGGGGACCGCGAGGGGGTGCACGATCAGCTCGACTTGCGAGCATTCGAGAGTGCTCCTGCCATTATGGACCTCTGTGGGCGCACATGAGTACCACGGCAAATCTTCGTTGCGAAGAATCGGGTCTGAAAAAAGGATCTGTTTTGGCCGAAAAATTGCAACATAAAATCCATATCTCAGCAACGGCTGAACGGATTGTATTACTGTTTATTATCAACCGACGCAGAAAAAATCATAAAGACCAATGGCATGGTCATTCTTTCGATATATCGCCCCAGTTTAAAGATTATTACGGGTTACCATGAGAATAGGCCGCGCGAACTAGTTCGCTCGCGTAAATGATACTAGTAGCGTCGACGCTCGGAGCTGCGCTCGGCTATATATGTATTGTCACGTGAATTTTCCCGAATACGAGAATCTGCACCGGCTAACCCGAAAATTACCCGTGAACAAAAAAAATGCGCGAGATTCTCTCCTCCAAATTTCCAAAATCCAAAAAATCCTAAATCCGTTGGGCGCCAGGCACCGAAGTGCCGCGAGCCGAAGCTCGTTCGAAAATTTACCAAATAATTCTATTCCACACTCTACCAAAAATTAATTCGAGAATCTCTTTACTTACGAAATCGAAACGTCGAAATTTCTCCCAGGGCCGGACTACGCGGAATGATTTCGATTCTATCGAGCATGGGTGGAGTGACGACACAAAACAGGAATTTCACACGCAGAATAAATCTCACACAATTACTCAAATAAATCCGAGAGTCGGCACATTTTATTTTCCGTCATCGCCCGAAGGCGGAAGTACAAACGCGAAGATCGAAACTACAACTCTCGGGATTACACGCGGTAACGCACGCGACGCACTAGATTACATCATTCGTTACGGGAGGACTCGATTCGGAAAATCACTACGCAATACCGGTGAAGCCGGAAAATCTCTCATAATTTCGATACCAAACGTGATTCTAACGCGTACAATTATTCATTACATCCGACACAAACGAAAAGGGCTAGTTCAATTCGCTTACCGAATCGCTGGCCTCTCGGGAACTCTCAAACATTTTCTCCATTGTCCTTACTCTTACTTTGGTCCTCTCACTAATACGATCGCTAATCGATTCTAAGGTTGCAGTACGACTGAGACCGCGTGCTCGGCAATTACGCCGTACATTCGGCACGCGCATGAGTAGAAGCTTTTCCCGCGATGCTGGTGGTGACGTCACTATGAGTCCTGTCGATCCTCCACAGATGTCGGCAGGTGGTCCTTTTTCTCGAGGTTGGCGGCTGGTGGTCGCCGCTCGCTGAAACTCTTGCTGCGGCAGGCTGGGTGGGGAGAGATCGGCCCTCAGGCGTCCGCGCCTCGATCCCCCCGGGATCGCCGTGCCCCGCGTGGGTCACCAATAGGGGTGGCCCAACACGGAGGCTCCGCAGGGCACCGGTGTCGCACCTCCGGCTCACGCACGCCGGGGTGAGCGCTCCCGTGGCCCCGTGGGCCCGCTGACCCCTGGTCAGCGGCGGGAAACGTGTTCTAGGGAGGATCCCCCCGGGATACCTCCCCCGTCCTTGCACCCTGAGCGCCCCTCCTTCTCCTTCCGCCGGTGTTTCCGCCGTCTCTCCTGTCACGCGACTCACAGAATGCGGGAATTAGCCTCGGTAAATAATTGACGGAAGGCCCCGAGAGTAGTTTCGCGTTTGTTTATTATTTTTATTTCACTATTTTGTGACGTTGCCGGATCTGCAACGTCACAGTATATACTTGGCGCGAGACGCTGCCGCGTCTCTTGATTTTGCCTACCGGAGAAGCGCATACGGGGACGAGTTGATTCGTCGTCCAATTTTAAAACCCATTTAAAGGTGAGTGAGTCTTTTTCAAGCGCTTTAGTAGCACTTTGAAAACAGCAAAGTATTATACATATATCAAATTAGTTTGTATGATAAATCTAAACGATTCGTATTTTTATATTTGCAGCGATGTCATGTGCAAGTGTATGGCGAATACACGGCGTGGAACTGCAAAACGCCTAAAGTTGCAGGAGGAAGGTGACGCGACTATTGGAAATAGAGCTTCCTGTGTCTTTTTACAGACACAGTTCGAGCAAAATGTCGCGCAGTACATACTGCAAAGTATGGCTCCGTATTCGACGGTGAAAATGCCGTCTTTTAGAAAAATGTTCGAGGGTGAGTATATGTATTAAAAGTGTGATTGAGAGACTAGCACGAAAATTAATACGTACTTGCCTCTCATACGGATAAACGATAATAATGAATTTTTTACTCTTATTTTCAGACTTAAGAATCCATGTGAACAATACAGATGGGTTAAGTTAGCGCGCAATTGAAAGGAATCTAATTGAATCTTATATCAAAAAATTGCTCGTAATTTGCTCATCAAGAATATGAAATTGCTCTAGCTGCGCTCAATATTAAAAAAAAGTTATTAAATAAGTTCGGGAGAAACAGTAATATGACAATGTCTAAGTTATTCAAGTACGGACGGCATCCTTTCCGGGCTCAAAGGGTTGCGATCAATTTGCTCGTCACTGCCCCACCTTTATATTTGCATTTTATTAACGTTTTCTTAATAAAAAGTAATAATTAAATTTTCGATACTTGACTGCCTCAGAAAACGACTGCAGCGCCGCCGACTTTGAAATATAGAACTAACACCAGGCGAAAGTCTTCTGAAAATTGGCATGCTTTAATGCTTATCGTCCTCTTTTCGGCTCTTTGAGGGCTTAAAAAGTTGCAATCAATTTGCTCATAACTGCCCCACCTTTATATTTGCATTTTATTAACGTTTTCTTAATAAAAAGTAATAATTAAATTTTCGATACTTGACTGCCTCAGAAAACGACTGCAGCGCCGCCTACTTTGAAATATAGAACTAACACCAGGCGAAAGTCTCCTGAAAATTGGCATGCTTTAATGCTTATCGTCCTCTTTTCGGCTCTTTGAGGGCTTAAAAAGTTGCAATCAATTTGCTCATAACTGCCCCACCTTTATATTTGCATTTTATTAACGTTTTCTTAATAAAAAGTAATAATTAAATTTTCGATACTTGACTGCCTCAGAAAACGACTGCAGCGCCGCCTACTTTGAAATATAGAACTAACACCAGGCGAAAGTCTCCTGAAAATTGGCATGCTTTAATGCTTATCGTCCTCTTTTCGGCTCTTTGAGGGCTTAAAAAGTTGCAATCAATTTGCTCATAACTGCCCCACCTTTATATTTGCATTTTATTAACGTTTTCTTAATAAAAAGTAATAATTAAATTTTCGATACTTGACTGCCTCAGAAAACGACTGCAGCGCCGCCTACTTTGAAATATAGAACTAACACCAGGCGAAAGTCTCCTGAAAATTGGCATGCTTTAATGCTTATCGTCCTCTTTTCGGCTCTTTGAGGGCTTAAAAAGTTGCAATCAATTTGCTCATAACTGCCCCACCTTTATATTTGCATTTTATTAACGTTTTCTTAATAAAAAGTAATAATTAAATTTTCGATACTTGACTGCCTCAGAAAACGACTGCAGCGCCGCCTACTTTGAAATATAGAACTAACACCAGGCGAAAGTCTTCTGAAAATTGGCATGCTTTAATGCTTATCGTCCTCTTTTCGGCTCTTTGAGGGCTTAAAAAGTTGCAATCAATTTGCTCATAACTGCCCCACCCTTATATTTGCATTTTATTAACGTTTTCTTAATAAAAAGTAATAATTAAATTTTCGATACTTGACTGCCTCAGAAAACGACTGCAGCGCCGCCTACTTTGAAATATAGAACTAACACCAGGCGAAAGTCTTCTGAAAATTGGCATGCTTTAATGCTTATCGTCCTCTTTTCGGCTCTTTGAGGGCTTAAAAAGTTGCAATCAATTTGCTCATAACTGCCCCACCCTTATATTTGCATTTTATTAACGTTTTCTTAATAAAAAGTAATAATTAAATTTTCGATACTTGACTGCCTCAGAAAACGACTGCAGCGCCGCCGACTTTGAAATATAGAACTAACACCAGGCGAAAGTCTTCTGAAAATTGGCATGCTTTAATGCTTATCGTCCTCTTTTCGGCTCTTTGAGGGCTTAAAAAGTTGCAATCAATTTGCTCATAACTGCCCCACCTTCAGATTTGCATTTTATTACAGGTTTGTAACTAAAAGTGAGAATTAAATTTTCGATATACTTGACTGCCTGAGAAAACAACTGCAGCGCCGCTAAATTTGGAACGGGGAACTAACAGCAGGTGAAAGTCTTCTGAAAATTGGCACGCTCTAATAATGCAAAATAATAAATAAGCTTTTCATAAGATCTAACGTTTTGTGTAGATCGTTTATTGTCGATTTTGCTATGCGTGTTTTTATTAATTTGGTGGGTTGAGCCTGGTTCTACATAGATACTCAATCGCGGAGTTACGATGTTGCATTAAGTCTAAGGCTACAGTCACGGCGCGGCGTGACGTACAGGGACGAAGAACGAGACAAACCGCCAGGAGATGCTACACCTGCTCAATTTTTAAAATTTAACAAACAAACCAAGCAGTTTGCTAAGATAAATTAAATGCAATGCAGTGATTAATGTAATTGATAAACATACATCAAAACGAAGGCAATCTAAAATAAGGAAAGTGATAAGTGCAGAAAGTGGAATACAAACGTTTAGTGTGTATAGACGCGAAAAAGGAGTGAAAAATGTCGGAGGACTCTATCATATACTTCGTCAAATGGATGTAACAATTGCAAAGGATAAGTATTAGTACAGTGTTTTAATCTATGCGATTTTACATGGAAGACTTGTGAACCTTGACTTGCTTGTATTTCAGGTACGTTTTCTGCGATCTTTCAATCAACACGTGTTAACCACCTGAAATCAACGAACCTAGGGCGGCGGGGGAGAGGTACCATAAAAAAGGTAAGAGAGGTAACAAGGACCAGCCGACAATGAGGCTTTGCATTTGGCTTTTTGACTTCGTGACAGCTACAGGAGACTACGTTGACAACAGGCTATCAAGAAAACGTTTTTTATTTGTAAAAGAACGGAGATATAGTGAAGCGAGGTACGTCCAATTTTTTTTTATAAGTTCACTCTCGATATTTTATTTCATTTCTGCTAGAAAAATTGATCTACAAAATGTTCTGATCTTTTTTGTTAATCATTAAACACGTATATACCTAACAATTTTTTCTTTTTCTGTAGAGGTCAATCCGCCGGCGCGCCCACTTGCTTCCTGCCGACTTCCTACCAGGGTTTACCGGGGCCAAGCACTTGAGGTATGTAAAAGTTATATCAATTACGTTAGCTGTTTTATAAAGAGGGTACATACATTTGCAAGGCAAAAAACGAATTGTGAATAGAAACATTTATTATATCTATTTGTATATTAGGTGAACCTGCTTTGTATATACTGTAAATATTGTTGTTATGTATGATGCTGCCATGGGATGTCGGTACGGAATTTCAAAAAAATTACTTTATTTAACCCCTTCGCTACCTAGGACGAGATATCTCGCGGCCTAGCACCAATATTTTGACATTCCTTCGTAATAGTCGATACGAATAGAATTAGTTTTGAAATATATTCGTCTAAAATATCAAAATATTGGTGCTAGGCCGCGAGGTATCTCGTCAAACGCGTTAAACCGGAAGTAACGGGTCGCGAGATATCTCATCCTAGGTAGCGAAGGGGTTAAATCTTACAGCGCCATGAAAAATATTCTCGTTATTCCATCAATTGAAAATACATTAAATTGCGAATCTTGCAATGTCAGTAAATGAGAAAACTACGTTTTGAGAATATGGTTGTTCTGAAAAGGACAGATGATTACAGCGCATATATCAACAAAAACGAGATATTCGTTGAATGAACAAACATAATTTTTTATTAAAACAGGTTCACCAGACATCGATTGAAGTCAAGATGAGGACGTGGGCTGCTATATCAAAAGAGCGCGTGCTATCACAGGTATGCCTTTTTGACGTCATAGACTCAACTGGAAAAGTGAAGAAATTTAAAGATCCAGTATGGGGAGAAATCTGCAGAACGTGGAATAACGAGATGAAGCCAAAAAATTTACATTTGTATGTCCTTCAAAACCGAAACAATGTTTTAACAAAATATAAAAGTATAAAGGGTGTTTATGGTAAACCATCGACAACCGATTCTAAAATTGTATGTGATGTGGCAGCTATCTCAATACGTGATGACGCGGCACATAAGTCTAATTCTTTTGACGGAGATGATGATAATTTCAATCTATATGATCAAAATCATAACCACCCTTCTTGTGACAAACCAATTAATTTTAAAGTAACAATAGTTTCCGACAAGTGGCTTAGTATAAAGCCAATTAAAAAAAATACGAACAGTAGAGAGTATTTAGCATTACAATCAGGTTGGACACATGTACTTAGTGAAGTAATTTGGCTCGAGCAAAAAATAACGTGTCCAATTTCATTTAAAGGACACAAAATTGTTCACACCAATGAGGATACAGTTTATCTGATAAAAATAAGAGGTTCGTGCAAAGAATGTGGAGTTCAAATCTACGGAGAAAGTAGGATAAATATTGAAGTAGATAATGACGCAACCTTTAAATTTGAGATGTTAGACACCAGAAATATCCCTCATAACAAGAAGAGGCATATTTCTGGTAAATTGCGGGATTTCTACAAGAAAGAGATGCAAGAAAAAAAACCCAGTATTGTTAAAAGTAATCTGATAAAACGTTATCAAAAGTATGGCGATCAAATGGCCCCACTTATTCCAAATCGTTGTGTTTTGAAGAAAATTAACTGTGAAGCCATGAACGAAAAATATAATATCGCAGGAAATCTTTTTGATTCCTTACAAAGATTAAAAGCAAGTCCGGAATATGGTATTTCAATTCGCGATTGGTCAGGTGACAAATTTTCATTGTTGTATTGGACAAATGAACAAATCGATGTTTATAATGATTTGTTAAAATTACGTCCGCGAATTTCCATCGATGCGACAGGTAGCATTACTAGAAAAATTGATCGTCCAGGACAGCAACTCGGCAGTCACATATTTTTATATCAAATTATTAGTTATTTGGATAATTTACTAGTTCCAGTGGCGCAACTACTATCAGAACGTCAAGATATGTTGAAAGTAGAATGGTGGCTGCGAGAGTGGATGCGTAGTAATGCCAAAGTTCCAACCGAGGTTGTTACGGACATGTCCATTATGCTACAAAACGCCATATCAATGGCTTTTAACCAAATTACTTATAAAAATTATTTGCTAATTTGTTATCGATTTTTAAAAAACGAAATTAATCAATTGCCAAAAACATATCTGCGCATTGACATTGCGCATCTCATCCACTGGGCAACGAGACTTCCCTGTCTTTCTAACGTTAAATTTGCGGTTAAAGATTTTTATTTACGAGCTTCAGGATTCATAAGCACAATAGAAAATTTTATTGATTTTGAATCTGCAATTAGATCGCTCTTCATTATCAGTCAAACTGACGGTAATTGCAAAAACTCAATAGATTGGTTTCTTCAGAGACTGCGGAAATTTTCTTTTGATGACACCGTGAATTATGACGCCATTAAGAAAAATTCAACTTGCGAGAATTCGACTGATTGTCCGGACCACTTACGTTGCCACTCCGAGGTAGACTTTTGTAATAATGATTGTTCAGCAATATTTTTTCAAGTGAAAGACAGGGACGCAATTTCGGATTATATTGAGTATTTATCCAACAAGGCATTTAACACGATCGGTACCAAAAATTCTGAAATTGACTTCGATAATATAAATATTTACTATTGTCCGGAAATAGTAACGGCATTAAAATCTATATTATGCCAATTTCCCGCTTGGACTAACGTCATGCGCTCTTCGTTTGGATCTCCTTATACCGTCGCAACTTCCGCATCATCGGAAACTTATTTTAGAATAATAAAGAACAAATTATTGGAAAATCGTGTACCGGTGCGAGCTGACAAATTCGCAGTTAAACATATAAATTCGATCAATGATGACATGATCACAACGCGAGCAGCACTCGAAAAAAGAAAAATAGAATCATATGGTGAAATGAAACCATCGTGTTCATTTTCATCTAATGCTAAAAATCCAATTAATATCGATGTTAATTTACCCGCACACCCCGACACAAATATATACGAACAGCGAGAAAATTGGCGAAACAGAGGTGATGCTAATCACAACATATTGTTTAATTTTGATGACACTGACGATCATTCATTAATAGATTTAGTACCGGATGGACATAATTTTAAACCACAATTTCATTCGACAAAGACATCATTTGATAACATTGTTTTCAAACGTACATCGGACAATAGTTTCTCAATTGAATTCGCCGATTCCGAAAATTTAATAATAGGAAATCATATTGATCCCGAGCCAGTCGCAAGAAAATCAAATAATAAAATTCGAGGAAAGTACGTAACTCCTTGTCCAGACATAGACATTATCCATCAAAAGCCCGAAAGAAGCTCGCGCTCCTCTCAACGGATATTGCGAAACGGCTGCCTACAGAATCGAAAACTTATTAACAAAAATTATTTCTATTTTACGAATACATGCCCATTTGATTCCATTTTGGAAATTCTTGTTGCGGGATACTTGAATTCGAAATTATTCCAAAATTTTGTAAATACCGAAGAGAAGCAATCCAATTGCATATGGGCGATTCCACGCCAAGTGATCACACTTCGGGACCTCATGTTTTCTGATTTTTATTAAGTTTTAGTATGTTATAGTCCTTGTCCACCTGATGAAAATGCGATGTCCCGTTCCTCGCTATCGTTTATTGTTTAAAAGTAATTAACAATCAAAGTTGAGGGTCGGGTTTTTTTTAAAAATTCATATCTTTGCAACCACGATAGATATCGGACCGTGCGAAACGGCATTTGAAAGGAAACACATTGAAGTTTTATAAAAAAAATATGTGAATCGCGTAATTAAAAAAATAGCATTTGTTATTATTGTTTATTCACTTTGATTGTTAATTACTCAAAAAACCCATCTTTGATTCGCGTGAAATTAATTCCACAGGTGCATTAGACAATTAAGAATATCTCCTGTAAATTTCAAGGGGGCATCTAGTCTAGTTTTCGAGTAATAAATTTTTATTGCAGGAACGACCCGGCCGGCCGCATTACCTATGAGCGATTCCACGCCGAGTGATCATACTTGATTCACACTTGGTCTCAGATTTTTTTTAAACTTCGTAGGTTTGTAGCCCTCATCGAACACTCTAAAATGCACTTTTCGGTTCTTCGATAACATTAATAGTTTTTAAGTTATTTAAGTGCAAAGTTTTGGACCAACTATTTTTAAACAATTTATAATTCCAAAAGTAATAGAGGTACCATCATGCGCAAACCACCGTTTTATTCGGAAATGTTCAAATTTTAATTAAAAAAATATTCCATGTTGGTAAAATGGTACTAATTAGTTGTAAAATATGAATATTGTTTAAAATTAAATAAAATAGTGAAAATCATTATCGATTACTTTAAAATTGATGTCATGGATGGTCTGTAGTATAATGAACAAACTCTGTAAATTTCAAGTTGGAGATACAAAAATATCCAGAGCAATAACATTTTTTTGTTGTAACGTTGCCGCCGCGACCGTCCCAGCGCACGCATGCCGGTCTTCACAACAAAAAAATGTCTAAGATGACAATGTGTATACACATTCCGGGGTAACTCCGAGAAGTCGTTCATCTCGGCCTGATGGCTGAGATGACAATGCGTATACACATTCCGAGGTGACTCCAAGATGTCACCCATCTCGGCCTGATGGCTAAGATGACAATGTGTATACACATTCCTGGGCGACTCCGAAAAGTCGCCCATCTCGGCTTGATGGCTGAGATGACAATGCGTATACACATTCCGAGGCGACACCAAGAAGTCACCCGTCCCGGCCTGATGGCTAAGATGACAATGCGTATACACATTCCGAGGCGACTCCAAGAAGTCACCCATCTCGGCCCGATGGCTAAGATGACAATGTGACTAGACATTCCGGGGTAACTCTGAGAAGTCATCCATCACGGCCTGGTGGCTGATATGAGAATGTGTATACACGTCGCGGGGTGACTCCGAGAACCTATCCATCTCAGCCCGACGACTAAGATCGAAGTGTATACACATCCGGAGATGACTCATAGAAGTCATGCATCTCGGCCTGATGGCTAAGATCAGGATGTGTATACATATTCCGAGGTAACTCTGAGAAGTCATCCATCTCGGCCTGATTCGTGAGATCGAAGTGTATACACATACGGAGGTGACACCGAGAAGTCGTCCATCTCGGCCTGATGGCTGAGATGACAATCCGTATACACATTCCGAGGCGACACCAAGAAGTCACCCGTCCCGGCCTGATGGCTAAGATGACAATGTGTATACACATTCCACGGCGACTCCGAAAAGTCATCGTTCTCGGCCGGATGGCTGAGATGACAATGCGTATACACATTCCGAGGCGACACCAAGAAGTCACCCGTCCCGGCCTGATGGCTGAGATGAGAATGTGTATACACATTCCGGGGTAACTCTGAGAAGTCATTCATCTCGGCATAAAGCCCAAGATGAGGATGTGTACCCATCCGAAGGTGACTCCAAGAAGTTATACATCTCGGCCTGATGACTAAGCTAAGGATGTGTGTCCTTATTCCGCGGTAACACCGCGAAGTCGTCCATCTCGGCCCGATGCCTGAGGTCGAAGTGTATACACGTTCCGAGGCGACTCCAAGAAGTCACCCATCTCGGCCCGATGGCTAAGATGACAATGTGACTAGACATTCCGAGGTAACTCTGAGAAGTCATCCATCTCGGCCTGATTCGTGAGATCGAAGTGTATACACATTCCGGGGCGACTCCGAAAAGTCATCGCTCTCGGCCTGATGGCTGAGATGAGAATGTGTATACACATTCCGGGGCGACTCCGAAATGTCATCGTTCTCGGCCTGATGGCTGAGATGAGAATGTGTATACACATTCCGGGGTAACTCTGAGAAGTCATTCATCTCGGCATAAAGCCCAAGATGAGGATGTATACACATCCGAAGGTGACTCCAAGAAGTTATACATCTCGGCCTGATGACTAAGCTAAGGATGTGTGTCCATATTCCGCGGTAACACCGAGAAGTCGTCCATCTCGGCCAAATGCCTGAGGTCGAAGTGTATACACGTTCCGAGGTTACTCCGAGAAGTTATCCATCTCAGCCCGACGCCTAAGATCGAAGTGTATACACATACGGAGGTGACTCCGAGAAGTCGCCCATCTCGGCCTGATGGCTGAGATGACAATGCGTATACACATTCCGAGGCGACACCAAGAAGTCACCCGTCCCGGCCTGATGGCTAAGATGACAATGTGTATACACATTCCGGGGTAACTCCAAGAAGTCATCCATGTCGGCTTGATGGCTGAGATCAAAGTGTATACACATCCGGAGGTGACTCCGAGAAGTCGTCCATCTCGGCCTGATGGCTGAGATGACAATGCGTATACACATTCCGGGCGACTCCGAAAAGTCATCGTTCTCGGCCTGATGGCTAAGATGACAATGTGTATACACATTCCGGGGTAACTCCGAGAAGTCGGTCATCTCGGCCTGATGGCTGAGATGACAATGCGTATACACATTCCGAGGCGACTCCAAGATGTCACCCATCTCGGCGTGATGGCTAAAATGACAATGTGTATACACATTCCGGGGCGACTCCGAAAAGTCGCCCATCTCGGCTTGATGGCTGAGATGACTATGCGTATACACATTCCGAGGCGACACCAAGAAGTCACCCGTCTCGGCCTGATGGCTAAGATGACAATGTGTATACACATTCCGGGCGACTCCGAAAAGTCATCGTTCTCGGCCTGATGGCTAAGATGACAATGTGTATACACATGCCGGGGTAACTCCAAGAAATCATCCATGTCGGCTTGATGGCTGAGATGACAATGCGTATACACATTCCAGGGCGACTCCGAAAAGCCATCGTTCTCGGCCGGATGGCTGACGTGAGAATGACTGTACACATTCCGGGCGACTCCGAAAAGTCATCGTTCTCGGCCTGATGGCTAAGATGACAATGTGTATACACATTCCGGGGTAACTCCAAGAAGTCATCCATGTCGGCTTGATGGCTGAGATCAAAGTGTATACACATCCGGAGGTGACTCCGAGAAGTCGTCCATCTCGGCCTGATGGCTGAGATGACAATGCGTATACACATTCCGAGGCGACTCCAAGAAGTCACCCATCTCGGCCCGATGGCTAAGATTACAGTGTGTATACACATTCCGGGGTAACTCCGAGAAGTCATCCATGTCGGCTTGATGGCTGAGATCAAAGTGTATACACATCCGGAGGCGACTCCAAGAAGTCACCCATCTCGGCCCGATGGCTAAGATAACAATGTGACTAGACATTCCGGGGTAACTCTGAGAACTCATCCATCACGGCCTGGTGGCTGATATGAGAATGTGTATACACGTCGCGGGGTGACTCCGAGAACCTATCCATCTCAGCCCGACGACTAAGATCGAAGTGTATACACATCCGGAGATGACTCATAGAAGTCATGCATCTCGGCCTGATGGCTAAGATCAGGATGTGTATACATATTCCGAGGTAACTCTGAGAAGTCATCCATCTCGGCCTGATTCGTGAGATCGAAGTGTATACACATTCCGGGGCGACTCCGAAAAGTCATCGTTCTCGGCCTGATGGCTGAGATGAGAATGTGTATACACATTCCGGGGCGACTCCGAAAGGTCATCGTTGTCGGCCTGATGGCTGACGTGAGAATGACTGTACACATTCCGGGCAACTCCGAAAAGTCATCGTTCTCGGCCTGATGGCTAAGATGACAATGTGTATACACATTCTGGGGTAACTCCAAGAAGTCATCCATGTCGGCTTGATGGCTGAGATCAAAGTGTATACACATCCGGAGGTGACTCCGAGATGTCGTCCATCTCGGCCTGATGGCTGAGATGACAATGCGTATACACATTCCGAGGCGACTCCAAGAAGTCACCCATCTCGGCCCGATGGCTGAGATTACAGTGTGTATACACATTCCGGGGTAACTCCGAGAAGTCATCCATGTCGGCTTGATGGCTGAGATCAAAGTGTATACACATCCGGAGGCGACTCCAAGAAGTCACCCATCTCGGCCCGATGGCTAAGATGACAATGTGACTAGACATTCCGGGGTAACTCTGAGAAGTCATCCATCACGGCCTGGTGGCTGATATGAGAATGTGTATACACGTCGCGGGGTGACTCCGAGAACCTATCCATCTCAGCCCGACGACTAAGATCGAAGTGTATACACATCCGGAGATGACTCATAGAAGTCATGCATCTCGGCCTGATGGCTAAGATCAGGATGTGTATACATATTCCGAGGTAACTCTGAGAAGTCATCCATCTCGGCCTGATTCGTGAGATCGAAGTGTATACACATACGGAGGTGACACCGAGAAGTCGTCCATCTCGGCCTGATGGCTGAGATGACAATCCGTATACACATTCCGAGGCGACACCAAGAAGTCACCCGTCCCGGCCTGATGGCTAAGATGACAATGTGTATACACATTCCACGGCGACTCCGAAAAGTCATCGTTCTCGGCCGGATGGCTGAGATGACAATGCGTATACACATTCCGAGGCGACACCAAGAAGTCACCCGTCCCGGCCTGATGGCTGAGATGAGAATGTGTATACACATTCCGGGGCGACTCCGAAATGTCATCGTTCTCGGCCTGATGGCTGAGATGAGAATGTGTATACACATTCCGGGGTAACTCTGAGAAGTCATTCATCTCGGCATAAAGCCCAAGATGAGGATGTGTACCCATCCGAAGGTGACTCCAAGAAGTTATACATCTCGGCCTGATGACTAAGCTAAGGATGTGTGTCCTTATTCCGCGGTAACACCGCGAAGTCGTCCATCTCGGCCCGATGCCTGAGGTCGAAGTGTATACACGTTCCGAGGCGACTCCAAGAAGTCACCCATCTCGGCCCGATGGCTAAGATGACAATGTGACTAGACATTCCGAGGTAACTCTGAGAAGTCATCCATCTCGGCCTGATTCGTGAGATCGAAGTGTATACACATTCCGGGGCGACTCCGAAAAGTCATCGCTCTCGGCCTGATGGCTGAGATGAGAATGTGTATACACATTCCGGGGCGACTCCGAAATGTCATCGTTCTCGGCCTGATGGCTGAGATGAGAATGTGTATACACATTCCGGGGTAACTCTGAGAAGTCATTCATCTCGGCATAAAGCCCAAGATGAGGATGTGTACACATCCGAAGGTGACTCCAAGAAGTTATACATCTCGGCCTGATGACTAAGCTAAGGATGTGTGTCCTTATTCCGCGGTAACACCGAGAAGTCGTCCATCTCGGCCTGATGGCTGAGATGACAATCCGTATACACATTCCGAGGCGACACCAAGAAGTCACCCGTCCCGGCTTGATGGCTAAGATTACAATGTGTATACACATTCCGGGGTAACTCCGAGAAGCCATCCATGTCGGCTTAATGGCTGAGATCAAAGTGTATACATATCCGGAGGTGACTCCGAGAAGTCGTCCATCTCGGCCTGATGGCTGAGATGACAATGCGTATACACATTCCGAGGCGACACCAAGAAGTCACCCGTCCCGGCCTGATGGCTAAGATGACAATGTGTATACACATTCCAGGGCGACTCCGAAAAGTCATCGTTCTCGGCCTGATGGCTGACGTGAGAATGAGTATTCACATTCCGGGCCGACTCCGAAAAGTCATCATTCTCAGCCGGATGCCTAAGATGACAATGTGTATACACATTCCGGGGTAACTCCGAGAAGTCGTTCATCTCGGCCTGATGGCTGAGATGACAATGCGTATACACATTCCGAGGTGACTCCAAGATGTCACCCATCTCGGCCTGATGGCTAAGATGACAATGTGTATACACATTCCTGGGCGACTCCGAAAAGTCGCCCATCTCGGCTTGATGGCTGAGATGACTATGCGTATACACATTCCGAGGGGACTCCAAGAAGTCACGCATCTCGGTCTGATGGCTAAGTTGACAATGTGTATACACATTCGGAGGCGACTCCAGGAAGTCACCCATCCCGGCCTAATGACCAAGATGAGGATGTGTATACACATTCCGAAGTAACTCCGAGAATGCATCCATGTCGGCTTGATGGCTGAGATCAAAGTGTATACACATCCGGAGGTGACTCCGAGAAGTTATACATCTCGGCCTGATGGCTAAGATCAGGATGTGTGTCCATATTCCGAGGTAACTCCGCGAAGTCGTCTATCTCGGCCTGATGGCTGAGGTGACAATGCGTATACACATTCCGAGGGGACTCCAAGAAGTCACGCATCTCGGTCTGATGGCTAAGATGACAATGTGTATACACATTCCTAGGTGACCCCGAGAAGCCATCCATGTCCTCTTGATGGCTGAGATCAAAGTGTAAACACATCCGGAGGTGACTCCGAGAAGTTATCCGTCTCAGCCTGATGGCTAAGATCAGGATGTGTGTCCATATTCCGAGGTACCTCCGAGAAATCGTCCATCTCGGCCTGATGGCTGAGATGACAATGTGTATACACATTCCGGGGTAACTCCGAGATCTCATCCATGTCGGCTTGATGGCTGAGATCAAAGTGTATACACATCCGGAGGTGACTCCGAGAAGTCGTCCATCTCGGCCTGATGGCTGAGATGACAATGCGTATACACATTCCGTGGCGACACCAAGAAGTCACCCGTCCCGGCCTGATGGCTAAGATGACAATGTGTATACACATTCCGGGGTAACTCCGAGAAGTCATCCATGTCGGCTTGATGTCTGAGATCAAAGTGTATACACATCCGGAGGTGACACCAAGAAGTCACCCGTCCCGGCCTGATGGCTAAGATGACAATGTGTATACACATTCCTAGGTGACACCAAGAAGTCACCCGTCCCGGCAGGATGGCTAAGATGACAATGTGTATACACATTCCAGGGCGACTCCGAAAAGTCATCGTTCTCGGCCGGATGGCTGACGTGAGAATGAGTGTACACATTCCGGGCGACTCCGAAACGTCATCGTTCTCAGCCTGATGGCTAAGATGACAACGTGTATACACATTCCGGGGTAACTCCAAGAAGTCATCCATGTCGGCTTGATGGCTGAGATCAAAGTGTATACACATCCGGAGGTGACTCCGAGAAGTCGTCCATCTCGGCCTGATAGCTGAGATGACAACGCGTATACACATTCCGAGGCGACTCCAAGAAGTCACCCATCTCGGCCCGATGGCTAAGATGACAATGTGTATACACATTCCGGGGTAACTCCGAGAAGTCATCCATGTCGGCTTGATGGCTGAGATCAAAGTGTATACACATCCGGAGGTGACTCCGAGAAGTCGTCCATCTCGGCCTGATGGCTGAGATGACAATGCGTATACACATTCCGAGGCGACTCCAAGAAGTCACCCATCTCGGCCCGATGGCTAAGATTACAATGTGTATACACATTCCTAGGTGACCCCGAGAAGCCATCCATGTCCTCTTGATGGCTGAGATCAAAGTGTATACACATCCGGAGGTGACTCCGAGAAGTTATCCGTCTCAGCCTGATGGATAAGATCAGGATGTGTGTCCATATTCCGAGGTACCTCCGAGAAGTCGTCCATCTCGGCCTGATGGCTGAGATGACAATGCGTATACACATTCCGAGGCGACACCAAGAAGTCACCCGTCCCGGCCTGATGGCTAAGATGACAATGCGTATACACATTCCGAGGCGACTCCAAGAAGTCACCCATCTCGGCCCGATGGCTAAGATGACAATGTGACTAGACATTCCGGGGTAACTCTGAGAAGTCATCCATCACGGCCTGGTGGCTGATATGAGAATGTGTATACACGTCGCGGGGTGACTCCGAGAACCTATCCATCTCAGCCCGACGACTAAGATCGAAGTGTATACACATCCGGAGATGACTCATAGAAGTCATCCATCTCGGCCTGATGGCTGAGACCAGGATGTGTATACATATTCCGAGCTAACTCTGAGAAGTCATCCATCTCGGCCTGATTCTTGAGATCGAAGTGTATACACGTTCCGAGGTGACTCTGAAAAGTCATCGATCTCGGCCTGATGGCTGAGATGACTATGCGTATACACATTCCGAGGGGACTCCGAAAAGTCGCCCATCTCGGCTTGATGGCTGAGATGACTATGCGTATACACATTCCGAGGGGACTCCAAGAAGTCACGCATCTCGGTCTGATGGCTAAGATGACAATGTGTATACACATTCGGAGGCGACTCCAAGAAGTCACCGATCCCGGCCTAATGACCAAGATGAGGATGTGTATACACATTCCGAAGTAACTCCGAGAATGCATCCATGTCGGCTTGATGGCTGAGATCAAAGTGTATACACATCCGGAGGTGACTCCGAGAAGTCGTCCATCTCGGCCTGATGGCTGAGATGACAATGCGTATACACATTCCGAGGCGACACCAAGAAGTCACCCGTCCCGGCCTGATGGCTAAGATGACAATGTGTATACACATTCCAGGGCGACTCCGAAAAGTCATCGTTCTCGGCCGGATGGCTGACGTGAGAATGAGTGTACACATTCCGGGCGACTCCGAAAAGTCATCGTTCTCGTCCTGATGGCTAAGATGACAATGTGTATACACATTCCGGGGTAACTCCAAGAAGTCATCCATGTCGGCTTGATGGCTGAGATCAAAGTGTATACACATCCGGAGGTGACTCCGAGAAGTCGTCCATCTCGGCCTGATGGCTGAGATGACAATGCGTATACACATTCCGAGGCGACTCCAAGAAGTCACCCATCTCGGCCCGATGGCTAAGATTACAATGTGTATACACATTCCGGGGTAACTCCGAGAAGTCATCCATGTCGACCCGATGGCTAAGATGACAATGTGAATACACATTCCGGGGTAACTCTGAGAAGTCATCCATCTCGGCCTGATTCTTGAGATCGATGTGTATACACGTTCCGAGGTGACTCTGAAAAGTCATCGATCTCGGCCTGATGGCTGACGTGAGAATGAGTATTCACATTCCGGGCCGACTCCGAAAAGTCATCATTCTCAGCCGGATGCCTAAGATGACAATGTGTATACACATTCCGGGGTAACTCCGAGAAGTCGTTCATCTCGGCCTGATGGCTGAGATGACAATGCGTATACACATTCCGAGGTGACTCCAAGATGTCACCCATCTCGGCCTGATGGCTAAGATGACAATGTGTATACACATTCCTGGGCGACTCCGAAAAGTCGCCCATCTCGGCTTGATGGCTGAGATGACTATGCGTATACACATTCCGAGGGGACTCCAAGAAGTCACGCATCTCGGTCTGATGGCTAAGTTGACAATGTGTATACACATTCGGAGGCGACTCCAGGAAGTCACCCATCCCGGCCTAATGACCAAGATGAGGATGTGTATACACATTCCGAAGTAACTCCGAGAATGCATCCATGTCGGCTTGATGGCTGAGATCAAAGTGTATACACATCCGGAGGTGACTCCGAGAAGTTATACATCTCGGCCTGATGGCTAAGATCAGGATGTGTGTCCATATTCCGAGGTAACTCCGCGAAGTCGTCTATCTCGGCCTGATGGCTGAGGTGACAATGCGTATACACATTCCGAGGGGACTCCAAGAAGTCACGCATCTCGGTCTGATGGCTAAGATGACAATGTGTATACACATTCCTAGGTGACCCCGAGAAGCCATCCATGTCCTCTTGATGGCTGAGATCAAAGTGTAAACACATCCGGAGGTGACTCCGAGAAGTTATCCGTCTCAGCCTGATGGCTAAGATCAGGATGTGTGTCCATATTCCGAGGTACCTCCGAGAAGTCGTCCATCTCGGCCTGATGGCTGAGATGACAATGTGTATACACATTCCGAGGCGACTCCAAGATGTCACCCATCTCGGCGTGATGGCTAAAATGACAATGTGTATACACATTCCGGGGCGACTCCGAAAAGTCGCCCATCTCGGCTTGATGGCTGAGATGACTATGCGTATACACATTCCGAGGCGACACCAAGAAGTCACCCGTCTCGGCCTGATGGCTAAGATGACAATGTGTATACACATTCCGGGCGACTCCGAAAAGTCATCGTTCTCGGCCTGATGGCTAAGATGACAATGTGTATACACATGCCGAGGTAACTCCAAGAAATCATCCATGTCGGCTTGATGGCTGAGATCAAAGTGTATACACATCCGGAGGTGACTCCGAGAAGTCGTCCATCTCGGCCTGATGGCTGAGATGACAATGCGTATACACATTCCGTGGCGACACCAAGAAGTCACCCGTCCCGGCCTGATGGCTAAGATGACAATGTGTATACACATTCCGGGGTAACTCCAAGAAGTCATCCATGTCGGCTTGATGGCTGAGATCAAAGTGTATACACATCCGGAGGTGACTCCGAGAAGTCGTCCATCTCGGCCTGATGGCTGAGATGACAATGCGTATACACATTCCGGGCGACTCCGAAAAGTCATCGTTCTCGGCCTGATGGCTAAGATGACAATGTGTATACACATGCCGGGGTAACTCCAAGAAATCATCCATGTCGGCTTGATGGCTGAGATCAAAGTGTATACACATCCGGAGGTGACTCCGAGAAGTCGTCCATCTCGGCCTGATGGCTGAGATGACAATGCGTATACACATTCCGGGCGACTCCGAAAAGTCATCGTTCTCGGCCTGATGGCTAAGATGACAATGTGTATACACATTCCGGGGTAACTCCGAGAAGTCGGTCATCTCGGCCTGATGGCTGAGATGACAATGCGTATACACATTCCGAGGCGACTCCAAGATGTCACCCATCTCGGCGTGATGGCTAAAATGACAATGTGTATACACATTCCGGGGCGACTCCGAAAAGTCGCCCATCTCGGCTTGATGGCTGAGATGACTATGCGTATACACATTCCGAGGCGACACCAAGAAGTCACCCGTCTCGGCCTGATGGCTAAGATGACAATGTGTATACACATTCCGGGCGACTCCGAAAAGTCATCGTTCTCGGCCTGATGGCTAAGATGACAATGTGTATACACATGCCGGGGTAACTCCAAGAAATCATCCATGTCGGCTTGATGGCTGAGATGACAATGCGTATACACATTCCAGGGCGACTCCGAAAAGCCATCGTTCTCGGCCGGATGGCTGACGTGAGAATGACTGTACACATTCCGGGCGACTCCGAAAAGTCATCGTTCTCGGCCTGATGGCTAAGATGACAATGTGTATACACATTCCGGGGTAACTCCAAGAAGTCATCCATGTCGGCTTGATGGCTGAGATCAAAGTGTATACACATCCGGAGGTGACTCCGAGAAGTCGTCCATCTCGGCCTGATGGCTGAGATGACAATGCGTATACACATTCCGAGGCGACTCCAAGAAGTCACCCATCTCGGCCCGATGGCTAAGATTACAGTGTGTATACACATTCCGGGGTAACTCCGAGAAGTCATCCATGTCGGCTTGATGGCTGAGATCAAAGTGTATACACATCCGGAGGCGACTCCAAGAAGTCACCCATCTCGGCCCGATGGCTAAGATGACAATGTGACTAGACATTCCGGGGTAACTCTGAGAAGTCATCCATCACGGCCTGGTGGCTGATATGAGAATGTGTATACACGTCGCGGGGTGACTCCGAGAACCTATCCATCTCAGCCCGACGACTAAGATCGAAGTGTATACACATCCGGAGATGACTCATAGAAGTCATGCATCTCGGCCTGATGGCTAAGATCAGGATGTGTATACATATTCCGAGGTAACTCTGAGAAGTCATCCATCTCGGCCTGATTCGTGAGATCGAAGTGTATACACATTCCGGGGCGACTCCGAAAAGTCATCGTTCTCGGCCTGATGGCTGAGATGAGAATGTGTATACACATTCCGGGGCGACTCCGAAAGGTCATCGTTGTCGGCCTGATGGCTGACGTGAGAATGACTGTACACATTCCGGGCAACTCCGAAAAGTCATCGTTCTCGGCCTGATGGCTAAGATGACAATGTGTATACACATTCTGGGGTAACTCCAAGAAGTCATCCATGTCGGCTTGATGGCTGAGATCAAAGTGTATACACATCCGGAGGTGACTCCGAGATGTCGTCCATCTCGGCCTGATGGCTGAGATGACAATGCGTATACACATTCCGAGGCGACTCCAAGAAGTCACCCATCTCGGCCCGATGGCTGAGATTACAGTGTGTATACACATTCCGGGGTAACTCCGAGAAGTCATCCATGTCGGCTTGATGGCTGAGATCAAAGTGTATACACATCCGGAGGCGACTCCAAGAAGTCACCCATCTCGGCCCGATGGCTAAGATGACAATGTGACTAGACATTCCGGGGTAACTCTGAGAAGTCATCCATCACGGCCTGGTGGCTGATATGAGAATGTGTATACACGTCGCGGGGTGACTCCGAGAACCTATCCATCTCAGCCCGACGACTAAGATCGAAGTGTATACACATCCGGAGATGACTCATAGAAGTCATGCATCTCGGCCTGATGGCTAAGATCAGGATGTGTATACATATTCCGAGGTAACTCTGAGAAGTCATCCATCTCGGCCTGATTCGTGAGATCGAAGTGTATACACATACGGAGGTGACACCGAGAAGTCGTCCATCTCGGCCTGATGGCTGAGATGACAATCCGTATACACATTCCGAGGCGACACCAAGAAGTCACCCGTCCCGGCCTGATGGCTAAGATGACAATGTGTATACACATTCCACGGCGACTCCGAAAAGTCATCGTTCTCGGCCGGATGGCTGAGATGACAATGCGTATACACATTCCGAGGCGACACCAAGAAGTCACCCGTCCCGGCCTGATGGCTGAGATGAGAATGTGTATACACATTCCGGGGCGACTCCGAAATGTCATCGTTCTCGGCCTGATGGCTGAGATGAGAATGTGTATACACATTCCGGGGTAACTCTGAGAAGTCATTCATCTCGGCATAAAGCCCAAGATGAGGATGTGTACCCATCCGAAGGTGACTCCAAGAAGTTATACATCTCGGCCTGATGACTAAGCTAAGGATGTGTGTCCTTATTCCGCGGTAACACCGCGAAGTCGTCCATCTCGGCCCGATGCCTGAGGTCGAAGTGTATACACGTTCCGAGGCGACTCCAAGAAGTCACCCATCTCGGCCCGATGGCTAAGATGACAATGTGACTAGACATTCCGAGGTAACTCTGAGAAGTCATCCATCTCGGCCTGATTCGTGAGATCGAAGTGTATACACATTCCGGGGCGACTCCGAAAAGTCATCGCTCTCGGCCTGATGGCTGAGATGAGAATGTGTATACACATTCCGGGGCGACTCCGAAATGTCATCGTTCTCGGCCTGATGGCTGAGATGAGAATGTGTATACACATTCCGGGGTAACTCTGAGAAGTCATTCATCTCGGCATAAAGCCCAAGATGAGGATGTGTACACATCCGAAGGTGACTCCAAGAAGTTATACATCTCGGCCTGATGACTAAGCTAAGGATGTGTGTCCTTATTCCGCGGTAACACCGAGAAGTCGTCCATCTCGGCCTGATGGCTGAGATGACAATCCGTATACACATTCCGAGGCGACACCAAGAAGTCACCCGTCCCGGCCTGATGGCTAAGATGACAATGTGTATACACATTCCGGGGCAACTCCAAGAAGTCATCCATGTCGGCTTGATGGCTGAGATCAAAGTGTATACACATCCGGAGGTGACTCCGAGAAGTCGTCCATCTCGGCCTGATGGCTGAGATGACAATGCGTATACACATTCCGAGGCGACTCCAAGAAGTCACCCATCTCGGCCCGATGGCTAAGATTACAATGTGTATACACATTCCGGGGTAACTCCGAGAAGCCATCCATGTCGGCTTAATGGCTGAGATCAAAGTGTATACATATCCGGAGGTGACTCCGAGAAGTCGTCCATCTCGGACTGATGGCTGAGATGACAATGCGTATTCACATTCCGTGGCGACTCCAAGAAGTCACCCATCTCGGCCCGATGGCTAAGATGACAATGTGAATACACATTCCGGGGTAACTCTGAGAAGTCATCCATCACGGCCTGGTGGCTGATATGAGAATGTGTATACACGTCGCGGGGTGACTCCGAGAACTTATCCATCTCAGCCCGACGACTAAGATCGAAGTGTATACACATCCGGAGATGACTCATAGAAGTCATCCATCTCGGCCTGATGGCTGAGACCAGGATGTGTATACATATTCCGAGCTAACTCTGAGAAGTCATCCATCTCGGCCTGATTCTTGAGATCGAAGTGTATACACGTTCCGAGGTGACTCTGAAAAGTCATCGATCTCGGCCTGATGGCTGAGATGACTATGCGTATACACATTCCGAGGGGACTCCGAAAAGTCGCCCATCTCGGCTTGATGGCTGAGATGACTATGCGTATACACATTCCGAGGGGACTCCAAGAAGTCACGCATCTCGGTCTGATGGCTAAGATGACAATGTGTATACACATTCGGAGGCGACTCCAAGAAGTCACCGATCCCGGCCTAATGACCAAGATGAGGATGTGTATACACATTCCGAAGTAACTCCGAGAATGCATCCATGTCGGCTTGATGGCTGAGATCAAAGTGTATACACATCCGGAGGTGACTCCGAGAAGTCGTCCATCTCGGCCTGATGGCTGAGATGACAATGCGTATACACATTCCGAGGCGACACCAAGAAGTCACCCGTCCCGGCCTGATGGCTAAGATGACAATGTGTATACACATTCCAGGGCGACTCCGAAAAGTCATCGTTCTCGGCCTGATGGCTGACGTGAGAATGAGTATTCACATTCCGGGCCGACTCCGAAAAGTCATCATTCTCAGCCGGATGCCTAAGATGACAATGTGTATACACATTCCGGGGTAACTCCGAGAAGTCGTTCATCTCGGCCTGATGGCTGAGATGACAATGCGTATACACATTCCGAGGTGACTCCAAGATGTCACCCATCTCGGCCTGATGGCTAAGATGACAATGTGTATACACATTCCTGGGCGACTCCGAAAAGTCGCCCATCTCGGCTTGATGGCTGAGATGACTATGCGTATACACATTCCGAGGGGACTCCAAGAAGTCACGCATCTCGGTCTGATGGCTAAGTTGACAATGTGTATACACATTCGGAGGCGACTCCAGGAAGTCACCCATCCCGGCCTAATGACCAAGATGAGGATGTGTATACACATTCCGAAGTAACTCCGAGAATGCATCCATGTCGGCTTGATGGCTGAGATCAAAGTGTATACACATCCGGAGGTGACTCCGAGAAGTTATACATCTCGGCCTGATGGCTAAGATCAGGATGTGTGTCCATATTCCGAGGTAACTCCGCGAAGTCGTCTATCTCGGCCTGATGGCTGAGGTGACAATGCGTATACACATTCCGAGGGGACTCCAAGAAGTCACGCATCTCGGTCTGATGGCTAAGATGACAATGTGTATACACATTCCTAGGTGACCCCGAGAAGCCATCCATGTCCTCTTGATGGCTGAGATCAAAGTGTAAACACATCCGGAGGTGACTCCGAGAAGTTATCCGTCTCAGCCTGATGGCTAAGATCAGGATGTGTGTCCATATTCCGAGGTACCTCCGAGAAGTCGTCCATCTCGGCCTGATGGCTGAGATGACAATGTGTATACACATTCCGGGGTAACTCCGAGATCTCATCCATGTCGGCTTGATGGCTGAGATCAAAGTGTATACACATCCGGAGGTGACTCCGAGAAGTCGTCCATCTCGGCCTGATGGCTGAGATGACAATGCGTATACACATTCCGTGGCGACACCAAGAAGTCACCCGTCCCGGCCTGATGGCTAAGATGACAATGTGTATACACATTCCGAAGTAACTCCGAGAATGCATCCATGTCGGCTTGATGGCTGAGATCAAAGTGTATACACATCCGGAGGTGACTCCGAGAAGTTATACATCTCGGCCTGATGGCTAAGATCAGGATGTGTGTCCATATTCCGAGGTAACTCCGCGAAGTCGTCTATCTCGGCCTGATGGCTGAGGTGACAATGCGTATACACATTCCGAGGGGACTCCAAGAAGTCACGCATCTCGGTCTGATGGCTAAGATGACAATGTGTATACACATTCCTAGGTGACCCCGAGAAGCCATCCATGTCCTCTTGATGGCTGAGATCAAAGTGTAAACACATCCGGAGGTGACTCCGAGAAGTTATCCGTCTCAGCCTGATGGCTAAGATCAGGATGTGTGTCCATATTCCGAGGTACCTCCGAGAAGTCGTCCATCTCGGCCTGATGGCTGAGATGACAATGTGTATACACATTCCGGGGTAACTCCGAGATCTCATCCATGTCGGCTTGATGGCTGAGATCAAAGTGTATACACATCCGGCGGTGACTCCGAGAAGTCGTCCATCTCGGCCTGATGGCTGAGATGACAATGCGTATACACATTCCGTGGCGACACCAAGAAGTCACCCGTCCCGGCCTGATGGCTAAGATGACAATGTGTATACACATTCCGGGGTAACTCCGAGAAGTCATCCATGTCGGCTTGATGTCTGAGATCAAAGTGTATACACATCCGGAGGTGACACCAAGAAGTCACCCGTCCCGGCCTGATGGCTAAGATGACAATGTGTATACACATTCCTAGGTGACACCAAGAAGTCACCCGTCCCGGCAGGATGGCTAAGATGACAATGTGTATACACATTCCAGGGCGACTCCGAAAAGTCATCGTTCTCGGCCGGATGGCTGACGTGAGAATGAGTGTACACATTCCGGGCGACTCCGAAACGTCATCGTTCTCAGCCTGATGGCTAAGATGACAACGTGTATACACATTCCGGGGTAACTCCAAGAAGTCATCCATGTCGGCTTGATGGCTGAGATCAAAGTGTATACACATCCGGAGGTGACTCCGAGAAGTCGTCCATCTCGGCCTGATAGCTGAGATGACAACGCGTATACACATTCCGAGGCGACTCCAAGAAGTCACCCATCTCGGCCCGATGGCTAAGATGACAATGTGTATACACATTCCGGGGTAACTCCGAGAAGTCATCCATGTCGGCTTGATGGCTGAGATCAAAGTGTATACACATCCGGAGGTGACTCCGAGAAGTCGTCCATCTCGGCCTGATGGCTGAGATGACAATGCGTATACACATTCCGAGGCGACTCCAAGAAGTCACCCATCTCGGCCCGATGGCTAAGATTACAATGTGTATACACATTCCTAGGTGACCCCGAGAAGCCATCCATGTCCTCTTGATGGCTGAGATCAAAGTGTATACACATCCGGAGGTGACTCCGAGAAGTTATCCGTCTCAGCCTGATGGATAAGATCAGGATGTGTGTCCATATTCCGAGGTACCTCCGAGAAGTCGTCCATCTCGGCCTGATGGCTGAGATGACAATGCGTATACACATTCCGAGGCGACACCAAGAAGTCACCCGTCCCGGCCTGATGGCTAAGATGACAATGCGTATACACATTCCGAGGCGACTCCAAGAAGTCACCCATCTCGGCCCGATGGCTAAGATGACAATGTGACTAGACATTCCGGGGTAACTCTGAGAAGTCATCCATCACGGCCTGGTGGCTGATATGAGAATGTGTATACACGTCGCGGGGTGACTCCGAGAACCTATCCATCTCAGCCCGACGACTAAGATCGAAGTGTATACACATCCGGAGATGACTCATAGAAGTCATGCATCTCGGCCTGATGGCTAAGATCAGGATGTGTATACATATTCCGAGGTAACTCTGAGAAGTCATCCATCTCGGCCTGATTCGTGAGATCGAAGTGTATACACATACGGAGGTGACACCGAGAAGTCGTCCATCTCGGCCTGATGGCTGAGATGACAATCCGTATACACATTCCGAGGCGACACCAAGAAGTCACCCGTCCCGGCCTGATGGCTAAGATGACAATGTGTATACACATTCCACGGCGACTCCGAAAAGTCATCGTTCTCGGCCGGATGGCTGAGATGACAATGCGTATACACATTCCGAGGCGACACCAAGAAGTCACCCGTCCCGGCCTGATGGCTGAGATGAGAATGTGTATACACATTCCGGGGCGACTCCGAAATGTCATCGTTCTCGGCCTGATGGCTGAGATGAGAATGTGTATACACATTCCGGGGTAACTCTGAGAAGTCATTCATCTCGGCATAAAGCCCAAGATGAGGATGTGTACCCATCCGAAGGTGACTCCAAGAAGTTATACATCTCGGCCTGATGACTAAGCTAAGGATGTGTGTCCTTATTCCGCGGTAACACCGCGAAGTCGTCCATCTCGGCCCGATGCCTGAGGTCGAAGTGTATACACGTTCCGAGGCGACTCCAAGAAGTCACCCATCTCGGCCCGATGGCTAAGATGACAATGTGACTAGACATTCCGAGGTGACTCTGAGAAGTCATCCATCTCGGCCTGATTCGTGAGATCGAAGTGTATACACATTCCGGGGCGACTCCGAAAAGTCATCGCTCTCGGCCTGATGGCTGAGATGAGAATGTGTATACACATTCCGGGGCGACTCCGAAATGTCATCGTTCTCGGCCTGATGGCTGAGATGAGAATGTGTATACACATTCCGGGGTAACTCTGAGAAGTCATTCATCTCGGCATAAAGCCCAAGATGAGGATGTATACACATCCGAAGGTGACTCCAAGAAGTTATACATCTCGGCCTGATGACTAAGCTAAGGATGTGTGTCCATATTCCGCGGTAACACCGAGAAGTCGTCCATCTCGGCCAAATGCCTGAGGTCGAAGTGTATACACGTTCCGAGGTTACTCCGAGAAGTTATCCATCTCAGCCCGACGCCTAAGATCGAAGTGTATACACATACGGAGGTGACTCCGAGAAGTCGCCCATCTCGGCCTGATGGCTGAGATGACAATGCGTATACACATTCCGAGGCGACACCAAGAAGTCACCCGTCCCGGCCTGATGGCTAAGATGACAATGTGTATACACATTCCGGGGTAACTCCAAGAAGTCATCCATGTCGGCTTGATGGCTGAGATCAAAGTGTATACACATCCGGAGGTGACTCCGAGAAGTCGTCCATCTCGGCCTGATGGCTGAGATGACAATGCGTATACACATTCCGGGCGACTCCGAAAAGTCATCGTTCTCGGCCTGATGGCTAAGATGACAATGTGTATACACATTCCGGGGTAACTCCGAGAAGTCGGTCATCTCGGCCTGATGGCTGAGATGACAATGCGTATACACATTCCGAGGCGACTCCAAGATGTCACCCATCTCGGCGTGATGGCTAAAATGACAATGTGTATACACATTCCGGGGCGACTCCGAAAAGTCGCCCATCTCGGCTTGATGGCTGAGATGACTATGCGTTGTGACGTTGCAGATCTGGCAACGTCACAAAATAGAAAAATAAAAATAATGAACCAACGCGAAACTACTCTCGGGGCCTTCCGTGAATAATGTACCGCGGCTAATTCCCGAATTTTGTGAGCCCCGGGACAGGAGGGACGGCGGAAACGCCGGCGGAAGGAGAAGGAGGGGCGCTCAGGGTGCAAGGACGGGGGAGGTATCCCGGGGGGATCCTCCCTAGAACACGCTTCCCGCCGCTGACCAGGGGTCAGCGGGCCCACGGGGCCACGGGAGCGCTCACCCCGGCGTGCGTGAGCCGGCGGTGCGACACCGGTGCCCTGCGGAGCCTCCGTGTTGGGCCACCCCTATTGGTGACCCACGCGGGGCACGGCGATCCCGGGGGGATCGAGGCGCGGACGCCTGAGGGCCGATCTCTCCCCACCCAGCCTGCCGCAGCAAGAGTTCCGCGAGCGGCGACCACCAGCCGCCAACCTCCCGAAAAAGGACCACCTGCCGACATCTGTGGAGGATCGACAGGACTCACAGTGACGTCACCACCAGCGTCGCGGGAAAAGCTTCTACTCATGCGCGTGCCGAATGTACGGCGTAATTGCCGAGCACGCGGTCTCAGTCGTACTGCGACAGTGGAATCGATTACCGATCTTAGATTTCAGAGAGGACCAGAGTAAGAGTAAGGACAATGGAGAATATATTTGAGAGTCCACGAGAGGCCAGCGATTCGGTGAGCGAATTTAACTAGCCCTTTTCGTTTGTGTCGGATTTAATGAATAATTGTACGCGTTAGAATCACGTTTGATATCGAAATTGTGAGAGATTTTCCGGCTTCACCGGTATTGCGTAGTGCTTTTCCGTATCGAGTCCTCCCGTAACGAATGATGTAATCTAGTGCGTCGCGTGCGTTACCGCGTGTAATCTCGAGAGTTGTAATTCGATCTTCGCGTTTTGTAATTCCGCCTTCGGGCGATGACGAAAAATAAAATGTGCCGACTCTCGGATTTATTTTGAATCGTTGTATGAGATTTATTTTGTGTGTGAAATTCCTGTTTTGTGTCGTCACTCCACCCATGCTCGATAGAATCGAACTCATTCCGCGTAGTCCGGCCCTGGGAGAAATTTCGACGTTTCGATTTCGTAAGTAAAGAGATTCTCGAATTAATTTTTGGTAGAGTGTGGAATAGAATTATTTGGTAACTTTTCGAACGAGCTTCGGCTCGCGGCACTTCGGTGCCTGGCGCCCAACGGATTAAGGATTTTTGGATTTTGGAAATTTGGAGGAGAGAATCTCGCGCATTTTCTTTGCTCACGAGTAATTTTCGGGTTAGCCGGTGCCGAATATCGAAGTAAGGAAAATTCTCGTGACAAATTTTGGCGCCCAACGTGGGGCCACTTCAGTAAAAGTGGCTGTCGAGCATTTTTCGCGTAATAGTGATTTATTTGGTGGAGTTTCGACACTGGAATATAGTAAGAATATTATCGCGGTTGATAGAATTTTCCAGATCGAATATTAACGGTGGTATTACGTTCGAAAGTTATCGCGTGATATTCTTGAGCCTTTGTTCGGATGTAATATTAGCAGTTACTCGGGATTATCGTTCCCGGTGTTTACGTTTTTTTTTGGTCGGCAAGAAGCCGAAGTAGTTGGATCGTATGATCCTTGTTGTTGCCGAGTATTAAGCTCGGTTCACATGAAGCCAGCAGGTGAAACGTGTGGATTAGGGATAATTGATAAATTTTTCAGAAAAGTGTACTCCGGGATATTTCGAGGATTTTTGTTGTTATATTTAGTCTTTTAGTTACTTTTTGTTAATTTATTTTGTGTCGTGGTGCCCCTATTGGCATCATTTTATTTGGATTTCGCGATTTTCGGTTTCGGTGAAGGGCATCTCTCAGGGAGAGGTGGCCCGGACTATTGGGTGCTCCTTCCGAGGCGGAAGTTTGAGCAAATTGTTAGTTTTTGGGATTTTGTGTAGTTAGTGGGATTTTCGGACTTTTGAGTCGGAGTTTTGGAATTGCGTTTTAGCAATGGCTACCGGAGTACCGACGCTTCACCTGGCTGTTTCGCGAGTATGCCATAGCGAAGTGGCGAATATTTTGAGAATATCGTGCGAATATTAGTGAATAATTTGTGAATGTTTTGTGCATGTTTTCTTGCGGCTTTTTGATATTTGCGATATTTATGATATTTATGATATTTCGGATATTTATGGTATTTATATTTGTGATATTTATGATATTTCTGATGTGTTTTGGATGTCGCAAATTACACTGAAAATTTATGCCTGTTCCGATCCAATTAAGGTGCCTACCGACTTGAATTAGTTTTCTATTTCGCAGTAGTGTTGCGTAATTGGCCAGTGCTAAGAAAGTGCTAATTAGTTTAAAGTTAGAGTGTTTGAACTTTTTTTTTGAATTTTGTTAAAACTCGGACATTGTTCGGGGAGTGTTGTAGTTTATTCATGATTTGAAGTACTTGTCGGAATTTACGGCACCCGGGAATTATTTTCCGGAATTATTTTGAATTGTTGCTGGGTTATGAATTTTATTGGGAATTTCGAATGTTTGCGATTATCGTGAAATGGCACCAGGTTTGATGAGTCCCTGGACGAGTTGATTTCTCTCTCTCACATATGGAATATTGTTAGATGGAATTATGAAACTAATGTGATTTAATTGTGGATTATTGTGCGATTCTGATTACTGATATAAGGTGATATTATGATGATTTGTGGGTGATTACGAGATTTATTTTCAGTGTGGCGTATGTCATTGACCATTTGATTTTCTTTTGCTGATTTTGTGCATTTATCGTGTCTTACTACGCAGTAACATTACCCTCTGTTCGGGAATGTGGACTTTCCGCGATTAAGGTTGATATATCGATGTTTGAACTCTGTTTTGTTGATTGTCGTAGCACGTATCTTCCGTGCTCCGTTACGCTTGCGCTCAATATTGGACTTATTTTCGTTACGTTGGTTTCCGGAATTTCGCGTGTTGAGTACTGCGGTTATCCAAGGACTTATTTATTTTTTTTTCTCTTTTGCGTTTTTCGGCGTTCCGCCTGGCTCAGACCGCGAACGGCGTACCGGGCTAGGAGGTATCGAATTAAGCGGTACCATTGTTAGGGTGTACCGCGGGGAGATCGGTAATCGTCCGTAACACGTAGTCATTCCGGATTCGCGATTTATTGGAATTTTGGTCGGATAAACGAATGTGGAAATTCTCTAAGGCGATTGCGTAAGTTTGAGTTTCGCGAGCTAGTGAAGTTGCGTCGGCATGAATACCAACCCGCCAGAACCGCCTTCCGGTGAGGGCGATGAAAATACCGGTCAGACGCGCTTGCTCCCGAATCACGTATATCAGTCGCCGGACTCACCCATAGGAAATCCATCGCATTCTTTTGTGGAGACGATGCAGATACCGTTGCGAGGGGGTCAGCAACCACCCCTGACCCAAACGAACCGTGTTCGGACGTCGCTACAACTGGATACGTCCTACCGTGATCGACGCGGCGATGTGATAGACCATTTGCGAAGGTGGAACGTAACATTTAAGGGTGAGGCGGACGACGACTGCGATTTCTTTCTCGATCAGGTTTGGGAAGCTTGCGACTTAAAGGGTTGTGATCCGGCCGAGATTATCCCGCACCTACATCACGCGATGGGCGGGAAAGCAGTAACGTGGCTTTATTCCGGACGTAATTATTGGCGTACGTGGGATCAATTTGTTACCGCGTTTCGGCATAGTTTTACCAACGCGAGTCAGCGATTTGAGTTCGAGAAGCAGATCTTGACGCGAACCCAACGTCGCGGAGAGCGCGTACGCGATTACATCGCTGAAATCCGGAACTGGATGAGTCGATTGAATCCGCCGTGGTCGCCTCAGCAGGAATTGTCGTGTGCTTACGGTAACTTGCACCCGCATTTACGGATGCAGGTTCCCCGTGAGTCAGTACGAGACCTATTTGACTTAGAGCGACGCGCTATCGAAGCCGAGCGGATGCAACAACAACTTCGCGAATGGGAGCCGTATGAAGATCCTGGGGCTTCCGAAACCGCGCCGCGACCTAGATACCGTCCTTTCGGAGCTCAACGGGAAAACGCGCCTAATGTACCGACTCCGTCGAATGTAAAATCTGCCGAACCAAAGCCCGCGAGAGAAGACGCGCGGAGAGCAACGCCAGCTACCGGACGAACTCCATTTACGCCGACGTGCTGGAATTGCAAGCAATCCGGCCACTTTTCAAGAGATTGCAAGGCTCCGAGTCGCCTGCACTGTTACCGTTGCGGGAGACCGGGCGTTACGACACGCGATTGTCCCGATTGCTCTCGTCCTTCGGGAAACGCCACGGGGAGCCGATGATTCGGGTCGAATCGGCTACCGATGCTATTGTTGCGACCCGCCCGCCTGCGAATATCGAAGTGGCGAAAAGCGAACCTCCAAGTCCTACGGAACTCGTCGCGAGAACCTCGAAGCCTACCGTCGAGGATATTTCGGCAAAACCGCGCCCCGCGCCGAAGCGAGGCCCAGCTCTCTTGTACTTATTAATACAAGTAGGGGGGAAACCGGTTCGAGCGTTGTTAGATTCAGGGGCATCGATGGACCTTATTAGCAAGGAAGCCGCCGATCAATTACCGGGCGTAATGGAATTGGGGCCGCCCACGAACCCGTGCCGTTTCGTAGTCGCGACCGGAGAAACTAATTCTACTGTTAGACAGGTCGCTTTTTGGGCTGATATCCGCGGACAATATCGCTGTATCGTCGCCTTTGTCGTAGACCGCCTCTCGAGCCCGATTATTTTGGGAGTCCCGACGTTAGCAGATTTTGGAGTCGTCCTCGACTACCACCGCGCCGAATGGTATTTCGGATATAAGCCGGAAGAACGCTTTCCGTTAGGACCGGACCAAGAAGAGTCAACAGCTTGCGGGATTCGAAAGTTAGAGCCGAATGAGCGTGATCGACTGGAGGAATTTCTAGACACAACCTTACCGACGCTATCGCAAGTCGCGGCCATTACCAATCTAATAGAGCATCGGATAGATACCGGCGATCACGCGCCTATCCGACAGAAAGTTTATGCCGTCTCCCCAATCGTGCAACAAGCGATACACGCCGAAGTAGATAAAATGCTCGCGGAAGACGTGATAGAACCATCACATAGTGAATGGTCTAGCCCTATCGTGATGGTAAAGAAGCCAAACGGAACGTACCGATTTTGCTTGGATTTCCGCAAAGTTAACAGTGTGTCGAAAAAGGATGCGTACCCTCTTCCGCTCATGAGCAGTATCTTAGATAAGCTTAATGCCGCAAAATACTTGAGTACTATCGATCTTAGTCAAGCGTATTTCCAAGTACCGTTGGAAAAGAAGAGCCGCGAAATTACCGCCTTTATAGTTCCGGGTCGCGGATTATTCCATTTCAAGCGCATGCCGTATGGCTTAACTGGAGCACCGGCGACGTTCCAGCGTTTACTGGATCGCCTGATAGGACCTGAAATGGAACCCCATGCTTTCGCCTACCTGGATGATATCATCGTGGCTACCGTAACTTTCGAAGAACACCTGACTTGGCTAACTCGCGTATTGGATCGGGTAAAGGACGCAGGACTTCTCGTGAATCCCGAAAAATGCGAATTCTGTCGTGCGGAGGTAAAGTACCTCGGATTTCTCGTCGGGGAGGAAGGGTTGAAGGTCGACCCGGATAAGACCGCGCCGATCGTGTCGTACCCACCGCCAACCAACATCAAGCAGCTACGGCGATTTATAGGAATGGCCTCTTGGTATCGCCGATTCCTAGCCGAGTTCGCGACAATATCTGAACCCCTGACTAGGCTTTTGAGGAAAGACCAACCGTGGACGTGGACTGCCGAACAACAAGCAGCTTTCGAAACACTGCGGGACATGATTGCGAACGCACCAGTTTTGTCCTGCCCGGATTTCAACTTACCATTTGTCCTGCACACGGATGCCAGTACCGTCGGACTCGGAGCTGTCTTAACGCAGACTACCGAAGAGGGAGAGCGAGTAATAGCTTTCGCCAGCAAAACCTTAAGTGTTGCCGAACGCAAATATACGACTACCGAATTGGAGTGCCTCGCTATCGTCTGGGCCGTCAAGAAGTACCGCGCCTACCTGGAAGGGTACCGTTTCACCGTAATCACCGACCATAACAGCCTGAGGTGGTTACACAACTTGAAGGATCCCGTAGGGCGATTAGGAAGATGGGCCTTGCAGTTAGAAGCCTACGATTTTGAGGTGATCTATCGGAAGGGCGCTTTACACCATGTGCCTGACGCATTGTCCCGTATTCCCGAAACAGTTGTCGCAGCAACCACGGATCTCGGTATCTGGTATGACCAACGAAAGAAACAGGTACTGGCGCAACCCAAGCAATTTCCGAATTGGAAGGTCGAGGGCGAACAGCTGCTATATCGACGTAGCGGCGAAAATCTAGAGGCCGCTTACGAGAAACAGGCCGCATACTACAACCGCAATAAACGAGACGTCACCTTTCGAGTGGGAGACATGGTTTTGATGCGCCACCATGTGTTATCTTCCGCTGCACAGAACATCGCAGCCAAATTAGCGCCGCGTTTCCATGGACCTTTTCGCGTATCTAGAGTACTATCGCGAGTCGTTTATGAATTAGAGAACGAACACGGAAGACGTATCGGAAAGTTCCACATTTCCCAATTAAAACCTTATCGTGTTTAACCTACTAATACCGTACTAACTTGTTAGGATACCGAACCAGAGGAGTTAATTTCCGAGCCGGAATGGCTCTATTTCAAAGAGCGGGAGCACCTCGGAGATCCCGACGCGGTGGTACAGGCGCTGCCGGATTATTGGGAGTACCGGGCACGAGTGGAGGAGCAAAAAGGGCCCCTCCCGGTATCGCAGCCCCCGCCTCATGTACCAAGGAGGCTAGTAGTAGGAAGCGGCGGCCAGAGAAAGGGGTTTAAGGATGCCGCCACTCAAACGGCGGAGGGACCTCCCTCGCTACCGCCGACCACCGCCCGATCTTCCACACCCGCTGCAGGACCGAGACGGGTCACCTGGGCGCCGACGCCCGAAGGGGGACCGAAGCCGCTACCAACCGCGGCCCCCGATCGATTGCCGGCACCGCGGGACATTCCGGGAGCCTACCGCCATAAGGGCGGAAAGAAGCCCGGATGCTGGAATTGTGGGGACCCCGACCACCCCTACTCCAAATGCCGAGAGACCCGGCGCTTCAAATTTTGCTTCCGCTGCGGTAAGGCCAATGTGAGCTTGGCCGAATGCCCGACTTGCAAGCGGGCCTACTTGCAGGAGAGGAACCCGCCGAAGCAGGCCTAGACCATGGGCCAACCGTCTCGAACGACCCTATAACCAGTTCTTTTCTATTTTTTCTAGTGTGGTTTTGCTAATTATTATTAGGTGTAGGTTTTGGGGGGTTAATGCGTTGCTTTTCTTTACACTATTTTTTTTGTCTAAATAAATAAGCGTGTGTGTGCCAGTCGTGCGATTGTTGTTAACCCCTCCCGTTACCCAGAGGCGTTTAGGAAGTGAAGAGAGAGAGAAATAGGTATCGGAAATCAACTCGTTCCAGGAAAAGGTGTCAATACGTGATTTTGGTGAGTACCCGTTTATTATCGTCTTGATGGACGGAACAGCAAATCGTTTTAGAGAATGGTCGCTTGCGACCCGTATGGGTTATGCTCCCGGTAGGGAGGAACATTTAGGGATTTATTGATGTATTTTGTTGTGTGTGTCAATTTTGAGTACACGGAAGGACCCGAGTGGAGTCGCGTTTCCGAAAAGGGCTACGGTCTGTTCGCCGGCGGGAAGGTCGGGGCGACCTTCCTTAAGGGGGGGGCCGTTGTGACGTTGCAGTTCCGGCAACGTCACAAAATAGAAAATAAAAATAATGAACCAACGCGAAACTACTCTCGGGGCCTTCCGTGAATAATGTACCGCGGCTAATTCCCGAATTTTGTGAGCCCCGGGACAGGAGGGACGGCGGAAACGCCGGCGGAAGGAGAAGGAGGGGCGCTCAGGGTGCAAGGACGGGGGAGGTATCCCGGGGGGATCCTCCCTAGAACACGCTTCCCGCCGCTGACCAGGGGTCAGCGGGCCCACGGGGCCACGGGAGCGCTCACCCCGGCGTGCGTGAGCCGGCGGTGCGACACCGGTGCCCTGCGGAGCCTCCGTGTTGGGCCACCCCTATTGGTGACCCACGCGGGGCACGGCGATCCCGGGGGGATCGAGGCGCGGACGCCTGAGGGCCGATCTCTCCCCACCCAGCCGGCCGCAGCAAGAGTTCCGCGAGCGGCGACCACCAGCCGCCAACCTCCCGAAAAAGGACCACCTGCCGACATCTGTGGAGGATCGACAGGACTCACAGTGACGTCACCACCAGCGTCGCGGGAAAAGCTTCTACTCATGCGCGTGCCGAATGTACGGCGTAATTGCCGAGCACGCGGTCTCAGTCGTACTGCGACAGTGGAATCGATTACCGATCTTAGATTTCAGAGAGGACCAGAGTAAGAGTAAGGACAATGGAGAATATATTTGAGAGTCCACGAGAGGCCAGCGATTCGGTGAGCGAATTTAACTAGCCCTTTTCGTTTGTGTCGGATTTAATGAATAATTGTACGCGTTAGAATCACGTTTGATATCGAAATTGTGAGAGATTTTCCGGCTTCACCGGTATTGCGTAGTGCTTTTCCGTATCGAGTCCTCCCGTAACGAATGATGTAATCTAGTGCGTCGCGTGCGTTACCGCGTGTAATCTCGAGAGTTGTAATTCGATCTTCGCGTTTTGTAATTCCGCCTTCGGGCGATGACGAAAAATAAAATGTGCCGACTCTCGGATTTATTTTGAATCGTTGTATGAGATTTATTTTGTGTGTGAAATTCCTGTTTTGTGTCGTCACTCCACCCATGCTCGATAGAATCGAACTCATTCCGCGTAGTCCGGCCCTGGGAGAAATTTCGACGTTTCGATTTCGTAAGTAAAGAGATTCTCGAATTAATTTTTGGTAGAGTGTGGAATAGAATTATTTGGTAACTTTTCGAACGAGCTTCGGCTCGCGGCACTTCGGTGCCTGGCGCCCAACGGATTAAGGATTTTTGGATTTTGGAAATTTGGAGGAGAGAATCTCGCGCATTTTCTTTGCTCACGAGTAATTTTCGGGTTAGCCGGTGCCGAATATCGAAGTAAGGAAAATTCTCGTGACAGCGTATACACATTCCGAGGCGACACCAAGAAGTCACCCGTCTCGGCCTGATGGCTAAGATGACAATGTGTATACACATTCCGGGCGACTCCGAAAAGTCATCGTTCTCGGCCTGATGGCTAAGATGACAATGTGTATACACATGCCGGGGTAACTCCAAGAAATCATCCATGTCGGCTTGATGGCTGAGATGACAATGCGTATACACATTCCAGGGCGACTCCGAAAAGCCATCGTTCTCGGCCGGATGGCTGACGTGAGAATGACTGTACACATTCCGGGCGACTCCGAAAAGTCATCGTTCTCGGCCTGATGGCTAAGATGACAATGTGTATACACATTCCGGGGTAACTCCAAGAAGTCATCCATGTCGGCTTGATGGCTGAGATCAAAGTGTATACACATCCGGAGGTGACTCCGAGAAGTCGTCCATCTCGGCCTGATGGCTGAGATGACAATGCGTATACACATTCCGAGGCGACTCCAAGAAGTCACCCATCTCGGCCCGATGGCTAAGATTACAGTGTGTATACACATTCCGGGGTAACTCCGAGAAGTCATCCATGTCGGCTTGATGGCTGAGATCAAAGTGTATACACATCCGGAGGCGACTCCAAGAAGTCACCCATCTCGGCCCGATGGCTAAGATAACAATGTGACTAGACATTCCGGGGTAACTCTGAGAAGTCATCCATCACGGCCTGGTGGCTGATATGAGAATGTGTATACACGTCGCGGGGTGACTCCGAGAACCTATCCATCTCAGCCCGACGACTAAGATCGAAGTGTATACACATCCGGAGATGACTCATAGAAGTCATGCATCTCGGCCTGATGGCTAAGATCAGGATGTGTATACATATTCCGAGGTAACTCTGAGAAGTAATCCATCTCGGCCTGATTCGTGAGATCGAAGTGTATACACATTCCGGGGCGACTCCGAAAAGTCATCGTTCTCGGCCTGATGGCTGAGATGAGAATGTGTATACACATTCCGGGGCGACTCCGAAAGGTCATCGTTGTCGGCCTGATGGCTGACGTGAGAATGACTGTACACATTCCGGGCAACTCCGAAAAGTCATCGTTCTCGGCCTGATGGCTAAGATGACAATGTGTATACACATTCTGGGGTAACTCCAAGAAGTCATCCATGTCGGCTTGATGGCTGAGATCAAAGTGTATACACATCCGGAGGTGACTCCGAGATGTCGTCCATCTCGGCCTGATGGCTGAGATGACAATGCGTATACACATTCCGAGGCGACTCCAAGAAGTCACCCATCTCGGCCCGATGGCTGAGATTACAGTGTGTATACACATTCCGGGGTAACTCCAAGAAGTCATCCATGTCGGCTTGATGGCTGAGATCAAAGTGTATACACATCCGGAGGCGACTCCAAGAAGTCACCCATCTCGGCCCGATGGCTAAGATGACAATGTGACTAGACATTCCGGGGTAACTCTGAGAAGTCATCCATCACGGCCTGGTGGCTGATATGAGAATGTGTATACACGTCGCGGGGTGACTCCGAGAACCTATCCATCTCAGCCCGACGACTAAGATCGAAGTGTATACACATCCGGAGATGACTCATAGAAGTCATGCATCTCGGCCTGATGGCTAAGATCAGGATGTGTATACATATTCCGAGGTAACTCTGAGAAGTCATCCATCTCGGCCTGATTCGTGAGATCGAAGTGTATACACATACGGAGGTGACACCGAGAAGTCGTCCATCTCGGCCTGATGGCTGAGATGACAATCCGTATACACATTCCGAGGCGACACCAAGAAGTCACCCGTCCCGGCCTGATGGCTAAGATGACAATGTGTATACACATTCCACGGCGACTCCGAAAAGTCATCGTTCTCGGCCGGATGGCTGAGATGACAATGCGTATACACATTCCGAGGCGACACCAAGAAGTCACCCGTCCCGGCCTGATGGCTGAGATGAGAATGTGTATACACATTCCGGGGCGACTCCGAAATGTCATCGTTCTCGGCCTGATGGCTGAGATGAGAATGTGTATACACATTCCGGGGTAACTCTGAGAAGTCATTCATCTCGGCATAAAGCCCAAGATGAGGATGTGTACCCATCCGAAGGTGACTCCAAGAAGTTATACATCTCGGCCTGATGACTAAGCTAAGGATGTGTGTCCTTATTCCGCGGTAACACCGCGAAGTCGTCCATCTCGGCCCGATGCCTGAGGTCGAAGTGTATACACGTTCCGAGGCGACTCCAAGAAGTCACCCATCTCGGCCCGATGGCTAAGATGACAATGTGACTAGACATTCCGAGGTAACTCTGAGAAGTCATCCATCTCGGCCTGATTCGTGAGATCGAAGTGTATACACATTCCGGGGCGACTCCGAAAAGTCATCGCTCTCGGCCTGATGGCTGAGATGAGAATGTGTATACACATTCCGGGGCGACTCCGAAATGTCATCGTTCTCGGCCTGATGGCTGAGATGAGAATGTGTATACACATTCCGGGGTAACTCTGAGAAGTCATTCATCTCGGCATAAAGCCCAAGATGAGGATGTGTACACATCCGAAGGTGACTCCAAGAAGTTATACATCTCGGCCTGATGACTAAGCTAAGGATGTGTGTCCTTATTCCGCGGTAACACCGAGAAGTCGTCCATCTCGGCCTGATGGCTGAGATGACAATCCGTATACACATTCCGAGGCGACACCAAGAAGTCACCCGTCCCGGCCTGATGGCTAAGATGACAATGTGTATACACATTCCGGGGTAACTCCAAGAAGTCATCCATGTCGGCTTGATGGCTGAGATCAAAGTGTATACACATCCGGAGGTGACTCCGAGAAGTCGTCCATCTCGGCCTGATGGCTGAGATGACAATGCGTATACACATTCCGAGGCGACTCCAAGAAGTCACCCATCTCGGCCCGATGGCTAAGATTACAATGTGTATACACATTCCGGGGTAACTCCGAGAAGCCATCCATGTCGGCTTAATGGCTGAGATCAAAGTGTATACATATCCGGAGGTGACTCCGAGAAGTCGTCCATCTCGGACTGATGGCTGAGATGACAATGCGTATTCACATTCCGTGGCGACTCCAAGAAGTCACCCATCTCGGCCCGATGGCTAAGATGACAATGTGAATACACATTCCGGGGTAACTCTGAGAAGTCATCCATCACGGCCTGGTGGCTGATATGAGAATGTGTATACACGTCGCGGGGTGACTCCGAGAACTTATCCATCTCAGCCCGACGACTAAGATCGAAGTGTATACACATCCGGAGATGACTCATAGAAGTCATCCATCTCGGCCTGATGGCTGAGACCAGGATGTGTATACATATTCCGAGCTAACTCTGAGAAGTCATCCATCTCGGCCTGATTCTTGAGATCGAAGTGTATACACGTTCCGAGGTGACTCTGAAAAGTCATCGATCTCGGCCTGATGGCTGAGATGACTATGCGTATACACATTCCGAGGTGACTCCAAGATGTCACCCATCTCGGCCTGATGGCTAAGATGACAATGCGTATACACATTCCGAGGGGACTCCAAGAAGTCACGCATCTCGGTCTGATGGCTAAGTTGACAATGTGTATACACATTCGGAGGCGACTCCAGGAAGTCACCCATCCCGGCCTAATGACCAAGATGAGGATGTGTATACACATTCCGAAGTAACTCCGAGAATGCATCCATGTCGGCTTGATGGCTGAGATCAAAGTGTATACACATCCGGAGGTGACTCCGAGAAGTTATACATCTCGGCCTGATGGCTAAGATCAGGATGTGTGTCCATATTCCGAGGTAACTCCGCGAAGTCGTCTATCTCGGCCTGATGGCTGAGGTGACAATGCGTATACACATTCCGAGGGGACTCCAAGAAGTCACGCATCTCGGTCTGATGGCTAAGATGACAATGTGTATACACATTCCTAGGTGACCCCGAGAAGCCATCCATGTCCTCTTGATGGCTGAGATCAAAGTGTAAACACATCCGGAGGTGACTCCGAGAAGTTATCCGTCTCAGCCTGATGGCTAAGATCAGGATGTGTGTCCATATTCCGAGGTACCTCCGAGAAATCGTCCATCTCGGCCTGATGGCTGAGATGACAATGTGTATACACATTCCGGGGTAACTCCGAGATCTCATCCATGTCGGCTTGATGGCTGAGATCAAAGTGTATACACATCCGGAGGTGACTCCGAGAAGTCGTCCATCTCGGCCTGATGGCTGAGATGACAATGCGTATACACATTCCGTGGCGACACCAAGAAGTCACCCGTCCCGGCCTGATGGCTAAGATGACAATGTGTATACACATTCCGGGGTAACTCCGAGAAGTCATCCATGTCGGCTTGATGTCTGAGATCAAAGTGTATACACATCCGGAGGTGACACCAAGAAGTCACCCGTCCCGGCCTGATGGCTAAGATGACAATGTGTATACACATTCCTAGGTGACACCAAGAAGTCACCCGTCCCGGCAGGATGGCTAAGATGACAATGTGTATACACATTCCAGGGCGACTCCGAAAAGTCATCGTTCTCGGCCGGATGGCTGACGTGAGAATGAGTGTACACATTCCGGGCGACTCCGAAACGTCATCGTTCTCAGCCTGATGGCTAAGATGACAACGTGTATACACATTCCGGGGTAACTCCAAGAAGTCATCCATGTCGGCTTGATGGCTGAGATCAAAGTGTATACACATCCGGAGGTGACTCCGAGAAGTCGTCCATCTCGGCCTGATAGCTGAGATGACAACGCGTATACACATTCCGAGGCGACTCCAAGAAGTCACCCATCTCGGCCCGATGGCTAAGATGACAATGTGTATACACATTCCGGGGTAACTCCGAGAAGTCATCCATGTCGGCTTGATGGCTGAGATCAAAGTGTATACACATCCGGAGGTGACTCCGAGAAGTCGTCCATCTCGGCCTGATGGCTGAGATGACAATGCGTATACACATTCCGAGGCGACTCCAAGAAGTCACCCATCTCGGCCCGATGGCTAAGATTACAATGTGTATACACATTCCTAGGTGACCCCGAGAAGCCATCCATGTCCTCTTGATGGCTGAGATCAAAGTGTATACACATCCGGAGGTGACTCCGAGAAGTTATCCGTCTCAGCCTGATGGATAAGATCAGGATGTGTGTCCATATTCCGAGGTACCTCCGAGAAGTCGTCCATCTCGGCCTGATGGCTGAGATGACAATGCGTATACACATTCCGAGGCGACACCAAGAAGTCACCCGTCCCGGCCTGATGGCTAAGATGACAATGCGTATACACATTCCGAGGCGACTCCAAGAAGTCACCCATCTCGGCCCGATGGCTAAGATGACAATGTGACTAGACATTCCGGGGTAACTCTGAGAAGTCATCCATCACGGCCTGGTGGCTGATATGAGAATGTGTATACACGTCGCGGGGTGACTCCGAGAACCTATCCATCTCAGCCCGACGACTAAGATCGAAGTGTATACACATCCGGAGATGACTCATAGAAGTCATCCATCTCGGCCTGATGGCTGAGACCAGGATGTGTATACATATTCCGAGCTAACTCTGAGAAGTCATCCATCTCGGCCTGATTCTTGAGATCGAAGTGTATACACGTTCCGAGGTGACTCTGAAAAGTCATCGATCTCGGCCTGATGGCTGAGATGACTATGCGTATACACATTCCGAGGGGACTCCGAAAAGTCGCCCATCTCGGCTTGATGGCTGAGATGACTATGCGTATACACATTCCGAGGGGACTCCAAGAAGTCACGCATCTCGGTCTGATGGCTAAGATGACAATGTGTATACACATTCGGAGGCGACTCCAAGAAGTCACCGATCCCGGCCTAATGACCAAGATGAGGATGTGTATACACATTCCGAAGTAACTCCGAGAATGCATCCATGTCGGCTTGATGGCTGAGATCAAAGTGTATACACATCCGGAGGTGACTCCGAGAAGTCGTCCATCTCGGCCTGATGGCTGAGATGACAATGCGTATACACATTCCGAGGCGACACCAAGAAGTCACCCGTCCCGGCCTGATGGCTAAGATGACAATGTGTATACACATTCCAGGGCGACTCCGAAAAGTCATCGTTCTCGGCCGGATGGCTGACGTGAGAATGAGTGTACACATTCCGGGCGACTCCGAAAAGTCATCGTTCTCGTCCTGATGGCTAAGATGACAATGTGTATACACATTCCGGGGTAACTCCAAGAAGTCATCCATGTCGGCTTGATGGCTGAGATCAAAGTGTATACACATCCGGAGGTGACTCCGAGAAGTCGTCCATCTCGGCCTGATGGCTGAGATGACAATGCGTATACACATTCCGAGGCGACTCCAAGAAGTCACCCATCTCGGCCCGATGGCTAAGATTACAATGTGTATACACATTCCGGGGTAACTCCGAGAAGTCATCCATGTCGACCCGATGGCTAAGATGACAATGTGAATACACATTCCGGGGTAACTCTGAGAAGTCATCCATCTCGGCCTGATTCTTGAGATCGATGTGTATACACGTTCCGAGGTGACTCTGAAAAGTCATCGATCTCGGCCTGATGGCTGACGTGAGAATGAGTATTCACATTCCGGGCCGACTCCGAAAAGTCATCATTCTCAGCCGGATGCCTAAGATGACAATGTGTATACACATTCCGGGGTAACTCCGAGAAGTCGTTCATCTCGGCCTGATGGCTGAGATGACAATGCGTATACACATTCCGAGGTGACTCCAAGATGTCACCCATCTCGGCCTGATGGCTAAGATGACAATGTGTATACACATTCCTGGGCGACTCCGAAAAGTCGCCCATCTCGGCTTGATGGCTGAGATGACTATGCGTATACACATTCCGAGGGGACTCCAAGAAGTCACGCATCTCGGTCTGATGGCTAAGTTGACAATGTGTATACACATTCGGAGGCGACTCCAGGAAGTCACCCATCCCGGCCTAATGACCAAGATGAGGATGTGTATACACATTCCGAAGTAACTCCGAGAATGCATCCATGTCGGCTTGATGGCTGAGATCAAAGTGTATACACATCCGGAGGTGACTCCGAGAAGTTATACATCTCGGCCTGATGGCTAAGATCAGGATGTGTGTCCATATTCCGAGGTAACTCCGCGAAGTCGTCTATCTCGGCCTGATGGCTGAGGTGACAATGCGTATACACATTCCGAGGGGACTCCAAGAAGTCACGCATCTCGGTCTGATGGCTAAGATGACAATGTGTATACACATTCCTAGGTGACCCCGAGAAGCCATCCATGTCCTCTTGATGGCTGAGATCAAAGTGTAAACACATCCGGAGGTGACTCCGAGAAGTTATCCGTCTCAGCCTGATGGCTAAGATCAGGATGTGTGTCCATATTCCGAGGTACCTCCGAGAAGTCGTCCATCTCGGCCTGATGGCTGAGATGACAATGTGTATACACATTCCGGGGTAACTCCGAGATCTCATCCATGTCGGCTTGATGGCTGAGATCAAAGTGTATACACATCCGGAGGTGACTCCGAGAAGTCGTCCATCTCGGCCTGATGGCTGAGATGACAATGCGTATACACATTCCGTGGCGACACCAAGAAGTCACCCGTCCCGGCCTGATGGCTAAGATGACAATGTGTATACACATTCCGGGGCAACTCCGAGAAGTCATCCATGTCGGCTTGATGTCTGAGATCAAAGTGTATACACATCCGGAGGTGACACCAAGAAGTCACCCGTCCCGGCCTGATGGCTAAGATGACAATGTGTATACACATTCCTAGGTGACACCAAGAAGTCACCCGTCCCGGCAGGATGGCTAAGATGACAATGTGTATACACATTCCAGGGCGACTCCGAAAAGTCATCGTTCTCGGCCGGATGGCTGACGTGAGAATGAGTGTACACATTCCGGGCGACTCCGAAACGTCATCGTTCTCAGCCTGATGGCTAAGATGACAACGTGTATACACATTCCGGGGTAACTCCAAGAAGTCATCCATGTCGGCTTGATGGCTGAGATCAAAGTGTATACACATCCGGAGGTGACTCCGAGAAGTCGTCCATCTCGGCCTGATAGCTGAGATGACAACGCGTATACACATTCCGAGGCGACTCCAAGAAGTCACCCATCTCGGCCCGATGGCTAAGATGACAATGTGTATACACATTCCGGGGTAACTCCGAGAAGTCATCCATGTCGGCTTGATGGCTGAGATCAAAGTGTATACACATCCGGAGGTGACTCCGAGAAGTCGTCCATCTCGGCCTGATGGCTGAGATGACAATGCGTATACACATTCCGAGGCGACTCCAAGAAGTCACCCATCTCGGCCCGATGGCTAAGATTACAATGTGTATACACATTCCTAGGTGACCCCGAGAAGCCATCCATGTCCTCTTGATGGCTGAGATCAAAGTGTATACACATCCGGAGGTGACTCCGAGAAGTTATCCGTCTCAGCCTGATGGATAAGATCAGGATGTGTGTCCATATTCCGAGGTACCTCCGAGAAGTCGTCCATCTCGGCCTGATGGCTGAGATGACAATGCGTATACACATTCCGAGGCGACACCAAGAAGTCACCCGTCCCGGCCTGATGGCTAAGATGACAATGCGTATACACATTCCGAGGCGACTCCAAGAAGTCACCCATCTCGGCCCGATGGCTAAGATGACAATGTGACTAGACATTCCGGGGTAACTCTGAGAAGTCATCCATCACGGCCTGGTGGCTGATATGAGAATGTGTATACACGTCGCGGGGTGACTCCGAGAACCTATCCATCTCAGCCCGACGACTAAGATCGAAGTGTATACACATCCGGAGATGACTCATAGAAGTCATCCATCTCGGCCTGATGGCTGAGACCAGGATGTGTATACATATTCCGAGCTAACTCTGAGAAGTCATCCATCTCGGCCTGATTCTTGAGATCGAAGTGTATACACGTTCCGAGGTGACTCTGAAAAGTCATCGATCTCGGCCTGATGGCTGAGATGACTATGCGTATACACATTCCGAGGGGACTCCGAAAAGTCGCCCATCTCGGCTTGATGGCTGAGATGACTATGCGTATACACATTCCGAGGGGACTCCAAGAAGTCACGCATCTCGGTCTGATGGCTAAGATGACAATGTGTATACACATTCGGAGGCGACTCCAAGAAGTCACCGATCCCGGCCTAATGACCAAGATGAGGATGTGTATACACATTCCGAAGTAACTCCGAGAATGCATCCATGTCGGCTTGATGGCTGAGATCAAAGTGTATACACATCCGGAGGTGACTCCGAGAAGTCGTCCATCTCGGCCTGATGGCTGAGATGACAATGCGTATACACATTCCGAGGCGACACCAAGAAGTCACCCGTCCCGGCCTGATGGCTAAGATGACAATGTGTATACACATTCCAGGGCGACTCCGAAAAGTCATCGTTCTCGGCCGGATGGCTGACGTGAGAATGAGTGTACACATTCCGGGCGACTCCGAAAAGTCATCGTTCTCGTCCTGATGGCTAAGATGACAATGTGTATACACATTCCGGGGTAACTCCAAGAAGTCATCCATGTCGGCTTGATGGCTGAGATCAAAGTGTATACACATCCGGAGGTGACTCCGAGAAGTCGTCCATCTCGGCCTGATGGCTGAGATGACAATGCGTATACACATTCCGAGGCGACTCCAAGAAGTCACCCATCTCGGCCCGATGGCTAAGATTACAATGTGTATACACATTCCGGGGTAACTCCGAGAAGTCATCCATGTCGACCCGATGGCTAAGATGACAATGTGAATACACATTCCGGGGTAACTCTGAGAAGTCATCCATCTCGGCCTGATTCTTGAGATCGATGTGTATACACGTTCCGAGGTGACTCTGAAAAGTCATCGATCTCGGCCTGATGGCTGACGTGAGAATGAGTATTCACATTCCGGGCCGACTCCGAAAAGTCATCATTCTCAGCCGGATGCCTAAGATGACAATGTGTATACACATTCCGGGGTAACTCCGAGAAGTCGTTCATCTCGGCCTGATGGCTGAGATGACAATGCGTATACACATTCCGAGGTGACTCCAAGATGTCACCCATCTCGGCCTGATGGCTAAGATGACAATGTGTATACACATTCCTGGGCGACTCCGAAAAGTCGCCCATCTCGGCTTGATGGCTGAGATGACTATGCGTATACACATTCCGAGGGGACTCCAAGAAGTCACGCATCTCGGTCTGATGGCTAAGTTGACAATGTGTATACACATTCGGAGGCGACTCCAGGAAGTCACCCATCCCGGCCTAATGACCAAGATGAGGATGTGTATACACATTCCGAAGTAACTCCGAGAATGCATCCATGTCGGCTTGATGGCTGAGATCAAAGTGTATACACATCCGGAGGTGACTCCGAGAAGTTATACATCTCGGCCTGATGGCTAAGATCAGGATGTGTGTCCATATTCCGAGGTAACTCCGCGAAGTCGTCTATCTCGGCCTGATGGCTGAGGTGACAATGCGTATACACATTCCGAGGGGACTCCAAGAAGTCACGCATCTCGGTCTGATGGCTAAGATGACAATGTGTATACACATTCCTAGGTGACCCCGAGAAGCCATCCATGTCCTCTTGATGGCTGAGATCAAAGTGTAAACACATCCGGAGGTGACTCCGAGAAGTTATCCGTCTCAGCCTGATGGCTAAGATCAGGATGTGTGTCCATATTCCGAGGTACCTCCGAGAAGTCGTCCATCTCGGCCTGATGGCTGAGATGACAATGTGTATACACATTCCGGGGTAACTCCGAGATCTCATCCATGTCGGCTTGATGGCTGAGATCAAAGTGTATACACATCCGGAGGTGACTCCGAGAAGTCGTCCATCTCGGCCTGATGGCTGAGATGACAATGCGTATACACATTCCGTGGCGACACCAAGAAGTCACCCGTCCCGGCCTGATGGCTAAGATGACAATGTGTATACACATTCCGGGGTAACTCCGAGAAGTCATCCATGTCGGCTTGATGTCTGAGATCAAAGTGTATACACATCCGGAGGTGACACCAAGAAGTCACCCGTCCCGGCCTGATGGCTAAGATGACAATGTGTATACACATTCCTAGGTGACACCAAGAAGTCACCCGTCCCGGCAGGATGGCTAAGATGACAATGTGTATACACATTCCAGGGCGACTCCGAAAAGTCATCGTTCTCGGCCGGATGGCTGACGTGAGAATGAGTGTACACATTCCGGGCGACTCCGAAACGTCATCGTTCTCAGCCTGATGGCTAAGATGACAACGTGTATACACATTCCGGGGTAACTCCAAGAAGTCATCCATGTCGGCTTGATGGCTGAGATCAAAGTGTATACACATCCGGAGGTGACTCCGAGAAGTCGTCCATCTCGGCCTGATAGCTGAGATGACAACGCGTATACACATTCCGAGGCGACTCCAAGAAGTCACCCATCTCGGCCCGATGGCTAAGATGACAATGTGTATACACATTCCGGGGTAACTCCGAGAAGTCATCCATGTCGGCTTGATGGCTGAGATCAAAGTGTATACACATCCGGAGGTGACTCCGAGAAGTCGTCCATCTCGGCCTGATGGCTGAGATGACAATGCGTATACACATTCCGAGGCGACTCCAAGAAGTCACCCATCTCGGCCCGATGGCTAAGATTACAATGTGTATACACATTCCTAGGTGACCCCGAGAAGCCATCCATGTCCTCTTGATGGCTGAGATCAAAGTGTATACACATCCGGAGGTGACTCCGAGAAGTTATCCGTCTCAGCCTGATGGATAAGATCAGGATGTGTGTCCATATTCCGAGGTACCTCCGAGAAGTCGTCCATCTCGGCCTGATGGCTGAGATGACAATGCGTATACACATTCCGAGGCGACACCAAGAAGTCACCCGTCCCGGCCTGATGGCTAAGATGACAATGCGTATACACATTCCGAGGCGACTCCAAGAAGTCACCCATCTCGGCCCGATGGCTAAGATGACAATGTGACTAGACATTCCGGGGTAACTCTGAGAAGTCATCCATCACGGCCTGGTGGCTGATATGAGAATGTGTATACACGTCGCGGGGTGACTCCGAGAACCTATCCATCTCAGCCCGACGACTAAGATCGAAGTGTATACACATCCGGAGATGACTCATAGAAGTCATGCATCTCGGCCTGATGGCTAAGATCAGGATGTGTATACATATTCCGAGGTAACTCTGAGAAGTCATCCATCTCGGCCTGATTCGTGAGATCGAAGTGTATACACATACGGAGGTGACACCGAGAAGTCGTCCATCTCGGCCTGATGGCTGAGATGACAATCCGTATACACATTCCGAGGCGACACCAAGAAGTCACCCGTCCCGGCCTGATGGCTAAGATGACAATGTGTATACACATTCCACGGCGACTCCGAAAAGTCATCGTTCTCGGCCGGATGGCTGAGATGACAATGCGTATACACATTCCGAGGCGACTCCAAGAAGTCACCCATCTCGGCCTGATGGCTAAGATTACAGTGTGTATACACATTCCGGGGTAACTCCGAGAAGTCATCCATGTCGGCTTGATGGCTGAGATCAAAGTGTATACACATCCGGAGGCGACTCCAAGAAGTCACCCATCTCGGCCCGATGGCTAAGATGACAATGTGACTAGACATTCCGGGGTAACTCTGAGAAGTCATCCATCACGGCCTGGTGGCTGATATGAGAATGTGTATACACGTCGCGGGGTGACTCCGAGAACCTATCCATCTCAGCCCGACGACTAAGATCGAAGTGTATACACATCCGGAGATGACTCATAGAAGTCATGCATCTCGGCCTGATGGCTAAGATCAGGATGTGTATACATATTCCGAGGTAACTCTGAGAAGTCATCCATCTCGGCCTGATTCGTGAGATCGAAGTGTATACACATTCCGGGGCGACTCCGAAATGTCATCGTTCTCGGCCTGATGGCTGAGATGAGAATGTGTATACACATTCCGGGGTAACTCTGAGAAGTCATTCATCTCGGCATAAAGCCCAAGATGAGGATGTGTACACATCCGAAGGTGACTCCAAGAAGTTATACATCTCGGCCTGATGACTAAGCTAAGGATGTGTGTCCTTATTCCGCGGTAACACCGAGAAGTCGTCCATCTCGGCCTGATGGCTGAGATGACAATCCGTATACACATTCCGAGGCGACACCAAGAAGTCACCCGTCCCGGCCTGATGGCTAAGATGACAATGTGTATACACATTCCAGGGCGACTCCGAAAAGTCATCGTTCTCGGCCGGATGGCTGACGTGAGAATGAGTGTACACATTCCGGGCGACTCCGAAAAGTCATCGTTCTCGGCCTGATGTCTGAGATGAGAATGTGTATACACATTCCGGGGTAACTCTGAGAAGTCATTCATCTCGGCATAAAGCCCAAGATGAGGATGTATACACATCCGAAGGTGACTCCAAGAAGTTATACATCTCGGCCTGATGACTAAGCTAAGGATGTGTGTCCATATTCCGCGGTAACACCGAGAAGTCGTCCATCTCGGCCAAATGCCTGAGGTCGAAGTGTATACACGTTCCGAGGTTACTCCGAGAAGTTATCCATCTCAGCCCGACGCCTAAGATCGAAGTGTATACACATACGGAGGTGACTCCGAGAAGTCGCCCATCTCGGCCTGATGGCTGAGATGACAATGCGTATACACATTCCGAGGCGACACCAAGAAGTCACCCGTCCCGGCCTGATGGCTAAGATGACAATGTGTATACACATTCCGGGGTAACTCCAAGAAGTCATCCATGTCGGCTTGATGGCTGAGATCAAAGTGTATACACATCCGGAGGTGACTCCGAGAAGTCGTCCATCTCGGCCTGATGGCTGAGATGACAATGCGTATACACATTCCGGGCGACTCCGAAAAGTCATCGTTCTCGGCCTGATGGCTAAGATGACAATGTGTATACACATGCCGGGGTAACTCCAAGAAATCATCCATGTCGGCTTGATGGCTGAGATCAAAGTGTATACACATCCGGAGGTGACTCCGAGAAGTCGTCCATCTCGGCCTGATGGCTGAGATGACAATGCGTATACACATTCCGGGCGACTCCGAAAAGTCATCGTTCTCGGCCTGATGGCTAAGATGACAATGTGTATACACATTCCGGGGTAACTCCAAGAAGTCATCCATGTCGGCTTGATGGCTGAGATCAAAGTGTATACACATCCGGAGGTGACTCCGAGAAGTCACCCATCTCGGCCCGATGGCTAAGATTACAGTGTGTATACACATTCCGGGGTAACTCCGAGAAGTCATCCATGTCGGCTTGATGGCTGAGATCAAAGTGTATACACATCCGGAGGCGACTCCAAGAAGTCACCCATCTCGGCCCGATGGCTAAGATGACAATGTGACTAGACATTCCGGGGTAACTCTGAGAAGTCATCCATCACGGCCTGGTGGCTGATATGAGAATGTGTATACACGTCGCGGGGTGACTCCGAGAACCTATCCATCTCAGCCCGACGACTAAGATCGAAGTGTATACACATCCGGAGATGACTCATAGAAGTCATGCATCTCGGCCTGATGGCTAAGATCAGGATGTGTATACATATTCCGAGGTAACTCTGAGAAGTCATCCATCTCGGCCTGATTCGTGAGATCGAAGTGTATACACATTCCGGGGCGACTCCGAAAAGTCATCGTTCTCGGCCTGATGGCTGAGATGAGAATGTGTATACACATTCCGGGGCGACTCCGAAAGGTCATCGTTGTCGGCCTGATGGCTGACGTGAGAATGACTGTACACATTCCGGGCGACTCCGAAAAGTCATCGTTCTCGGCCTGATGGCTAAGATGACAATGTGTATACACATTCTGGGGTAACTCCAAGAAGTCATCCATGTCGGCTTGATGGCTGAGATCAAAGTGTATACACATCCGGAGGTGACTCCGAGATGTCGTCCATCTCGGCCTGATGGCTGAGATGACAATCCGTATACACATTCCGAGGCGACACCAAGAAGTCACCCGTCCCGGCCTGATGGCTAAGATGACAATGTGTATACACATTCCACGGCGACTCCGAAAAGTCATCGTTCTCGGCCGGATGGCTGAGATGACAATGCGTATACACATTCCGAGGCGACACCAAGAAGTCACCCGTCCCGGCCTGATGGCTGAGATGAGAATGTGTATACACATTCCGGGGCGACTCCGAAATGTCATCGTGCTCGGCCTGATGGCTGAGATGAGAATGTGTATACACATTCCGGGGTAACTCTGAGAAGTCATTCATCTCGGCATAAAGCCCAAGATGAGGATGTGTACCCATCCGAAGGTGACTCCAAGAAGTTATACATCTCGGCCTGATGACTAAGCTAAGGATGTGTGTCCTTATTCCGCGGTAACACCGCAAAGTCGTCCATCTCGGCCCGATGCCTGAGGTCGAAGTGTATACACGTTCCGAGGTGACTCCGAGAAGTTATCCATCTCAGCCCGACGCCTAAGATCGAAGTGTATACACATACGGAGGTGACACCGAGAAGTCGTCCATCTCGGCCTGATGGCTGAGATGACAATCCGTATACACATTCCGAGGCGACACCAAGAAGTCATCCATCACGGCCTGGTGGCTGAAATGAGAACGTGTATACACGTCGCCAGGTGACTCCGAGAACCTATCCATCTCAGCCCGACGACTAAGATCGAAGTGTATACACATCCGGAGGTGACTCCGAGAAGTCGTCCATCTCGGCCTGATGGCTGAGATGACAATGCGTATACACATTCCGAGGCGACTCCAAGAAGTCACCCATCTCGGCCTGATGGCTAAGATTACAGTGTGTATACACATTCCGGGGTAACTCCGAGAAGTCATCCATGTCGGCTTGATGGCTGAGATCAAAGTGTATACACATCCGGAGGCGACTCCAAGAAGTCACCCATCTCGGCCCGATGGCTAAGATGACAATGTGACTAGACATTCCGGGGTAACTCTGAGAAGTCATCCATCACGGCCTGGTGGCTGATATGAGAATGTGTATACACGTCGCGGGGTGACTCCGAGAACCTATCCATCTCAGCCCGACGACTAAGATCGAAGTGTATACACATCCGGAGATGACTCATAGAAGTCATGCATCTCGGCCTGATGGCTAAGATCAGGATGTGTATACATATTCCGAGGTAACTCTGAGAAGTCATCCATCTCGGCCTGATTCGTGAGATCGAAGTGTATACACATTCCGGGGCGACTCCGAAAAGTCATCGCTCTCGGCCTGATGGCTGAGATGAGAATGTGTATACACATTCCGGGGCGACTCCGAAATGTCATCGTTCTCGGCCTGATGGCTGAGATGAGAATGTGTATACACATTCCGGGGTAACTCTGAGAAGTCATTCATCTCGGCATAAAGCCCAAGATGAGGATGTGTACACATCCGAAGGTGACTCCAAGAAGTTATACATCTCGGCCTGATGACTAAGCTAAGGATGTGTGTCCTTATTCCGCGGTAACACCGAGAAGTCGTCCATCTCGGCCTGATGGCTGAGATGACAATCCGTATACACATTCCGAGGCGACACCAAGAAGTCACCCGTCCCGGCCTGATGGCTAAGATGACAATGTGTATACACATTCCGGGGTAACTCCAAGAAGTCATCCATGTCGGCTTGATGGCTGAGATCAAAGTGTATACACATCCGGAGGTGACTCCGAGAAGTCGTCCATCTCGGCCTGATGGCTGAGATGACAATGCGTATACACATTCCGAGGCGACTCCAAGAAGTCACCCATCTCGGCCCGATGGCTAAGATTACAATGTGTATACACATTCCGGGGTAACTCCGAGAAGCCATCCATGTCGGCTTAATGGCTGAGATCAAAGTGTATACATATCCGGAGGTGACTCCGAGAAGTCGTCCATCTCGGACTGATGGCTGAGATGACAATGCGTATTCACATTCCGTGGCGACTCCAAGAAGTCACCCATCTCGGCCCGATGGCTAAGATGACAATGTGAATACACATTCCGGGGTAACTCTGAGAAGTCATCCATCACGGCCTGGTGGCTGATATGAGAATGTGTATACACGTCGCGGGGTGACTCCGAGAACTTATCCATCTCAGCCCGACGACTAAGATCGAAGTGTATACACATCCGGAGATGACTCATAGAAGTCATCCATCTCGGCCTGATGGCTGAGACCAGGATGTGTATACATATTCCGAGCTAACTCTGAGAAGTCATCCATCTCGGCCTGATTCTTGAGATCGAAGTGTATACACGTTCCGAGGTGACTCTGAAAAGTCATCGATCTCGGCCTGATGGCTGAGATGACTATGCGTATACACATTCCGAGGGGACTCCGAAAAGTCGCCCATCTCGGCTTGATGGCTGAGATGACTATGCGTATACACATTCCGAGGGGACTCCAAGAAGTCACGCATCTCGGTCTGATGGCTAAGATGACAATGTGTATACACATTCGGAGGCGACTCCAAGAAGTCACCGATCCCGGCCTAATGACCAAGATGAGGATGTGTATACACATTCCGAAGTAACTCCGAGAATGCATCCATGTCGGCTTGATGGCTGAGATCAAAGTGTATACACATCCGGAGGTGACTCCGAGAAGTCGTCCATCTCGGCCTGATGGCTGAGATGACAATGCGTATACACATTCCGAGGCGACACCAAGAAGTCACCCGTCCCGGCCTGATGGCTAAGATGACAATGTGTATACACATTCCAGGGCGACTCCGAAAAGTCATCGTTCTCGGCCGGATGGCTGACGTGAGAATGAGTGTACACATTCCGGGCGACTCCGAAAAGTCATCGTTCTCGTCCTGATGGCTAAGATGACAATGTGTATACACATTCCGGGGTAACTCCAAGAAGTCATCCATGTCGGCTTGATGGCTGAGATCAAAGTGTATACACATCCGGAGGTGACTCCGAGAAGTCGTCCATCTCGGCCTGATGGCTGAGATGACAATGCGTATACACATTCCGAGGCGACTCCAAGAAGTCACCCATCTCGGCCCGATGGCTAAGATTACAATGTGTATACACATTCCGGGGTAACTCCGAGAAGTCATCCATGTCGGCCCGATGGCTAAGATGACAATGTGAATACACATTCCGGGGTAACTCTGAGAAGTCATCCATCTCGGCCTGATTCTTGAGATCGATGTGTATACACGTTCCGAGGTGACTCTGAAAAGTCATCGATCTCGGCCTGATGGCTGACGTGAGAATGAGTATTCACATTCCGGGCCGACTCCGAAAAGTCATCATTCTCAGCCGGATGCCTAAGATGACAATGTGTATACACATTCCGGGGTAACTCCGAGAAGTCGTTCATCTCGGCCTGATGGCTGAGATGACAATGCGTATACACATTCCGAGGTGACTCCAAGATGTCACCCATCTCGGCCTGATGGCTAAGATGACAATGTGTATACACATTCCTGGGCGACTCCGAAAAGTCGCCCATCTCGGCTTGATGGCTGAGATGACTATGCGTATACACATTCCGAGGGGACTCCAAGAAGTCACGCATCTCGGTCTGATGGCTAAGTTGACAATGTGTATACACATTCGGAGGCGACTCCAGGAAGTCACCCATCCCGGCCTAATGACCAAGATGAGGATGTGTATACACATTCCGAAGTAACTCCGAGAATGCATCCATGTCGGCTTGATGGCTGAGATCAAAGTGTATACACATCCGGAGGTGACTCCGAGAAGTTATACATCTCGGCCTGATGGCTAAGATCAGGATGTGTGTCCATATTCCGAGGTAACTCCGCGAAGTCGTCTATCTCGGCCTGATGGCTGAGGTGACAATGCGTATACACATTCCGAGGGGACTCCAAGAAGTCACGCATCTCGGTCTGATGGCTAAGATGACAATGTGTATACACATTCCTAGGTGACCCCGAGAAGCCATCCATGTCCTCTTGATGGCTGAGATCAAAGTGTAAACACATCCGGAGGTGACTCCGAGAAGTTATCCGTCTCAGCCTGATGGCTAAGATCAGGATGTGTGTCCATATTCCGAGGAACCTCCGAGAAGTCGTCCATCTCGGCCTGATGGCTGAGATGACAATGTGTATACACATTCCGGGGTAACTCCGAGATCGCATCCATGTCGGCTTGATGGCTGAGATCAAAGTGTATACACATCCGGAGGTGACTCCGAGAAGTCGTCCATCTCGGCCTGATGGCTGAGATGACAATGCGTATACACATTCCGTGGCGACACCAAGAAGTCACCCGTCCCGGCCTGATGGCTAAGATGACAATGTGTATACACATTCCGGGGTAACTCCGAGAAGTCATCCATGTCGGCTTGATGTCTGAGATCAAAGTGTATACACATCCGGAGGTGACACCAAGAAGTCACCCGTCCCGGCCTGATGGCTAAGATGACAATGTGTATACACATTCCTAGGTGACACCAAGAAGTCACCCGTCCCGGCAGGATGGCTAAGATGACAATGTGTATACACATTCCAGGGCGACTCCGAAAAGTCATCGTTCTCGGCCGGATGGCTGACGTGAGAATGAGTGTACACATTCCGGGCGACTCCGAAACGTCATCGTTCTCAGCCTGATGGCTAAGATGACAACGTGTATACACATTCCGGGGTAACTCCAAGAAGTCATCCATGTCGGCTTGATGGCTGAGATCAAAGTGTATACACATCCGGAGGTGACTCCGAGAAGTCGTCCATCTCGGCCTGATAGCTGAGATGACAACGCGTATACACATTCCGAGGCGACTCCAAGAAGTCACCCATCTCGGCCCGATGGCTAAGATGACAATGTGTATACACATTCCGGGGTAACTCCGAGAAGTCATCCATGTCGGCTTGATGGCTGAGATCAAAGTGTATACACATCCGGAGGTGACTCCGAGAAGTCGTCCATCTCGGCCTGATGGCTGAGATGACAATGCGTATACACATTCCGAGGCGACTCCAAGAAGTCACCCATCTCGGCCCGATGGCTAAGATTACAATGTGTATACACATTCCTAGGTGACCCCGAGAAGCCATCCATGTCCTCTTGATGGCTGAGATCAAAGTGTATACACATCCGGAGGTGACTCCGAGAAGTTATCCGTCTGAGCCTGATGGATAAGATCAGGATGTGTGTCCATATTCCGAGGTACCTCCGAGAAGTCGTCCATCTCGGCCTGATGGCTGAGATGACAATGCGTATACACATTCCGAGGCGACACCAAGAAGTCACCCGTCCCGGCGTGATGGCTAAGATGACAATGCGTATACACATTCCGAGGCGACTCCAAGAAGTCACCCATCTCGGCCCGATGGCTAAGATGACAATGTGACTAGACATTCCGGGGTAACTCTGAGAAGTCATCCATCACGGCCTGGTGGCTGATATGAGAATGTGTATACACGTCGCGGGGTGACTCCGAGAACCTATCCATCTCAGCCCGACGACTAAGATCGAAGTGTATACACATCCGGAGATGACTCATAGAAGTCATGCATCTCGGCCTGATGGCTAAGATCAGGATGTGTATACATTGTCACGAGAATTTTCCCTTACTTCGATATTCGGCACCGGCTAACCCGAAAATTACTCGTGAGCAAAGAAAATGCGCGAGATTCTCTCCTCCAAATTTCCAAAATCCAAAATCCTTAATCCGTTGGGCGCCAGGCACCGAAGTGCCGCGAGCCGAGGCTCGTTCGAAATGTTACTAAATAATTCTACTCTCCAGTCTATCAAAAGTGATTCGAGAATCTCCTTACTCAACGAAATCGGAACGTCGAAATTTCTCCCAGGGCCGGACTACGCGGAATGAGTTCGATTCTATCGAGCATGGGTGGAGTGACGACGCAAAACAGGAATTTCACACACAAAATAATTCTCACACAACGATTCAAAATAAATCCGAGAGTCGGCACATTTTATTTTTCGTCATCGCCCGAAGGCGGAATTACAAAACGCGAAGATCGAATTACAACTCTCGAGATTACACGCGGTAACGCACGCGACGCACTAGATTACATCATCCATTACGGGAGGACTCGATACGGAAAAGCACTACGCAATACCGGTGAAGCCGGAAAATCTTTCATAATTTCGATACCAAACGTGATTCTAACGCGTACAATTCTTCATTACATTCGACACAAACGAAAAGGGCTAGTTAAGTTCGCTTACCGAATCGCTGGCCTCTCGTGAACTCTCAAATATATTCTCCATTGTTCTGGTTCGATCTCGTCCTCTCACTAATGCGATCGCTAATCGATTCTAATGTCGCCGTACGACTGAGACCGCGTGCTCGGCAATTACGCCGTACATTCGGCACGCGCATGAGTAGAAGCTTTTCCCGCGACGCTGGTGGTGACGTCACTGTGAGTCCTGTCGATCCTCCACAGATGTCGGCAGGTGGTCCTTTTTCGGGAGGTTGGCGGCTGGTGGTCGCCGCTCGCGGAACTCTTGCTGCGGCAGGCTGGGTGGGGAGAGATCGGCCCTCAGGCGTCCGCGCCTCGATCCCCCCGGGATCGCCGTGCCCCGCGTGGGTCACCAATAGGGGTGGCCCAACACGGAGGCTCCGCAGGGCACCGGTGTCGCACCGCCGGCTCACGCACGCCGGGGTGAGCGCTCCCGTGGCCCCGTGGGCCCGCTGACCCCTGGTCAGCGGCGGGAAACGTGTTCTAGGGAGGATCCCCCCGGGATACCTCCCCCGTCCTTGCACCCTGAGCGCCCCTCCTTCTCCTTCCGCCGGTGTTTCCGCCGTCTCTCCTGCCACGCGACTCACAAAATTCGGGAATTAGCCGCGGTACATTATTCACGGAAGGCCCCGAGAGTAGTTTCGCGTTGGTTCATTATTTTTATTTTTCTATTTTGTGACGTTGCCAGATCTGCAACGTCACAACGGCCCCCCCCTTAAGGAAGGTCGCCCCGACCTTCCCGCCGGCGAACAGACCGTAGCCCTTTTCGGAAACGCGACTCCACTCGGGTCCTTCCGTGTACTCAAGATTGACATACACAACAAAATACATCAATAAATCCCTAATGTTCCTCCCTACCGGGAGCATAACCCATACGGGTCGCAAGCGACCATTCTCTAAAACGATTTGCTGTTCCGTCCATCAAGACGATAATAAACGGGTACTCACCAAAATCACGTATTGACACCTTTTCCTGGAACGAGTTGATTTCCGATACCTATTTCTCTCTCTCTTCACTTCCTAAACGCCTCTGGGTAACGGGAGGGGTTAACAACAATCGCACGACTGGCACACACACGCTTATTTATTTAGACAAAAAAAATAGTGTAAAGAAAAGCAACGCATTAACCCCCCAAAACCTACACCTAATAATAATTAGCAAAACCACACTAGAAAAAATAGAAAAGAACTGGTTATAGGGTCGTTCGAGACGGTTGGCCCATGGTCTAGGCCTGCTTCGGCGGGTTCCTCTCCTGCAAGTAGGCCCGCTTGCAAGTCGGGCATTCGGCCAAGCTCACATTGGCCTTACCGCAGCGGAAGCAAAATTTGAAGCGCCGGGTCTCTCGGCATTTGGAGTAGGGGTGGTCGGGGTCCCCACAATTCCAACACCCGGGCTTCTTTCCGCCCTTATGGCGGTAGGCTCCCGGAATGTCCCGCGGTGCCGGCAATCGATCGGGGGCCGCGGTTGGTAGCGGCTTCGGTCCCCCTTCGGGCGTCGGCGCCCAGGTGACCCGTCTCGGTCCTGCAGCGGGTGTGGAAGATCGGGCGGTGGTCGGCGGTAGCGAGGGAGGTCCCTCCGCCGTTTGAGTGGCGGCCTCCTTAAACCCCTTTCTCTGGCCGCCGCTTCCTACTACTAGCCTCCTTGGTACATGAGGCGGGGGTTGCGATACCGGGAGGGGCCCTTTTTGCTCCTCCACTCGTACCCGGTACTCCCAATATTCCGGCAGCGCCTGTACTACCGCGTCGGGATCTCCGAGGTGCTCCCGCTCTTTGAAATAGAGCCATTCCGGCTCGGAAATTAACTCCTCTGGTTCGGTATCCTAACAAGTTAGTACGGTATTAGTAGGTTAAACACGATAAGGTTTTAATTGGGAAATGTGGAACTTTCCGATACGTCTTCCGTGTTCGTTCTCTAATTCATAAACGACTCGCGATAGTACTCTAGATACGCGAAAAGGTCCATGGAAACGCGGCGCTAATTTGGCTGCGATGTTCTGTGCAGCGGAAGATAACACATGGTGACGCTTCAAAACCATGTCTCCCACTCGAAAGGTGACGTCTCGTTTATTGCGGTTGTAGTATGCGGCCTGTTTCTCGTAAGCGGCCTCTAGATTTTCGCTGACCCACAGTTCGACGTTGACCATCTTCTTCATCCTTTCCGACCAATTCTCGATATCGCTTGTGGTCGGAGGTTCTGGTAAATCCTTGGTGTCTTCAAGCTCCTTCAGGCTTCGGCCGGATCGGGGCTCGCGTCCGAAGTTCAGAAATGCGCGGGAGGCTTCCAAAACGGCATGATACGCCGTGTTGTACGCGAAACGGAAGGACGGTAGATGACGGTCCCACTCTCGATGGTCTTGTTCCAAATAGGCCACAATCATCGTCTTCAAAACTCGATTGACTCTCTCCACTGGGTTCGCCTGCGGGTGGTACGGTGGAGTCGTGGCGTGGTGGATCCCATATTCGGTAATAGCCTTCTCGAGAGTTTTATTTATAAATTCCGTCCCGTTATCAGTGAGGATAACTTCGGGTGTACCCCAACGCGAGAAAACCAGCTCTTCCAATGCTTCAGCAATCTTGGCTCCGGTAGCGGCTCGTAAAGGGCAGCACTCGATCCATTTGGTGAAAAGATCTTGCATCACCAGCAGGTACACAAATCCTTGTTTGCTTTTCGGGAATGGACCCATAATATCGGCCGCCACAACCTGCCATGGCTGCGATACCTTTCGTCTGCCCATTAAACCGGGAGGGGCTTCCTGGCTGACCTTCGTACGTTGGCACACCTCACATCTCCGTATGACTCGCAGGATGGTTCGGAACATTCCAGGCCAATAATATTGCCTCGCGACACGTCGGAAAGTCTTCTCTACTCCAAGATGTCCCGCCTGTGGGGACTCGTGCTCCTGGGCGATAATCGGTATTCGTTGCGTTTCCGGTACTACCAGCTTCCATGCGTCGAGATCTTCCTTCAGCAGTGCCTCTTTCATTTCGTCGCTACGTCGATATAGCAGCTGTTCGCCCTCGACCTTCCAATTCGGAAATTGCTTGGGTTGCGCCAGTACCTGTTTCTTTCGTTGGTCATACCAGGTACCGAGATCCGTGGTTGCGGCGACAACTGTTTCGGGAATACGGGACAATGCGTCAGGCACATGGTGTAAAGCGCCCTTCCGATAGATCACCTCAAAATCGTAGGCTTCTAACTGCAAGGCCCATCTTCCTAATCGCCCTACGGGATCCTTCAAGTTGTGTAACCACCTCAGGCTGTTATGGTCGGTGATCACGGTGAAACGGTACCCTTCCAGGTAGGCGCGGTACTTCTTGACGGCCCAGACGATAGCGAGGCACTCCAATTCGGTAGTCGTATATTTGCGTTCGGCAACACTTAAGGTTTTGCTGGCGAAAGCTATTACTCGCTCTCCCTCTTCGGTAGTCTGCGTTAAGACAGCTCCGAGTCCGACGGTACTGGCATCCGTGTGCAGGACAAATGGTAAGTTGAAATCCGGGCAGGACAAAACTGGTGCGTTCGCAATCATGTCCCGCAGTGTTTCGAAAGCTGCTTGTTGTTCGGCAGTCCACGTCCACGGTTGGTCTTTCCTCAAAAGCCTAGTCAGGGGTTCAGATATTGTCGCGAACTCGGCTAGGAATCGGCGATACCAAGAGGCCATTCCTATAAATCGCCGTAGCTGCTTGATGTTGGTTGGCGGTGGGTACGACACGATCGGCGCGGTCTTATCCGGGTCGACCTTCAACCCTTCCTCCCCGACGAGAAATCCGAGGTACTTTACCTCCGCACGACAGAATTCGCATTTTTCGGGATTCACGAGAAGTCCTGCGTCCTTTACCCGATCCAATACGCGAGTTAGCCAAGTCAGGTGTTCTTCGAAAGTTACGGTAGCCACGATGATATCATCCAGGTAGGCGAAAGCATGGGGTTCCATTTCAGGTCCTATCAGGCGATCCAGTAAACGCTGGAACGTCGCCGGTGCTCCAGTTAAGCCATACGGCATGCGCTTGAAATGGAATAATCCGCGACCCGGAACTATAAAGGCGGTAATTTCGCGGCTCTTCTTTTCCAACGGTACTTGGAAATACGCTTGACTAAGATCGATAGTACTCAAGTATTTTGCGGCATTAAGCTTATCTAAGATACTGCTCATGAGCGGAAGAGGGTACGCATCCTTTTTCGACACACTGTTAACTTTGCGGAAATCCAAGCAAAATCGGTACGTTCCGTTTGGCTTCTTTACCATCACGATAGGGCTAGACCATTCACTATGTGATGGTTCTATCACGTCTTCCGCGAGCATTTTATCTACTTCGGCGTGTATCGCTTGTTGCACGATTGGGGAGACGGCATAAACTTTCTGTCGGATAGGCGCGTGATCGCCGGTATCTATCCGATGCTCTATTAGATTGGTAATGGCCGCGACTTGCGATAGCGTCGGTAAGGTTGTGTCTAGAAATTCCTCCAGTCGATCACGCTCATTCGGCTCTAACTTTCGAATCCCGCAAGCTGTTGACTCTTCTTGGTCCGGTCCTAACGGAAAGCGTTCTTCCGGCTTATATCCGAAATACCATTCGGCGCGGTGGTAGTCGAGGACGACTCCAAAATCTGCTAACGTCGGGACTCCCAAAATAATCGGGCTCGAGAGGCGGTCTACGACAAAGGCGACGATACAGCGATATTGTCCGCGGATATCAGCCCAAAAAGCGACCTGTCTAACAGTAGAATTAGTTTCTCCGGTCGCGACTACGAAACGGCACGGGTTCGTGGGCGGCCCCAATTCCATTACGCCCGGTAATTGATCGGCGGCTTCCTTGCTAATAAGGTCCATCGATGCCCCTGAATCTAACAACGCTCGAACCGGTTTCCCCCCTACTTGTATTAATAAGTACAAGAGAGCTGGGCCTCGCTTCGGCGCGGGGCGCGGTTTTGCCGAAATATCCTCGACGGTAGGCTTCGAGGTTCTCGCGACGAGTTCCGTAGGACTTGGAGGTTCGCTTTTCGCCACTTCGATATTCGCAGGCGGGCGGGTCGCAACAATAGCATCGGTAGCCGATTCGACCCGAATCATCGGCTCCCCGTGGCGTTTCCCGAAGGACGAGAGCAATCGGGACAATCGCGTGTCGTAACGCCCGGTCTCCCGCAACGGTAACAGTGCAGGCGACTCGGAGCCTTGCAATCTCTTGAAAAGTGGCCGGATTGCTTGCAATTCCAGCACGTCGGCGTAAATGGAGTTCGTCCGGTAGCTGGCGTTGCTCTCCGCGCGTCTTCTCTCGCGGGCTTTGGTTCGGCAGATTTTACATTCGACGGAGTCGGTACATTAGGCGCGTTTTCCCGTTGAGCTCCGAAAGGACGGTATCTAGGTCGCGGCGCGGTTTCGGAAGCCCCAGGATCTTCATACGGCTCCCATTCGCGAAGTTGTTGTTGCATCCGCTCGGCTTCGATAGCGCGTCGCTCTAAGTCAAATAGGTCTCGTACTGACTCACGGGGAACCTGCATCCGTAAATGCGGGTGCAAGTTACCGTAAGCACACGACAATTCCTGCTGAGGCGACCACGGCGGATTTAATCGACTCATCCAGTTCCGGATTTCAGCGATGTAATCGCGTACGCGCTCTCCGCGACGTTGGGTTCGCGTCAAGATCTGCTTCTCGAACTCAAATCGCTGACTCGCGTTGGTAAAACTATGCCGAAACGCGGTAACAAATTGATCCCACGTACGCCAATAATTACGTCCGGAATAAAGCCACGTTACTGCTTTCCCGCCCATCGCGTGATGTAGGTGCGGGATAATCTCGGCCGGATCACAACCCTTTAAGTCGCAAGCTTCCCAAACCTGATCGAGAAAGAAATCGCAGTCGTCGTCCGCCTCACCCTTAAATGTTACGTTCCACCTTCGCAACTGGTCTATCACATCGCCGCGTCGATCACGGTAGGACGTATCCAGTTGTAGCGACGTCCGAACACGGTTCGTTTGGGTCAGGGGTGGTTGCTGACCCCCTCGCAACGGTATCTGCATCGTCTCCACAAAAGAATGCGATGGATTTCCTATGGGTGAGTCCGGCGACTGATATACGTGATTCGGGAGCAAGCGCGTCTGACCGGTATTTTCATCGCCCTCACCGGAAGGCGGTTCTGGCGGGTTGGTATTCATGCCGACTCAACTTCACTAGCTCGCGAAACTCAAACTTACGCAATCGCCTTAGAGAATTTCCACATTCGTTTATCCGACCAAAATTCCAATAAATCGCGAATCCGGAATGACTACGTGTTACGGACGATTACCGATCTCCCCGCGGTACACCCTAACAATGGTACCGCTTAATTCGATACCTCCTAGCCCGGTACGCCGTTCGCGGTCTGAGCCAGGCGGAACGCCGAAAAACGCAAAAGAGAAAAAAAAATAAATAAGTCCTTGGATAACCGCAGTACTCAACACGCGAAATTCCGGAAACCAACGTAACGAAAATAAGTCCAATATTGAGCGCAAGCGTAACGGAGCACGGAAGATACGTGCTACGACAATCAACAAAACAGAGTTCAAACATCGATATATCAACCTTAATCGCGGAAAGTCCACATTCCCGAACAGAGGGTAATGTTACTGCGTAGTAAGACACGATAAATGCACAAAATCAGCAAAAGAAAATCAAATGGTCAATGACATACGCCACACTGAAAATAAATCTCGTAATCACCCACAAATCATCATAATATCACCTTATATCAGTAATCAGAATCGCAACAATAATCCACAATTAAATCACATTAGTTTCATAATTCCATACAACAATATTCCATATGTGAGAGAGAGAAATCAACTCGTCCAGGGACTCATCAAACCTGGTGCCATTTCACGATAATCGCAAAAATTCGAAATTCACAATAAAATTCATAAACCAGCAACAATTCAAAATAATTCCCGAAAATAATTAACGGGTGCCATAAATTCCGACAAGTACTTCAAATCATTAATAAAACTACCACACTCCCCGAACAATGTCCGAGTTTTAACAAAATTCCAAAAAAATTCAAACACTCTAACTTTAAACTTTCTTAGCACTGGCCAATTACGCAACACTACTGCGAAATAAGAAAACTAATTCAAGTCGGTAGGCACCTTACTTGGATCGGAACAGGCATAAATTTTCAGTGTAATTTGCGACATCCAAAACACATCAGAAATATCATAAATATCACAAATATCATAAATACCATAAATATCGAAAATATCATAAATATCATAAATATCGAAAATATCGCAAATATCATAAATCCGCAAGAAACATGCACAAACATTCACCAATTATTCACTAATTATTCGCACGATATTCTTAAAATATTCGCCACTTCGCTATGGCATACTCGCGAAACAGTCAGGTGAAGCGTCGGTACTCCGGTAGCCATTGCTAAAACGCAATTCCAAAACTCCGACTCAAAAGTCCGATAATCCCACTAACTACACAAAATCCCAAAAACTAACAATTTGCTCAAACTTCCGCCTCGGAAGGAGCACCCAATAGTCCGGGCCACCTCTCCCTGAGAGATGCCCTTCACCGAAACCGAAAATCGCGAAATCCAAATAAAATGATGCCAATAGGGGTACCACGGCACAAAATAAATTAACAAAAAGTAACTAAAAGACTAAATATAACAACAAAAATCCTCGAAATATCCCGGAGTACACTTTTCTGAAAAATTTATCAATTATCCCTAATCCACACGTTTCACCTGCTGGCTTCATGTGAACCGCGCTTAATACTCGGCAACAACAAGGATCATACGATCCAACTACTTCGGCTTCTTGCCGACCAAAAAAATGTAAACACCGGGAACGATAATCCCGAGTAACTGCTAATATTACATCCGAACAAAGGCTCAAGAATATCACGCGATAAATTTCGAACGTAATACCACCGTTAAGATTCAATCTGGAAAATTCTATCAACCGCGATAATATTCTTACAATATTCCAGTGTCGAAACTCCACCAAATAAATCACTATTACGCGAAAAATGCTCGAAAGCCACTTTTACTGAAGTGGCCCCACGTTGGGCGCCAAAATTTGTCACGAGAATTTTCCCTTACTTCGATATTCGGCACCGGCTAACCCGAAAATTACTCGTGAGCAAAGAAAATGCGCGAGATTCTCTCCTCCAAATTTCCAAAATCCAAAATCCTTAATCCGTTGGGCGCCAGGCACCGAAGTGCCGCGAGCCGAGGCTCGTTCGAAATGTTACTAAATAATTCTACTCTCCAGTCTATCAAAAGTGATTCGAGAATCTCCTTACTCAACGAAATCGGAACGTCGAAATTTCTCCCAGGGCCGGACTACGCGGAATGAGTTCGATTCTATCGAGCATGGGTGGAGTGACGACGCAAAACAGGAATTTCACACACAAAATAATTCTCACACAACGATTCAAAATAAATCCGAGAGTCGGCACATTTTATTTTTCGTCATCGCCCGAAGGCGGAATTACAAAACGCGAAGATCGAATTACAACTCTCGAGATTACACGCGGTAACGCACGCGACGCACTAGATTACATCATCCATTACGGGAGGACTCGATACGGAAAAGCACTACGCAATACCGGTGAAGCCGGAAAATCTTTCATAATTTCGATACCAAACGTGATTCTAACGCGTACAATTCTTCATTACATTCGACACAAACGAAAAGGGCTAGTTAAGTTCGCTTACCGAATCGCTGGCCTCTCGTGAACTCTCAAATATATTCTCCATTGTTCTGGTTCGATCTCGTCCTCTCACTAATGCGATCGCTAATCGATTCTAATGTCGCCGTACGACTGAGACCGCGTGCTCGGCAATTACGCCGTACATTCGGCACGCGCATGAGTAGAAGCTTTTCCCGCGACGCTGGTGGTGACGTCACTGTGAGTCCTGTCGATCCTCCACAGATGTCGGCAGGTGGTCCTTTTTCGGGAGGTTGGCGGCTGGTGGTCGCCGCTCGCGGAACTCTTGCTGCGGCAGGCTGGGTGGGGAGAGATCGGCCCTCAGGCGTCCGCGCCTCGATCCCCCCGGGATCGCCGTGCCCCGCGTGGGTCACCAATAGGGGTGGCCCAACACGGAGGCTCCGCAGGGCACCGGTGTCGCACCGCCGGCTCACGCACGCCGGGGTGAGCGCTCCCGTGGCCCCGTGGGCCCGCTGACCCCTGGTCAGCGGCGGGAAACGTGTTCTAGGGAGGATCCCCCCGGGATACCTCCCCCGTCCTTGCACCCTGAGCGCCCCTCCTTCTCCTTCCGCCGGTGTTTCCGCCGTCTCTCCTGCCACGCGACTCACAAAATTCGGGAATTAGCCGCGGTACATTATTCACGGAAGGCCCCGAGAGTAGTTTCGCGTTGGTTCATTATTTTTATTTTTCTATTTTGTGACGTTGCCAGATCTGCAACGTCACAACATATTCCGAGGTAACTCTGAGAAGTCATTCATCTCGGCCTGATGGCTGACATGAGAATGAGTATACACATTCCGGGGCGACTCCGAGAAGTCATCATTGTCGGCCTGATGGCTGAGATGAGAATGTGTATACAAATTCCAGGGCGACTCCGAAAGGTCATCGTTGTCGGCCTGATGGCTGAGATGAGAATGTGTATACACATTCCGGGGTAACGCTGAGAAGTCATTCATCTCGGCATAAAGCCCAAGATGAGGATGTATACACATCCGAAGGTGACTCCAAGAAGTTATACATCTCGGCCTGATGACTAAGCTAAGGATGTGTGTCCATATTCCGCGGTAACACCGAGAAGTCGTCCATCTCGGCCTGATGGCTGAGATGACAATGCGTATACACATTCCGAGGCGACTCCAAGAAGTCACCCATCTCGGCCTGATGGCTAAGATTACAGTGTGTATACACATTCCGGGGTAACTCCGCGAAGTCATCCATGTCGGCTTGATGGCTGAGATCAAAGTGTATACACATCCGGAGGCGACTCCAAGAAGTCACCCATCTCGGCCCGATGGCTAAGATGACAATGTGACTAGACATTCCGGGGTAACTCTGAGAAGTCATCCATCACGGCCTGGTGGCTGATATGAGAATGTGTATACACGTCGCGGGGTGACTCCGAGAACCTATCCATCTCAGCCCGACGACTAAGATCGAAGTGTATACACATCCGGAGATAACTCATAGAAGTCATGCATCTCGGCCTGATGGCTAAGATCAGGATGTGTATACATATTCCGAGGTAACTCTGAGAAGTCATCCATCTCGGCCTGATTCGTGAGATCGAAGTGTATACACATTCCGGGGCGACTCCGAAAAGTCATCGCTCTCGGCCTGATGGCTGAGATGAGAATGTGTATACACATTCCGGGGCGACTCCGAAATGTCATCGTTCTCGGCCTGATGGCTGAGATGAGAATGTGTATACACATTCCGGGGTAACTCTGAGAAGTCATTCATCTCGGCATAAAGCCCAAGATGAGGATGTGTACACATCCGAAGGTGACTCCAAGAAGTTATACATCTCGGCCTGATGACTAAGCTAAGGATGTGTGTCCTTATTCCGCGGTAACACCGAGAAGTCGTCCATCTCGGCCTGATGGCTGAGATGACAATCCGTATACACATTCCGAGGCGACACCAAGAAGTCACCCGTCCCGGCCTGATGGCTAAGATGACAATGTGTATACACATTCCAGGGCGACTCCGAAAAGTCATCGTTCTCGGCCGGATGGCTGACGTGAGAATGAGTGTACACATTCCGGGCGACTCCGAAAAGTCATCGTTCTCGGCCTGATGGCTAAGATGACAATGTGTATACACATTCCGGGGTAACTCCAAGAAGTCATCCATGTCGGCTTGATGGCTGAGATCAAAGTGTATACACATCCGGAGGTGACTCCGAGAAGTCGTCCATCTCGGCCTGATGGCTGAGATGACAATGCGTATACACATTCCGAGGCGACTCCAAGAAGTCACCCATCTCGGCCCGATGGCTAAGATTACAATGTGTATATACATTCCGGGGTAACTCCGAGAAGCCATCCATGTCGGCTTAATGGCTGAGATCAAAGTGTATACATATCCGGAGGTGACTCCGAGAAGTCGTCCATCTCGGACTGATGGCTGAGATGACAATGCGTATTCACATTCCGTGGCGACTCCAAGAAGTCACCCATCTCGGCCCGATGGCTAAGATGACAATGTGAATACACATTCCGGGGTAACTCCGAGAAGTCATCCATGTCGGCCCGATGGCTAAGATGACAATGTGAATACACATTCCGGGGTAACTCTGAGAAGTCATCCATCTCGGCCTGATTCTTGAGATCGATGTGTATACACGTTCCGAGGTGACTCTGAAAAGTCATCGATCTCGGCCTGATGGCTGACGTGAGAATGAGTATTCACATTCCGGGCCGACTCCGAAAAGTCATCATTCTCAGCCGGATGCCTAAGATGACAATGTGTATACACATTCCGGGGTAACTCCGAGAAGTCGTTCATCTCGGCCTGATGGCTGAGATGACAATGCGTATACACATTCCGAGGTGACTCCAAGAAGTCACGCATCTCGGTCTGATGGCTAAGTTGACAATGTGTATACACATTCGGAGGCGACTCCAGGAAGTCACCCATCCCGGCCTAATGACCAAGATGAGGATGTGTATACACATTCCGAAGTAACTCCGAGAATGCATCCATGTCGGCTTGATGGCTGAGATCAAAGTGTATACACATCCGGAGGTGACTCCGAGAAGTTATACATCTCGGCCTGATGGCTAAGATCAGGATGTGTGTCCATATTCCGAGGTAACTCCGCGAAGTCGTCTATCTCGGCCTGATGGCTGAGGTGACAATGCGTATACACATTCCGAGGGGACTCCAAGAAGTCACGCATCTCGGTCTGATGGCTAAGATGACAATGTGTATACACATTCCTAGGTGACCCCGAGAAGCCATCCATGTCCTCTTGATGGCTGAGATCAAAGTGTAAACACATCCGGAGGTGACTCCGAGAAGTTATCCGTCTCAGCCTGATGGCTAAGATCAGGATGTGTGTCCATATTCCGAGGTACCTCCGAGAAGTCGTCCATCTCGGCCTGATGGCTGAGATGACAATGTGTATACACATTCCGGGGTAACTCCGAGATCGCATCCATGTCGGCTTGATGGCTGAGATCAAAGTGTATACACATCCGGAGGTGACTCCGAGAAGTCGTCCATCTCGGCCTGATGGCTGAGATGACAATGCGTATACACATTCCGTGGCGACACCAAGAAGTCACCCGTCCCGGCCTGATGGCTAAGATGACAATGTGTATACACATTCCGGGGTAACTCCGAGAAGTCATCCATGTCGGCTTGATGTCTGAGATCAAAGTGTATACACATCCGGAGGTGACACCAAGAAGTCACCCGTCCCGGCCTGATGGCTAAGATGACAATGTGTATACACATTCCTAGGTGACACCAAGAAGTCACCCGTCCCGGCAGGATGGCTAAGATGACAATGTGTATACACATTCCAGGGCGACTCCGAAAAGTCATCGTTCTCGGCCGGATGGCTGACGTGAGAATGAGTGTACACATTCCGGGCGACTCCGAAACGTCATCGTTCTCAGCCTGATGGCTAAGATGACAACGTGTATACACATTCCGGGGTAACTCCAAGAAGTCATCCATGTCGGCTTGATGTCTGAGATCAAAGTGTATACACATCCGGAGGTGACTCCGAGAAGTCGTCCATCTCGGCCTGATGGCTGAGATGACAATGCGTATACACATTCCGAGGCGACTCCAAGAAGTCACCCATCTCGGCCCGATGGCTAAGATTACAATGTGTATACACATTCCTAGGTGACCCCGAGAAGCCATCCATGTCCTCTTGATGGCTGAGATCAAAGTGTATACACATCCGGAGGTGACTCCGAGAAGTTATCCGTCTCAGCCTGATGGATAAGATCAGGATGTGTGTCCATATTCCGAGGTACCTCCGAGAAGTCGTCCATCTCGGCCTGATGGCTGAGATGACAATGCGTATACACATTCCGAGGCGACACCAAGAAGTCACCCGTCCCGGCCTGATGGCTAAGATGACAATGCGTATACACATTCCGAGGCGACTCCAAGAAGTCACCCATCTCGGCCCGATGGCTAAGATGACAATGTGACTAGACATTCCGGGGTAACTCTGAGAAGTCATCCATCACGGCCTGGTGGCTGATATGAGAATGTGTATACACGTCGCGGGGTGACTCCGAGAACCTATCCATCTCAGCCCGACGACTAAGATCGAAGTGTATACACATCCGGAGATGACTCATAGAAGTCATGCATCTCGGCCTGATGGCTAAGATCAGGATGTGTATACATATTCCGAGGTAACTCTGAGAAGTCATCATTGTCGGCCTGATGGCTGAGATGAGAATGTGTATACAAATTCCAGGGCGACTCCGAAAGGTCATCGTTGTCGGCCTGATGGCTGAGATGAGAATGTGTATACACATTCCGGGGTAACGCTGAGAAGTCATTCATCTCGGCATAAAGCCCAAGATGAGGATGTATACACATCCGAAGGTGACTCCAAGAAGTTATACATCTCGGCCTGATGACTAAGCTAAGGATGTGTGTCCATATTCCGCGGTAACACCGAGAAGTCGTCCATCTCGGCCCGATGCCTGAGGTCGAAGTGTATACACGTTCCGAGGTGACTCCGAGAAGTTATCCATCTCAGCCCGACGCCTAAGATCAAAGTGTATACACATACGGAGGTGACACCGAGAAGTCGTCCATCTCGGCCTGATGGCTGAGATGACAATCCGTATACACATTCCGAGGGGACTCCAAGAAGTCATCCATCACGGCCTGGTGGCTGAAATGAGAACGTGTATACACGTCGCCAGGTGACTCCGAGAACCTATCCATCTCAGCCCGACGACTAAGATCGAAGTGTATACACATCCGGAGGTGACTCCGAGAAGTCGTCCATCTCGGCCTGATGGCTGAGATGACAATGCGTATACACATTTCGAGGCGACTCCAAGAAGTCACCCATCTCGGCCTGATGGCTAAGATTACAGTGTGTATACACATTCCGGGGTAACTCCGAGAAGTCATCCATGTCGGCTTGACGGCTGAGATCAAAGTGTATACACATCCGGAGGCGACTCCAAGAAGTCACCCATCTCGGCCCGATGGCTAAGATGACAATGTGACTAGATATTCCGGGGTAACTCTGAGAAGTCATCCATCACGGCCTGGTGGCTGATATGAGAATGTGTATACACGTCGCGGGGTGACTCCGAGAACCTATCCATCTCAGCCCGACGACTAAGATCGAAGTGTATACACATCCGGAGATGACTCATAGAAGTCATCCATCTCGGCCTGATGGCTGAGACCAGGATGTGTGTACATATTCCGAGCTAACTCTGAGAAGTCATCCATCTCGGCCTGATTCTTGAGATCGAAGTGTATACACGTTCCGAGGTGACTCTGAAAAGTCATCGATCTCGGCCTGATGGCTGAGATGACTATGCGTATACACATTCCGAGGGGACTCCGAAAAGTCGCCCATCTCGGCTTGATGGCTGAGATGACTATGCGTATACACATTCCGAGGGGACTCCAAGAAGTCACGCATCTCGGTCTGATGGCTAAGATGACAATGTGTATACACATTCGGAGGCGACTCCAAGAAGTCACCCATCCCGGCCTAATGACCAAGATGAGGATGTGTATACACATTCCGAAGTAACTCCGAGAATGCATCCATGTCGGCTTGATGGCTGAGATCAAAGTGTATACACATCCGGAGGTGACTCCGAGAAGTCGTCCATCTCGGCCTGATGGCTGAGATGACAATGCGTATACACATTCCGAGGCGACACCAAGAAGTCACCCGTCCCGGCCTGATGGCTAAGATGACAATGTGTATACACATTCCGAAGTAACTCCGAGAATGCATCCATGTCGGCTTGATGGCTGAGATCAAAGTGTATACACATCCGGAGGTGACTCCGAGAAGTCGTCCATCTCGGCCTGATGGCTGAGATGACAATGCGTATACACATTCCGAGGCGACTCCAAGAAGTCACCCATCTCGGCCCGATGGCTAAGATTACAATGTGTATACACATTCCTAGGTGACCCCGAGAAGCCATCCATGTCCTCTTGATGGCTGAGATCAAAGTGTATACACATCCGGAGGTGACTCCGAGAAGTTATCCGTCTCAGCCTGATGGATAAGATCAGGATGTGTGTCCATATTCCGAGGTACCTCCGAGAAGTCGTCCATCTCGGCCTGATGGCTGAGATGACAATGCGTATACACATTCCGAGGCGCCACCAAGAAGTCACCCGTCCCGGCCTGATGGCTAAGATGACAATGCGTATACACATTCCGAGGCGACTCCAAGAAGTCACCCATCTCGGCCCGATGGCTAAGATGACAATGTGACTAGACATTCCGCGGTAACTCTGAGAAGTCATCCATCACGGCCTGGTGGCTGATATGAGAATGTGTATACACGTCGCGGGGTGACTCCGAGAACCTATCCATCTCAGCCCGACGACTAAGATCGAAGTGTATACACATCCGGAGATGACTCATAGAAGTCATGCATCTCGGCCTGATGGCTAAGATCAGGATGTGTATACATATTCCGAGGTAACGCTGAGAAGTCATTCATCTCGGCATAAAGCCCAAGATGAGGATGTATACACATCCGAAGGTGACTCCAAGAAGTTATACATCTCGGCCTGATGACTAAGCTAAGGATGTGTGTCCATATTCCGCGGTAACACCGAGAAGTCGTCCATCTCGGCCTGATGGCTGACATGAGAATGAGTATACACATTCCGGGGCGACTCCGAGAAGTCATCATTGTCGGCCTGATGGCTGAGATGAGAATGTGTATACAAATTCCAGGGCGACTCCGAAAGGTCATCGTTGTCGGCCTGATGGCTGAGATGAGAATGTGTATACACATTCCGGGGTAACGCTGAGAAGTCATTCATCTCGGCATAAAGCCCAAGATGAGGATGTATACACATCCGAAGGTGACTCCAAGAAGTTATACATCTCGGCCTGATGACTAAGCTAAGGATGTGTGTCCATATTCCGCGGTAACACCGAGAAGTCGTCCATCTCGGCCTGATGGCTGAGATGACAATGCGTATACACATTCCGAGGTGACTCCAAGAAGTCACCCATCTCGGCCTGATGGCTAAGATTACAGTGTGTATACACATTCCGGGGTAACTCCGAGAAGTCATCCATGTCGGCTTGATGGCTGAGATCAAAGTGTATACACATCCGGAGGCGACTCCAAGAAGTCACCCATCTCGGCCCGATGGCTAAGATGACAATGTGACTAGACATTCCGGGGTAACTCTGAGAAGTCATCCATCACGGCCTGGTGGCTGATATGAGAATGTGTATACACGTCGCGGGGTGACTCCGAGAACCTATCCATCTCAGCCCGACGACTAAGATCGAAGTGTATACACATCCGGAGATGACTCATAGAAGTCATGCATCTCGGCCTGATGGCTAAGATCAGGATGTGTATACTGTCACGTGAAGTCCACACCCACTTCGCGAAACTGCCCTGGCTAGCGGGACTTCACGCGAACAATGAAATTTCCTTGGACTCGACTTGGGGAAACGCGAATCAAATTCTACTGTCGAGACTTCTATGGGCGCCAGGCACTCGCGTGCCACGGGATTTCTCCCGCTTTTAATTTGTAATACTGGAATCGCGATACGGTTGATCTACGCGACCGAGTCTCGACCACACACACCGAAAAACGAATTCTTCCCCAAGTCGAAATTACGCGCGATACTAACGAACTCAGCGGGTGGGGTCGGTTACTCGAGAGGATCGTAAGGACGGGATAAGGCGAAATATAAATCAAATTCACAAAAATTTCGGTTTCCGAGAGTCGGCACAATTTATTATAAACGACCTCGCCCTACGGCGGAATTACACGCGTTAAATCCTATCATTACAACTCCCGGAACAGATACACTCGATCACCGCGACGACAATTTTCTTACACTGCTCGCAAAGCGATACGGAGAGGGAGCCGAGACGTGGACGTGAATTTTGAACGCGGCCGAACGAAAGATAATGGACCACCCAATAGCACAAATATTTCATATTACGCAATAAAGCTCGCAACGCGAAAAAGAAAGGGCTACTCTGTTCACCTCACCATTTCTGTTGTTCTCGGCCGCAGTTGGTCCCAAATTGTTTAATTGTCTCTCCGGCTCTCTCCGCTCTTCTTCTTGGCTGCTCGATCAAACTGGCACTCGCGAGCTACTTAAAATTTGCGGACTACTCTCGCTGACTGTCGCTGATCGAAGATCTCGAAATTCGTGCTCCTCTCTCTGACGGTCGCCGGTCGAAGAAGGAACTCCTCGCGGATCCGCGCGATCCGCGAGGATCTCCTGCGCATGCTAATTAACGCGGCTACCCCCACCCCGGAAACCTCATGAAACGCCACGCCATAATTCGACTGTCGATAATTGGTGACTGCTGCCCTGTACGGTTCTGCTTGATCGGTGGTGGAAAATAGGCCCTCTTCTTGCTGTCTCCGCAGGATGCTGCCGTTCGCCCAGGTTCCTTTCATTCTTTCTCGCTCCGGTCCAGCAGGGTCGGAAAGGGTAGTCGACCCGCGCTACCGAGCACCAACCCCCCTGGGGCCGGTGGGTCCCTCCAACCCGCCTTCCCCCCGGGAATCGTTGGGGTTGGAGTACCGCGAGGTATCCCGTCCCCAATTTTGACGGGGCCTGCCTCGGCCGCGGCGACTTCTTCCCCCGCTGGACGTCCGGTATTTACCGCGCTCCGGGCGGGAATCCGGCCTCCTCTGTAGACTCTTTCCCCTGGAAGCAGTCCCTGCGGCTTTGGGCTCCGATCGTCGTCCTCGGTGGTAGGCGTTGGCAATACAAAAAAAAGGATTCACCGGGCATTAGTCGGCGTTCATGGTTTTGGTGAGGCCCCGAGGTGTGCTCGTCGCTACTCCCGTGCCGGGAATTTACTAATTTTGGGACGTTGCAGAATGCAACGTCACAATACATATTCCGAGGTAACTCTGAGAAGTCATCCATCTCGGCCTGATTCGTGAGATCGAAGTGTATACACATTCCGGGGCGACTCCGAAAAGTCATCGCTCTCGGCCTGATGGCTGAGATGAGAATGTGTATACACATTCCGGGGCGACTCCGAAATGTCATCGTTCTCGGCCTGATGGCTGAGATGAGAATGTGTATACACATTCCGGGGTAACTCTGAGAAGTCATTCATCTCGGCATAAAGCCCAAGATGAGGATGTGTACACATCCGAAGGTGACTCCAAGAAGTTATACATCTCGGCCTGATGACTAAGCTAAGGATGTGTGTCCTTATTCCGCGGTAACACCGAGAAGTCGTCCATCTCGGCCTGATGGCTAAGATGACAATCCGTATACACATTCCGAGGCGACACCAAGAAGTCACCCGTCCCGGCCTGATGGCTAAGATGACAATGTGTATACACATTCCAGGGCGACTCCGAAAAGTCATCGTTCTCGGCCGGATGGCTGACGTGAGAATGAGTGTACACATTCCGGGCGACTCCGAAAAGTCATCGTTCTCGGCCTGATGGCTAAGATGACAATGTGTATACACATTCCGGGGTAACTCCAAGAAGTCATCCATGTCGGCTTGATGGCTGAGATCAAAGTGTATACACATCCGGAGGTGACTCCGAGAAGTCGTCCATGTCCTCTTGATGGCTGAGATCAAAGTGTAAACACATCCGGAGGTGACTCCGAGAAGTTATCCGTCTCAGCCTGATGGCTAAGATCAGGATGTGTGTCCATATTCCGAGGTACCTCCGAGAAGTCGTCCATCTCGGCCTGATGGCTGAGATGACAATGTGTATACACATTCCGGGGTAACTCCGAGATCGCATCCATGTCGGCTTGATGGCTGAGATCAAAGTGTATACACATCCGGAGGTGACTCCGAGAAGTCGTCCATCTCGGCCTGATGGCTGAGATGACAATGCGTATACACATTCCGTGGCGACACCAAGAAGTCACCCGTCCCGGCCTGATGGCTAAGATGACAATGTGTATACACATTCCGGGGTAACTCCGAGAAGTCATCCATGTCGGCTTGATGTCTGAGATCAAAGTGTATACACATCCGGAGGTGACACCAAGAAGTCACCCGTCCCGGCCTGATGGCTAAGATGACAATGTGTATACACATTCCTAGGTGACACCAAGAAGTCACCCGTCCCGGCAGGATGGCTAAGATGACAATGTGTATACACATTCCAGGGCGACTCCGAAAAGTCATCGTTCTCGGCCGGATGGCTGACGTGAGAATGAGTGTACACATTCCGGGCAACTCCGAAACGTCATCGTTCTCAGCCTGATGGCTAAGATGACAACGTGTATACACATTCCGGGGTAACTCCAAGAAGTCATTCATGTCGGCTTGATGGCTGAGATCAAAGTGTATACACATTCCTAGGTGACCCCGAGAAGCCATCCATGTCCTCTTGATGGCTGAGATCAAAGTGTATACACATCCGGAGGTGACTCCGAGAAGTTATCCGTCTCAGCCTGATGGATAAGATCAGGATGTGTGTCCATATTCCGAGGTACCTCCGAGAAGTCGTCCATCTCGGCCTGATGGCTGAGATGACAATGCGTATACACATTCCGAGGCGACACCAAGAAGTCACCCGTCCCGGCCTGATGGCTAAGATGACAATGCGTATACACATTCCGAGGCGACTCCAAGAAGTCACCCATCTCGGCCCGATGGCTAAGATGACAATGTGACTAGACATTCCGGGGTAACTCTGAGAAGTCATCCATCACGGCCTGGTGGCTGATATGAGAATGTGTATACACGTCGCGGGGTGACTCCGAGAACCTATCCATCTCAGCCCGACGACTAAGATCGAAGTGTATACACATCCGGAGATGACTCATAGAAGTCATGCATCTCGGCCTGATGGCTAAGATCAGGATGTGTATACATATTCCGAGGTAACTCTGAGAAGTCATCCATCTCGGCCTGATTCGTGAGATCGAAGTGTATACACATTCCGGGGCGACTCCGAAAAGTCATCGTTCTCGGCCTGATGGCTGAGATGAGAATGTGTATACACATTCCGGGGCGACTCCGAAAGGTCATCGTTGTCGGCCTGATGGCTGACGTGAGAATGACTATTCACATTCCGGGGCGACTCCGAAAAGTCATCGTTCTCGGCCGGATGCCTAAGATGACAATGTGTATACACATTCCGGGGTAACTCCGAGAAGTCGTTCATCTCGGCCGGATGGCTGAGATGACAATGCGTATACACATTCCGAGGCGACACCAAGAAGTCACCCGTCCCGGCCTGATGGCTAAGATGACAATGTGTATACACATTCCAGGGCGACTCCGAAAAGTCATCGTTCTCGGCCGGATGGCTGACGTGAGAATGACTCTACACATTCCGGGCGACTCCGAAAAGTCATCGTTCTCGGCCTGATGGCTAAGATGACAATGTGTATACACATTCCGGGGTAACTCCAAGAAGTCATCCATGTCGGCTTGATGGCTGAGATCAAAGTGTATACACATCCGGAGGTGACTCCGAGAAGTTATACATCTCAGCCTGATGGCTAAGATCAGGATGTGTGTCCATATTCCGAGGTAACTCTGAGAAGTCATCCATCTCGGCCCGATGCCTAAGGTCGAAGTGTATACACGTTCCGAGGTGACTCCGAGAAGTTATCCATCTCAGCCCGACGCCTAAGATCGAAGTGTGTATACATCCGGAGGTGACTCCGAGAAGTCGTCCATCTCGGCCTGATGGCTGAGATGACAATGTGTATACACATTCCTAGGTGACCCCGAGAAGCCATCCATGTCCTCTTGATGGCTGAGATCAAAGTGTATACACATCCGGAGGTGACTCCGAGAAGTTATCCGTCTCAGCCTGATGGCTAAGATCAGGATGTGTGTCCATATTCCGAGGTACCTCCGAGAAGTCGTCCATCTCGGCCTGATGGCTGAGATGACAATGTGTATACACATCCCGGGGTAACTCCGAGAGGTCATCCATGCCGGCTTGATGGCTGAGATCAAAGTGTATACACATCCGGAGGTGACTCCGAGAAGTCGTCCATCTCGGCCTGATGGCTGAGATGACAATGCGTATACACATTGCGAGGCGACTCCAAGAAGTCACCCATCTCGGCCCGATGGCTAAGATTACAATGTGTATACACATTCCGGGGTAACTCCAAGAAGTCATCCATGTCGGCTTGATGGCTGAGATCAAAGTGTATACACATCCGGAGGTGACTCCGAGAAGTCGTCCATCTCGGCCTGATGGCTGAGATGACAATGCGTATACACATTCCGAGGCGACTCCAAGATGTCACCCATCTCGGCCCGATGGCTAAGATGACAATGTGACTAGACATTCCGGGGTAACTCTGAGAAGTCATCCATCACGGCCTGGTGGCTGATATGAGAATGTGTATACGCGTCGCGGGGTGACTCCGAGAACCTATCCATCTCAGCCCGACGACCAAGATCGAAGTGTATACACATCCGGAGATGACTCATAGAAGTCATGCATCTTGGCCTGATGGCTAAGATCAGGATGTGTATACATATTCCGAGGTAACTCTGAGAAGTCATCCATCTCGGCCTGATTCGTGAGATCGAAGTGTATACACATTCCGGGGCGACTCCGAAAAGTCATCGATCTCGGCCTGATGGCTGACGTGAGAATGAGTATACACATTCTGGGGCGACTCCGAAAAGTCATCGATTTCGGCCTGATGGCTGACGTGAGAATGAGTATACACATTCCGGGGTAACTCCGAGAAGTCGTTCATCTCGGCCTGATGGCTGAGATGACAATGCGTATACACATTCCGAGGCGACTCCAAGATGTCACCCATCTCGGCCTGATGGCTAAGATGACAATGTGTATACACACTCCGGGGTAACTCCGAGAAGTCATCCATGGCGGCTTGATGGCTGAGATCAGGATGTGTGTCCATATTCCGAGGTAACTCCGCGAAGTCGTCTATCACGGCCTGATGGCTGAGGTGACAATGCGTATACACATTCCGAAACGACTCCAAGAAGTCACCCATCTCGGCCTGATGGCTAAGATGACAATGTGTATACACATTCGGAGGCGACTCCAAGAAGTCACCCATCCCGGCCTAATGACCAAGATGCGGATGTGTATACACATTCCGAAGTAACTCCGAGAATGCATCCATGTCGGCTTGATGGCTGAGATCAAAGTGTATACACATCCGGAGGTGACTCCGAGAAGTTATACATCTCAGCCTGATGGCTAAGATCAGGATGTGTGTCCATATTCCGTGGTAACTCTGAGAAGTCATCCATCTCGGCCCGATGCCTAAGGTCGAAGTGTATACACGTTCCGAGGTGACTCCGAGAAGTTATCCATCTCAGCCCGACGCCTAAGATCGAAGTGTGTATACATCCGGAGGTGACTCCGAGAAGTCGTCCATCTCGGCCTGATGGCTGAGATGACAATGTGTATACACATTCCTAGGTGACCCCGAGAAGCCATCCATGTCCTCTTGATGGCTGAGATCAAAGTGTATACACATCCGGAGGTGATTCCGAGAAGTTATCCGTCTCAGCCTGATGGCTAAGATCAGGATGTGTGTCCATATTCCGAGGTACCTCCGAGAAGTCGTCCATCTCGGCCTGATGGCTGAGATGACAATGTGTATACACATTCCGGGGTAACTCCGAGAGGTCATCCATGTCGGCTTGATGGCTGAGATCAAAGTGTATACACATCCGGAGGTGACTCCGAGAAGTCGTCCATCTCGGCCTGATGGCTGAGATGACAATGCGTATACACATTCCGAGGCGACACCAAGAAGTCACCCGTCCCGGCCTGATGGCTAAGATGACAATGTGTATACACATTCCTAGGTGACCCCGAGAAGCCATCCATGTCCTCTTGATGGCTGAGATCAAAGTGTATACACATCCGGAGGTGACTCCGAGAAGTCGTCCATCTCGGCCTGATGGCTGAGATGACAATGCGTATACACATTGCGAGGCGACTCCAAGAAGTCACCCATCTCGGCCCGATGGCTAAGATTACAATGTGTATACACATTCCGGGGTAACTCCGAGAAGTCATCCATGTCAGCTTAATGGCTGAGATCAAAGTGTATACACATCCGGAGGTGACTCCGAGAAGTCGTCCATCTCGGACTGATGGCTGAGATGACAATGCGTATACACATTCCGAGGCGACTCCAAGAAGTCGTCCATCTCGGCCTGATGGCTGAGATGGCAATGTGTATACACATTCCGGGGTAACTCCGAGAGGTCATCCATGTCGGCTTGATGGCTGAGATCAAAGTGAATACACATTCCGGGGTAACTCTGAGAAGTCATCCATCACGGCCTGGTGGCTAATATGAGAATGTGTATACACGTCGCGGGGTGACTCCGAGAACTTATCCATCTCAGCCCGACGACTAAGATCGAAGTGTATACACATCCGGAGATGACTCATAGAAGTCATCCATCTCGGCCTGATGGCTGAGACCAGGATGTGTATACATATTCCGAGGTAACTCTGAGAAGTCATCCATCTCGGCTTGATGGCTGAGATCAAAGTGTATACACATCCGGAGGTGACTCCGAGAAGTCGTCCATCTCGGCCTGATGGCTGAGATGAGAATGTGTATACACATTCCGGGGCGACTCCGAAAAGTCATCGTTCTCGGCCTGATGGCTGAGATGAGAATGTGTATACACATTCCGGGGCGACTCCGAAAGGTCATCGTTGTCGGCCTGATGGCTGACGTGAGAATGACTATTCACATTCCGGGGCGACTCCGAAAAGTCATCGTTCTCGGCCGGATGCCTAAGATGACAATGTGTATACACATTCCGGGGTAACTCCGAGAAGTCATCCATGTCGGCTTGATGGCTGAGATCAACGTGTATACACATCCGGAGGTGACTCCGAGAAGTCGTCCATCTCGGCCTGATGGCTGAGATGACAATGCGTATACACATTCCGAGGCGACTCCAAGATGTCACCAATCTCGGCCCGATGGCTAAGATGACAATGTGACTAGACCTTCCGGGGTAACTCTGAGAAGTCATCCATCACGGCCTGGTGGCTGATATGAGAATGTGTATACGCGTCGCGGGGTGACTCCGAGAACCTATCCATCTCAGCCCGACGACTAAGATCGAAGTGTATACACATCCGGAGATGACTCATAGAAGTCATGCATCTTGGCCTGATGGCTAAGATCAGGATGTGTATACATATTCCGAGGTAACTCTGAGAAGTCATCCATCTCCTCCTGATTCGTGAGATCGAAGTGTATACACATTCCGGGGCGACTCCGAAAAGTCATCGTTCTCGGCCTGATGGCTGAGATGAGAATGTGTATACACATTCCGGGGCGACTCCGAAAAGTCATCGTTCTCGGCCTGATGGCTGAGATGAGAATGTGTATACACATTCCGGGGTAACTCTGAGAAGTCATTCATCTCGGCATAAAGCCCAAGATGAGGATGTATACACATCCGAAGGTGACTCCAAGAAGTTATACATCTCGGCCTGATGACTAAGCTAAGGATGTGTGTCCATATTCCGCGGTAACACCGAGAAGTCGTCCATCTCGGCCCGATGCCTGAGGTCGAAGTGTATACACGTTCCGAGGTGACTCCGAGAAGTTATCCATCTCAGCCCGACGCCTAAGATCGAAGTGTGTATACATCCGGAGGTGACTCCGAGAAGTCGTCCATCTCGGCCTGATGGCTGAGATGACAATGTGTATACACATTCCGGGGTAACTCCGAGAGGTCATCCATGTCGGCTTGATGGCTGAGATCAAAGTGTATACAAATCCGGAGGTGACTCCGAGAAGTCGTCCATCTCGGCCTGATGGCTGAGATGACAATGCGTATACACATTCCGAGGCGACACCAAGAAGTCACCCGTCCCGGCCTGATGGCTAAGATGACAATGTGTATACACATTCCTAGGTGACCCCGAGAAGCCATCCATGTCCTCTTGATGGCTGAGATCAAAGTGTATACACATCCGGAGGTGACTCCGAGAAGTTATCCGTCTCAGCCTCATGGCTAAGATCAGGATGTGTGTCCATATTCCGAGGTACCTCCGAGAAGTCGTCCATCTCGGCCTGATGGCTGAGATGACAATGTGTATACACATTCCGGGGTAACTCCGAGAGGTCATCCATGTCGGCTTGATGGCTGAGATCAAAGTGTATACACATCCGGAGGTGACTCCGAGAAGTCGTCCATCTCGGCCTGATGGCTGAGATGACAATGCGTATACACATTGCGAGGCGACTCCAAGAAGTCACCCATCTCGGCCCGATGGCTAAGATTACAATGTGTATACACATTCCGGGGTAACTCCGAGAAGTCATCCATGTCAGCTTAATGGCTGAGATCAAAGTGTATACACATCCGGAGGTGACTCCGAGAAGTCGTCCATCTCGGACTGATGGCTGAGATGACAATGCGTATACACATTCCGAGGCGACTCCAAGAAGTCGTCCATCTCGGCCTGATGGCTGAGATGACAATGTGTATACACATTCCGGGGTAACTCCGAGAGGTCATCCATGTCGGCTTGATGGCTGAGATCAAAGTGAATACACATTCCGGGGTAACTCTGAGAAGTCACCCATCTCGGCCTGATGGCTAAGATGACAATGTGTATACACATTCCGGGGTAACTCCGAGAAGTCATCCATGTCGGCTTGATGGCTGAGATCAGGATGTGTGTCCATATTCCGAGGTGCCTCCGAGAATGCATCCATGTCGGCTTGATGGCTGAGATCAAAGTGTATACACATCCGGAGGTGACTCCGAGAAGTTATACATCTCAGCCTGATGGCTAAGATCAGGATGTGTGTCCATATTCCGAGGTAACTCTGAGAAGTCATCCATCTCGGCCCGATGCCTAAGGTCGAAGTGTATACACGTTCCGAGGTGACTCCGAGAAGTTATCCATCTCAGCCCGACGCCTAAGATCGAAGTGTGTATACATCCGGAGGTGACTCCGAGAAGTCGTCCATCTCGGCCTGATGGCTGAGATGACAATGTGTATACACATTCCTAGGTGACCCCGAGAAGCCATCCATGTCCTCTTGATGGCTGAGATCAAAGTGTATACACATCCGGAGGTGACTCCGAGAAGTTATCCGTCTCAGCCTGATGGCTAAGATCAGGATGTGTGTCCATATTCCGAGGTACCTCCGAGAAGTCGTCCATCTCGGCCTGATGGCTGAGATGACAATGTGTATACACATTCCGGGGTAACTCCGAGAGGTCATCCATGTCGGCTTGATGGCTGAGATCAAAGTGTATACACATCCGGAGGTGACTCCGAGAAGTCGTCCATCTCGGCCTGATGGCTGAGATGACAATGCGTATACACATTCCGAGGCGACACCAAAAAGTCACCCGTCCCGGCCTGATGGCTAAGATGACAATGTGTATACACATTCCTAGGTGACCCCGAGAAGCCATCCATGTCCTCTTGATGGCTGAGATCAAAGTGTATACACATCCGGAGGTGACTCCGAGAAGTTATCCGTCTCAGCCTCATGGCTAAGATCAGGATGTGTGTCCATATTCCGAGGTACCTCGGAGAAGTCGTCCATCTCGGCCTGATGGCTGAGATGACAATGTGTATACACATTCCGGGGTAACTCCGAGAGGTCATCCATGTCGGCTTGATGGCTGAGATCAAAGTGAATACACATTCCGGGGTAACTCTGAGAAGTCATCCATCACGGCCTGGTGGCTAATATGAGAATGTGTATACACGTCGCGGGGTGACTCCAAGAAGTCACCCATCTCGGCCCGATGGCTAAGATTACAATGTGTATACACATTCCGGGGTAACTCCGAGAAGTCATCCATGTCAGCTTAATGGCTGAGATCAAAGTGTATACACATCCGGAGGTGACTCCGAGAAGTCATCCATGTCAGCTTAATGGCTGAGATCAAAGTGTATACACATCCGGAGGTGACTCCGAGAAGTCGTCCATCTCGGACTGATGGCTGAGATGACAATGCGTATACACATTCCGAGTCGACTCCAAGAAGTCGTCCATCTCGGCCTGATGGCTGAGATGGCAATGTGTATACACATTCCGGGGTAACTCCGAGAGGTCATCCATGTCGGCTTGATGGCTGAGATCAGAGTGAATACACATTCCGGGGTAACTCTGAGAAGTCATCCATCACGGCCTGGTGGCTAATATGAGAATGTGTATACACGTCGCGGGGTGACTCCGAGAACTTATCCATCTCAGCCCGACGACTAAGATCGAAGTGTATACACATCCGGAGATGACTCATAGAAGTCATCCATCTCGGCCTGATGGCTGAGACCAGGATGTGTATACATATTCCGAGGTAACTCTGAGAAGTCATCCATCTCGGCTTGATGGCTGAGATCAAAGTGTATACACATCCGGAGGTGACTCCGAGAAGTCGTCCATCTCGGCCTGATGGCTGAGATGAGAATGTGTATACACATTCCGGGGCGACTCCGAAAAGTCATCGTTCTCGGCCTGATGGCTGAGATGAGAATGTGTATACACATTCCGGGGCGACTCCGAAAGGTCATCGTTGTCGGCCTGATGGCTGACGTGAGAATGACTATTCACATTCCGGGGCGACTCCGAAAAGTCATCGTTCTCGGCCGGATGCCTAAGATGACAATGTGTATACACATTCCGGGGTAACTCCGAGAAGTCGTTCATCTCGGCCGGATGGCTGAGATGACAATGCGAATACACATTCCGAGGCGACACCAAGAAGTCACCCGTCCCGGCCTGATGGCTAAGATGACAATGTGTATACACATTCCAGGGCGACTCCGAAAAGTCATCGTTCTCGGCCTGATGGCTAAGATGACAATGTGTATACACATTCCGGGGTAACTCCAAGAAGTCATCCATGTCGGCTTGATGGCTGAGATCAACGTGTATACACATCCGGAGGTGACTCCGAGAAGTCGTCCATCTCGGCCTGATGGCTGAGATGACAATGCGTATACACATTCCGAGGCGACTCCAAGATGTCACCCATCTCGGCCCGATGGCTAAGATGACAATGTGACTAGACATTCCGGGGTAACTCTGAGAAGTCATCCATCACGGCCTGGTGGCTGATATGAGAATGTGTATACGCGTCGCGGGGTGACTCCGAGAACCTATCCATCTCAGCCCGACGACTAAGATCGAAGTGTATACACATCCGGAGATGACTCATAGAAGTCATGCATCTTGGCCTGATGGCTAAGATCAGGATGTGTATACATATTCCGAGGTAACTCTGAGAAGTCATCCATCTCCTCCTGATTCGTGAGATCGAAGTGTATACACATTCCGGGGCGACTCCGAAAAGTCATCGTTCTCGGCCTGATGGCTGAGATGAGAATGTGTATACACATTCCGGGGCGACTCCGAAAAGTCATCGTTCTCGGCCTGATGGCTGAGATGAGAATGTGTATACACATTCCGGGGTAACTCTGAGAAGTCATTCATCTCGGCATAAAGCCCAAGATGAGGATGTATACACATCCGAAGGTGACTCCAAGAAGTTATACATCTCGGCCTGATGACTAAGCTAAGGATGTGTGTCCATATTCCGCGGTAACACCGAGAAGTCGTCCATCTCGGCCCGATGCCTGAGGTCGAAGTGTATACACGTTCCGAGGTGACTCCGAGAAGTTATCCATCTCAGCCCGACGCCTAAGATCGAAGTGTGTATACATCCGGAGGTGACTCCGAGAAGTCGTCCATCTCGGCCTGATGGCTGAGATGACAATGTGTATACACATTCCGGGGTAACTCCGAGAGGTCATCCATGTCGGCTTGATGGCTGAGATCAAAGTGTATACACATCCGGAGGTGACTCCGAGAAGTCGTCCATCTCGGCCTGATGGCTGAGATGACAATGCGTATACACATTCCGAGGCGACACCAAGAAGTCACCCGTCCCGGCCTGATGGCTAAGATGACAATGTGTATACACATTCCTAGGTGACCCCGAGAAGCCATCCATGTCCTCTTGATGGCTGAGATCAAAGTGTATACACATCCGGAGGTGACTCCGAGAAGTTATCCGTCTCAGCCTCATGGCTAAGATCAGGATGTGTGTCCATATTCCGAGGTACCTCCGAGAAGTCGTCCATCTCGGCCTGATGGCTGAGATGACAATGTGTATACACATTCCGGGGTAACTCCGAGAGGTCATCCATGTCGGCTTGATGGCTGAGATCAAAGTGTATACACATCCGGAGGTGACTCCGAGAAGTCGTCCATCTCGGCCTGATGGCTGAGATGACAATGCGTATACACATTGCGAGGCGACTCCAAGAAGTCACCCATCTCGGCCCGATGGCTAAGATTACAATGTGTATACACATTCCGGGGTAACTCCGAGAAGTCATCCATGTCAGCTTAATGGCTGAGATCAAAGTGTATACACATCCGGAGGTGACTCCGAGAAGTCGTCCATCTCGGCCTGATGGCTGAGATGACAATGTGTATACACATTCCGGGGTAACTCCGAGAGGTCATCCATGTCGGCTTGATGGCTGAGATCAAAGTGAATACACATTCCGGGGTAACTCTGAGAAGTCACCCATCTCGGCCTGATGGCTAAGATGACAATGTGTATACACATTCCGGGGTAACTCCGAGAAGTCATCCATGTCGGCTTGATGGCTGAGATCAGGATGTGTGTCCATATTCCGAGGTAACTCCGAGAATGCATCCATATCGGCTTGATGGCTGAGATCAAAGTGTATACACATCCGGAGGTGACTCCGAGAAGTTATACATCTCAGCCTGATGGCTAAGATCAGGATGTGTGTCCATATTCCGAGGTAACTCTGAGAAGTCATCCATCTCGGCCCGATGCCTAAGGTCGAAGTGTATACACGTTCCGAGGTGACTCCGAGAAGTTATCCATCTCAGCCCGACGCCTAAGATCGAAGTGTGTATACATCCGGAGGTGACTCCGAGAAGTCGTCCATCTCGGCCTGATGGCTGAGATGACAATGTGTATACACATTCCTAGGTGACCCCGAGAAGCCATCCATGTCCTCTTGATGGCTGAGATCAAAGTGTATACACATCCGGAGGTGACTCCGAGAAGTTATCCGTCTCAGCCTGATGGCTAAGATCAGGATGTGTGTCCATATTCCGAGGTACCTCCGAGAAGTCGTCCATCTCGGCCTGATGGCTGAGATGACAATGTGTATACACATTCCGGGGTAACTCCGAGAGGTCATCCATGTCGGCTTGATGGCTGAGATCAAAGTGTATACACATCCGGAGGTGACTCCGAGAAGTCGTCCATCTCGGCCTGATGGCTGAGATGACAATGCGTATACACATTCCGAGGCGACACCAAAAAGTCACCCGTCCCGGCCTGATGGCTAAGATGACAATGTGTATACACATTCCTAGGTGACCCCGAGAAGCCATCCATGTCCTCTTGATGGCTGAGATCAAAGTGTATACACATCCGGAGGTGACTCCGAGAAGTTATCCGTCTCAGCCTCATGGCTAAGATCAGGATGTGTGTCCATATTCCGAGGTACCTCGGAGAAGTCGTCCATCTCGGCCTGATGGCTGAGATGACAATGTGTATACACATTCCGGGGTAACTCCGAGAGGTCATCCATGTCGGCTTGATGGCTGAGATCAAAGTGTATACACATCCGGAGGTGACTCCGAGAAGTCGTCCATCTCGGCCTGATGGCTGAGATGACAATGTGTATACACATTCCGGGGTAACTCCGAGAGGTCATCCATGTCGGCTTGATGGCTGAGATCAAAGTGAATACACATTCCGGGGTAACTCTGAGAAGTCATCCATCACGGCCTGGTGGCTAATATGAGAATGTGTATACACGTCGCGGGGTGACTCCAAGAAGTCACCCATCTCGGCCCGATGGCTAAGATTACAATGTGTATACACATTCCGGGGTAACTCCGAGAAGTCATCCATGTCAGCTTAATGGCTGAGATCAAAGTGTATACACATCCGGAGGTGACTCCGAGAAGTCGTCCATCTCGGACTGATGGCTGAGATGACAATGCGTATACACATTCCGAGGCGACTCCAAGAAGTCGTCCATCTCGGCCTGATGGCTGAGATGACAATGTGTATACACATTCCGGGGTAACTCCGAGAGGTCATCCATGTCGGCTTGATGGCTGAGATCAAAGTGAATACACATTCCGGGGTAACTCTGAGAAGTCATCCATCACGGCCTGGTGGCTAATATGAGAATGTGTATACACGTCGCGGGGTGACTCCGAGAACTTATCCATCTCAGCCCGACGACTAAGATCGAAGTGTATACACATCCGGAGATGACTCATAGAAGTCATCCATCTCGGCCTGATTCTTGAGATCGAAGTGTATCCACGTTCCGAGGTGACTCCGAAAAGTCATCGATCTCGGCCTGATGGCTGACGTGAGAATGAGTATACACATTCCGGGGCGACTCCGAAAAGTCATCGTTCTCGGCCTGATGGCTGAGATGAGAATGTGTATACACATTCCGGGGCGACTCCGAAAGGTCATCGTTGTCGGCCTGATGGCTGACGTGAGAATGACTATTCACATTCCGGGGCGACTCCGAAAAGTCATCGTTCTCGGCCGGATGCCTAAGATGACAATGTGTATACACATTCCGGGGTAACTCCGAGAAGTCGTTCATCTCGGCCGGATGGCTGAGATGACAATGCGTATACACATTCCGAGGCGACACCAAGAAGTCACCCGTCCCGGCCTGATGGCTAAGATGACAATGTGTATACACATTCCAGGGCGACTCCGAAAAGTCATCAGTAGAGTACCTATGGAGGTTCTGTGACGGAAGTGGGCATCCGGTTTGTCCAACCGCAACATCCGGTTTAGACATCCGGTTTGTCCAACCGCAACATCCGGTGTAGATAACGATTTTCCAGGAATTGGGACAAGATAAGGAAAACCTTGAAAAACCGCAACATCCGGTGTAGATAAGATAAGGGTTCCCCCACCCCGTGAGTATAAGGAAAGGTTATCCCCTCCCCTGAATGCCCCACCCCCTTAATTGAATTAGGAGATAAGTTAATTGGTGATTCCCCCACCCCGTGAGTATAAGGAAAGGTTATCCCCTCCCCTGAATGTCCCACCCCCTTAATTGAATTAGGAGATAAGTTAATTGGCGATAAGTTAATTGAATTGAGATGATTAATAATTGGAGATAAGCATGGGAAGAGTGATAGAGATAGGTAGATGTGAAAAGGGAATGATGGTTCTAATGTATCACTACAGTACGCGAGTGAGTAAGAGTTTCGAGTCTTTCGCTACTGTTAATTGAATTAGGCGAAGAGAGTCCGCAACGATAAGGCGAAACCGCAGAGTGTCAATGACGCGAGGTGTGCGTTGTTGTCGCTAGATGACGTTAGTGCGATCAAGAGTACGACGTCAGAGTGGTCTTAGAGTATAATCGCGTATTGGGGATATCTGTGCAGCGGCGGTTGCCTTATTATCCGGGATGTTTTAGGATTTTTATTTAGCGCGCGTGTCGAGGACATCTGTACGTACGGTAGTGGTTTTCCTGCCGTATGGTACGGATCGAAGAGTGGAGAGAATTTTAAGTTATCAAAAAATGAGTAAGAGTACGACGTCAGAGTGGTCTTAGAGTATAATCGCGTTTTGGGGATATCTGTGCAGCGGTGGTTACCCTATTATCCGGGATGTTTTAGGATTTTTATCTAGCGCGCGTGTCAAGTTATCAAAAAATGAGTAAGAGTACGACGTCAGAGTGGTCTTAGAGTATAATCGCGTATTGGGGATATCTGTGCAGCGGTGGTTGCCCTATTATCCGGGATGTTTTAGGATTTTTATCTAGCGCGCGTGTCGAGGACATCTGTACGTACGGTAGTGGTTTTCCTGCCGTATAGGATAAAAATCAAGTCAAAATGAGGTTTAACACACTTTATTACACATATTTGAATACAAATTTAAAATTATACATAATACGTTTTTATGATATTACACGAACAATATTGGTTAGTGGATTATAATTTACGATACGGTCATGTATTATTAGGCAGTATGCAGTTGTATTAGCAGGCACATCTTCCGAACACTCGAAATCGATACGTACATCCACAGTAGCGCTCTTGAGAGATTCGTTTTGGCGAGAACAATCTAGCAGGACAAATGGGCCGTGAAGCAAAAATTGCCTTAGATTTAGTAATGGCATACCAAATCCATAATACGAAGCATGAAATCTTGCATACATATCATAAAGAATAGAGTATTTTCCTTTGTCAAAATTTAAATTCAGATCATCGTACGGATAAACCTCTGAATTGAGATGCAATCGAACATTGCTCAACTTGCAATGATCAAAAGACGATGCATGAGCCTCTAGTTGATTTTTTCGTCCATGCTGCAACGCTAACACAACAAAACGCGGTTTCTCCATTTGCGTTGCGGCTTTTACGGTCCACGTATGTTTAGTAGTAGCTTGTAACAATGGATACTCGGACAATTCCCATGAACGGAAGCTCATTCTTATTGGATTATCGCTTTCCAGAAGTTGTAGCATGGCTAATCTATGCGTTTCTTCTACATTTACGTGCGGCATACGCCACTGAACTTTGAGTAATTGTACAATCGGCTTCAGATTTGCTGAGGTTCCATACATTGAATTTGCATCATTACGCGCACGTATTAAAATTAATTCATGTCGAGCATGCATGACAATCTTTCGATAGTCTTCGCAAAAACCTAACAATATCTTTAATGGCACGCAAAAGTCAAAATCCAACGGTGCTTTCCTTTCATCGTTTGCTTCCAATCTCCAACCGGCGTTATTAAGCATTTCGCTTTCCGATCGCGACAAACTGAGATAATTCTTCAACGTTGATGTTATTCCAGGATTTCTAGCCCGATCAATCTCAATGCCGTTTAATTCGTAGCGAATTTCATCAAACATAAACGCCATGCAATTATTATCAAGAATCACTTTTTCATCATTACCAAAGTTTGCGGTCAAGGTAACTTTTCCCTCGATATGCAAGTAACTTTCGCATGGCAAAATGTATAGATCTTGCTGTTGAATAGGTATTCTTATTTCGTCGTTATTATCATAGTTTGTGTTTGCATACGGATTATACGTATGAACTTCAAACTTGGTTATTCGATTGTCGTAAACCACTCCGGTAGCTACATTAAGGGCATTTTCTAGCATTTTTTCTGCGTTTAGTTGCTCACAACTTTAAACCCCAATGATCGAAGAAACACTACGTTTGATTCCGTTAAACGCGATAAACTTCTTCCGGCACAAGATGCACTTGTAGCGTCGACAGGATTGGATGAGTGTGCATATATGTCAGCACGATTCTTCGAAGGTGTATGCTGCGCAATATCTGTGGATCTTCTATTGTAATCGTTGACACTAACACTATTATATATCAACATTATATCAGCCGTTCACAATTACGTACGTGCAGACGTATGGTAATCTGTTCTTCACGAAAGTCAATCAACTTGCCTGATTGATCAACGATTTTGACTGATAATTCGTCTATTATTCGTGTAACGATTGGCAGATAAATAATCCGTGCTGGCGCTTCCGAGATTTTATATCCTGGAGGAACCGACGGTGAAAACTCGTGAATGGTGTGCATGAGTTTGCCGTTACAATACGCACCGGCTGTAACATTGCACTCTATACGAATCATATTTACACTTATAATATTTATCGGTATATTGGATTCGTGCCAAACATTCGGCTTAAGAACTCGGTCCTCCGAGAATCCTAGCAACGATCCAATACTATTCGATTTGGTAAAATCAATTTCGAATGCACACTGTATTTCACTCTTCATTGTATTGATATTTGCACGTATAACCAAAGGATATTCTGCTTCATCATCATCAATATCTTCAACAACATCAACATTTTTATCAATATCATCAAAATTACTGCTTTCTCCACTAATAGCACTTCTTTTGTGCCGTCCACGCGGGTGGCGCTGCAATAGCGCACGTTTGAGATACTTATTGATTGCATCTAATTCATATGAGCCATCGGGAATCGTGATTACATTATTCTTATCGTAGTAGAATTTGTTATTCTTATTTGCATTGCTAATGTTCGGTATAGTATAATAGGTTTCAAAGTCAATAAGACCAAGTTCGTACTCTCCATCGCTCAAATTGATCGGTGGAAAATAATTAGATGACAAAACGCTGCTTTTGCCCGTGAGCGTGAAAGTGAAAGACATATCGTGAGAACGTTACGTAACTGAACGTTAAAGATACCCGCGAATCTTTTTTATAAAGAATTGCTACGAAGAAATTTCACACATAATTGCCCACACATTTCTTGATCATAATTCTGATAACTTTTATGATTATATATTATTTTAACATTTTTGCCAAAATAATTAATGAGTTCGCGTGGAGGTTTTAAATTGCCATAACTATCGAAATATCGTACATTTTCTCCACGTTTAACATATGCAACCCAATGTGTACCAGGGCCAGTGCTGTAATCTAAATTAACAATAGCACACTCATTTTTATGCATCGTTAAAGGCAAGGAGTCACGCATGTATACTCCTCGAAAATACGGTACATTTGCACATGCTTGGTTTAATTGTGCATCGGACGTTACTCCATTATCGGGTATACCTGTTATCGATTTTTTCTGCTCCTGTTTTGATTTTTTTTTTTTTTCCTCGTCGCGCCATTCAAGCCATATCCACGTTTATACGGATTTAAATATAATCCACGTCCCTCCATCACTTGATTGTGTCGTTTTAATTCCTCGAGTTCTTTTCGTTGGTTCTTTATATTGCTTACCGTCTTGGCTACCGATGATGCGCCACCTACGAGCGCACCTAATGCTGCCAATGCGGGAAACAATGGTAGAAAACCACCCCGTTTTGCAACTGGTAAAGTCCTATTAGAACGCTTTCCTGTTTTCCTGTTAGCCTTTTTTTTCTTTGATTCGTTGCGTGAACTCTTTTTTTTCTTGAGTGACATTCCCAACCCCAATTTATTTTTAAGCTTCATTGTACTCCACACTAAAGATGCAGCAATCTTCTCACCGAAACGAGCGTCGTTTGCCGTTATGCGTCTTCGTGCATGACTACTGAGTATATTATCAGCGATACTACGATTTTCAGAGTCCTTATGCAACGAATACGCAATATCGTGTTCTTTACACGCAGTATCTAAAGGATTGATTCCTTGATCGCCTCGTGCCAAACGATGCTTCAACCGTGTACCGGGTCCGCAAAATTGATAGCCAGGCAAATGAATTTCAACTGGTAATGCGTCAATTAACCTATTGATAATATTATTACCTCTACTATTACCACTTCCTTTACGCTCTATGTTCATCACAGAACTACCTTTCGAAAACACAATATCATCTATAAATACTAATAGTGATAATCGATCACCATGGCAGATTCCTAAAAGTAACAGCGACTGTTACAAATTATAATCTTTCATTGTGGGTTTATTTCCGCATGTGTATGGTTTCGTGTAAGGAAGAACATATGCATCTTATCGCTCCTACTCTTCTATTTGCGTGATGCATAGTAGGGAAGAGTCTTATAAAATGAGCTCAAACGTTGCCTATGGTTAGAGTTTAATCATCTACAATGCAATCACTTGTGCCAAGTACTATACCAACGCATATTATTGATTTTGATGGTTTCATGGTGAACCACAAATTCATGGTAAAAGAAATGGCGATAATTAATGTTAATACGGGTGAACATTTGAGAGGAGAGTTCAGATTACGAATACCATTCAATGATTTGTCGTATCGCGACAGAAGAACAGCGATCTTTGTAATGAAGCATGTACACGGAATACCATTTGCTGATTTTGGTACCGAAAAATATGAGCAGCATGAGCTGTATGATATTATTGTTCAAACAATAAACAGCAACAATACGCAGAAGCCATTAGTCGCTTTTAAAGGTAAGTTCGTTATATATATATATATATATATATACTATTTATGCAATTATATTTAAAATAAAATATATGTTTCATAGAGAATATTATTGCCTTTGCAGGTGGTGACTTTGAACGAGAGGTTTTGAACGAGTGCCGAATTCCAAATATCAATTTAGAATGTTTCGGATGTCCGAAATTTAATGCGTTGATCCAGGATCCTGAATATTTGGACATCCGTGAGGTTCAATGTCCATTGCATACATACAGAAAGTACGCGAACAATAGATCACAAATACATTGCCCTGTAGTGGAAGTACAAGTATTTCGTAAATGGCTTATAAATATTTTGTGAATACTTTTTATAAATACATTATTTGTTTTCTCGATAATAAATTATGAATCATCGGCCAGACAAAGCATCGTGTTAGTTATTTTGATTCCCACTGTTAAGCTCCTTTCCATTCCTAATTATAATTTTATACTATTCTTTACTTTTATTACGTTTCGGATTTGGAGCGCCAACCATACTCTTTCCTCTTGCGCACATTGCATTAGTGTGTGTTAAACTTGATTTTTTTATCATTATATTTGTGGTTCACGCTATCCTGGGTTAGTCAGAATTGTCAGCGCATTGGGGAATGGGCGATGAATCCTAGCAAAGTGGGCACATTACAATGAATTCGGGCAAAGTGTACACATTGCAACAGTTATGTTGGGTGAAAGTTATTGCGCAATTTCTAAATGGTATAAATACGTGTGATGCAAATGGTGCGATTAAACGCTTCATGAAATTGGATAATCATAACGTTTTAAATGTTTATTGTACAAAGAAGTACTCTCAAGTTGCATATAAATGGCCGATTGTCATTACTCCTCGCGAGATTTTTTATGTTCTTGCGGAAAACGAACGGATGATAGTGCGTGTTTCACTTGCATAATTAACTTTTTAAAAACCGGCAACTTAACGAACGATGCTAAAAAACTCATCAAAAATGTGCGACGAGGAAAACCATTGTTTAAAAAATTGATACGTTTCGTTGTATGTAAAAAAGGTGAAAATAGTGATTTCTCAAAAGATGGAGGCTGAAAAACGAAAGTTCGAAGCATTGTCACGTGCATCATTATCGATCACGAATCAGGAGGGATATAGGGTGTGGCAACGATTGTGCGATGAAACGGAAGCTCATATTGTGAATCATGTGAAAACAAATCGTTCTAATTGGCCAGTCGGTACTAAGCGATGCGCAATTAGTTTACTTTGCAGATTAAACAATTTAAAAGCACGTATGCAACTGCACTACGCCCATACTGGAAGAGGATTGCAGAATCATAAAAACGTGATTGACCATACATCGCTGTCGTGGGTAGACATTGAGTCTGCGTTTCACAATCGCTTGACTACCGGAGCAATAATCAACACGAAACATATAGATCCACTACATTTTTTAAAGGACGCGAAACGTCTAACAATTAATCGAGTAGCATCTGCAATTGATGAACATAAAAGTATCAAGGCTAATGTGTGTCTTGAAGGGGAGTACGTTTTACGCAATGAGATCGCAGTGAAATCTTTTGCTACAAAGAATTATCCGCTTTATCGAAATTCTGATTTGCAAAAGTGGTACAACGATGATGTAGTTGCAACAATTATTGCTCAGATGTCGGAATTCCAAGAACGTGGTAGTGGATGGGCATTGCATGGAATACTACATCTTTTGGTCAACATCAATAAACACCGTCCCATGCAAGCGGGATGTGACATCGAAATACCGCGAGTAATTTATAACAAGAAAGCGGTAGTCAATGTCCGATACAGCAATGATGACTGTTTCTTTTGGGCTATAATTGCAAGTCTGTATCCAGCAAATTCCAAAACACAGAATCCCAACCGACAATCATCGTATCCACACTATTCGGAAGTACTCAAAACCCAGGGTATTCAAACACCTGTGAGATTATGTGACATTGACCGTTTCGAAAAGTTAAATAATATCGCTGTAAATGTTTTTGGATGGGAAGATGGTATGTGCGTACCATTGTATATTTCATCGCATGGACATCAAGAGAGCACACGGTACGTTAATCTTTTAATACTGGCATCTACGAAGCCCTGCGGACCGAGCAAATATCACTTTTCGAGTATACAAAATTTGTCTCGTCTAGTATCGAGTCAGTTAAGATGCAGATCACGTACCAAATACATATGTTATCGGTAAGTTTAAATAAAAAAGTATTAAATAATGATTGTTAAAAATTTTTTTCCTTCATTGTATGAACATTTTGAAATTTTCAGATGCCTACATTACTTTTTAACACAAGAGAAGTTGAACGCGCATCTTCAGGATTGTCCTTTAAAGAGCAGCTGCAAAGTTGTACTTCCTACTGATAATAACAAGTGGTTATCGTTCCAAAGATACGACCGTTGCGTGCGAGCACCATTCATCGTGTATGCTGATGTAGAATGCATTCTGAGGCCACTTGCACCGGAAGATCAAGGACTACGTACTACCGCCACACGCCTATATCAACAGCATGATCCATTTAGCGTTGCATACTATGTCCATTGCTCTTATGACGAATCACTTTGTATGTATCGTACTTTTCGCCATGAGACTGCATGCATGGAATGGTTTGCAAAAGAATTATACGCGTTATCGGAGTCGATAAAAGCAAGGCTCACCGCTGTAAAGCCAATGGAACTATTTTCCGATGCAGCAATTGCAAGTTTTAATCAGGCGCAAACGTGCTATTTGTGTAAACACCCGTTTACTGCGTCAAACCCGAAAGTTCGTGACCACTGTCACTTGACAGGGGTATACCGGGGTCCTGCACACAATAATTGTAATTTACGATTACGTACTTCGTTCACAATTCCAGTAATATTTCATAATCTTTCTGGCTATGATGCGCATTTTATTATAAAAGAGTTGGCCAACACGTTCAAGGGTTGCATTAAATTACTTCCATTAACAAAGGAAAAATACATTTCATTTACGAAATTTGTTCAATCAAATGAACAATTGCCGAATAAAAAAATTAATTTTCGTTTTATAGATTCTTTTAAATTCTTGAATTCCAGCCTCGACAAATTATCGTCGCTCTTAGATCGAAGCAAGTTGCGCATTATGCGTTCCGAATTTCGAAATGTTACTGACGCACAATTCAATTTATTGACTAGAAAGGGAGTATTTCCATATGATTATCTTGATAATTATGATAAGTTAAATGATACAGAATTACCACCGCCTAAAGCATTCTACAACAAATTAACTGATAGCAATATAACTGATGATGATTATGATCATGCTACTAATGTATGGTCGAGTTTTGCAATCGCAACGTTAGGCGAATATAGTGATTTGTATCTAAAAGTTGACGTACTTTTACTAGCCGACGTTTTCGAAAATTTTCGCGATGATTGCATGGGCAATTATTATCTCGATCCTGCGCATTACGTGACCTTGCCTAGTTTTGCATGGGATGTTATGTTAAAATTTACCGATATTAAACTAGAATTGTTAACCGATATTGATATGATACTTTTTATAGAACGCGGCATACGTGGCGGTTTAAGCCAATGCTCGCATAGACATGCGCGTGCAAACAATAAATATATGTCTACTTATGATGCGGCTAAAACATCGACATATCTTATGTATTATGATATTAATAATTTGTACGGTTGGGCAATGTCACAGCCTTTGCCGCATGAGGGTTTTCGCTGGGTCGATGATCCTACCAATTTCGATATTGAATCAATAGGTGAAAATGATGAAACAGGTTATATTTTAGAAGTCGATTTAGAATATCCTAAAGAATTACATGATTCGCATGCCGATCTTCCATTTTGTCCGCATCATAAAAAAATGGGTACGGCAACGACTTCCAAATTATTAGCGACGCTTTATGATAAAGTGCGTTACGTTATTCATTATCGTTATTTGCAACAATGTATGAACCATGGTTTACGAGTGAGTAAAATACATCGAATATTGGAATTTAAGCAGTCTCCGTGGTTAAAGGAATATATAAACTTAAATACGCAATTACGTACGAACGCAAATGATGATTTTAGTAAAAATTTATTCAAATTAATGAATAACGCAGTTTTTGGAAAAACGATGGAGAATGTGCGTAATCGACGTGATGTAAGATTAATTACGCGCTGGAGCGGACGGTACGGTTTGGAAGATTTAATTGGAAAGCCTAATTTTCATAGTCGCTCGATTTTTGATGAAAATTTAGTTGCAGTAGAACTTCAGCAAGTCATAGTCAAATTTAATAAACCATTATATATAGGAATGAGTATTCTGGATATATCCAAAATACGCCTTTATGAATTTCATTATGATTACATGCGCCCTAATTTCGGTAATCGATGTAAAATAATGTACACTGATACTGATAGTCTAATTTATAAAATTGATTGTGAAGATATTTATAGTCATATGTTGCATAATATTCATCGTTTTGATACCAGCGATTACGCCGATGATAATCCTTATAATCTTCCGCGTGTAAATAAAAAAATCATAGGCATAATGAAAGATGAAAACAATGGTAAATTGATGCTGGAATTTGTAGGATTGCGTGCAAAAATGTATGCTATCCGTATGTACGATCGATCGATTGTTGAAAAAAAAATCAAAGGTATCAAAAGGTATATAGCGGCAAAAAAGATCGACTTTGAGGATTATTTACGTTGCGTAAAGCAAGGCGAAGTTAAAATTATAAATCAAAGTCGAATAAAATCAATACAACATAAAGTATACACGTTGCGTGAAAAAAAAATTGCACTCAGTCATGACGATGATAAACGATATATCATGACTGATTCAACGCATACGCTTCCTTGGGGGCATTATTCTTTAATTTGCAATAATGTAAACAATAAAATTAATTAATAAATGATTTTTATTGAATTCGCATTACATTACATTACATCATTTTTATTAATCCATGAATTGTGCGATGAATCAAAGCCTAGCCACTTTACATACATGCGATTCCCTTTTCTTCTCAAAACTTTTTCTACCAAATGTACATCAGGGTAACGCGCTTTATGTAACTCTTGCTCGTAAAATCCTCCGGATATAGGATTACCACGGTCATCCTTTAGCAAGTACGTGACAGGGTTTGTGCAATTTACTTTCAGAATTTCGAACACTTCAGTGGACCAATTTGGTGTATACCCTTTATCAAAAATTGTTTTGTATTTGCTGACACGCACTTTATCACCAATTTTGAATTTTGCAGGTCCAGCAATCTTGAGGTTACTATATACGGTTGTCAGTAAACGATTAGCATTTTTCGGTGTAACATCGATCGGTCGCATGCCCGTCGTACGATGTTTGCGTTGATTGTAATTTTCTATTAATGTAGGTAGAGCGTTGATCCAACGATAGGTGCCATTCAGCGAGAAATGCTTCCACATTGCATTTTTAAGTGTACGATTAAAACGTTCGACGACTGATGCCTTTAGAGTACTGTATGTGGAGTAATGATTAATATTATGCTTTTGCATAATACTTTGAAAATCATTATTGTAAAACTCTTTTCCCATGTCTGTTTGCAAATTATTGGGTACTCGTCCATCTTTACGTAAAATTGATGCAAATGCTTTAGTTACATCTTTGGCACCTTTTGTCTTCAAGGGAAGTGCCCACGCATACTTACTGAACACATCGATTATAGTAAGAATGAATGGATTTCCTTGATTACTTTTCGCGTACATGTGTACGTCAACTATATCCGCTTGCCATAAGTCGTCATATCCCATCACTATCACTCTTCTTCGACGAAAATTTCGTCGTGCAGGTGCATGTAGTTCCTCGACTAAACGAGCCTTTATTTTACTCATGGCGTTTCTTTATCAAGCGCTAATAAAACGAGCTGTTGTTGGTCTCCAATCTTCTTCACCGTTGTTTCTAAATTTAATAATTCTTCTCTGATGTATTCGTAATTTGCTTTCTCTAAAGCATTTTTTATCTGTAATTCAAGATGAGATCGCAACGCACTTATATGACTCGTAATAGACTTGTCAACGTATATTTTGGATGCTACGTCATTTGCGCGTGTTGGTTTTCCAGTATTGATTATTACTGCAGATTGTGCATCAATAATGTTATTGTCACTGCGATGTAATGTTGTATCGCGTATATATGCATGCATGCGTGCGATTACGTCATCATGCTCTTTTCTACAATCTTCGCAAAAATTACGCAAAAAGTTCACGGTTACTGCTGCTTGCAGATCATCTTTCGATGGGTCAAGCATATTCGTTATCGATGATCCTCGGACATCAATTAATCCATTTCGGATACATAGCGCAGTATCGTGTACATAATTTTTAAATGATTGGGTTAATGTTGCAATCGAAGATGCTGATATCGATCGTGACATCGTGTCCCTCCGCGAAAAAAGTGGCGAACCGAACTTATTAGTGGTCATATTTGTCTCATCCAAATTCGTTCATGGAAGATTATAAACTGTATCATGTTTGTACCATTGTTGCGGATTTGCACCTCCGCATATATACGAGACCAGCGACTACCTAGTAATTGTTAGTTCGTAAGTTCATCGAGCGTGGCAGCATCGATCAGCGATCGATGCTGATCGATGCACAAGCGTCGCCACGCATGCGCAATGCGCGTCTTGTCGACTCTCAGCACAGCGTGCCGGCTAGCGGCCATTACTATTGATCTGACTAGTGTGATCACCGGTTCGTCTCAGTTTTTTGAAAAGTCTCTTGTACAAGATACGGTTCGTGTGCAACTCTGTAGTTCTTAGTGAGTGAAGTGCAACGATTGTCCAGCGCGAGTGCGTGGATTTACGACCCACCACTCAACGAAAGGTACTGTTCAACTTTGTATTTTGCGTTTCGCCACGTGGCTTTACGACCCACGTGTGCGCCTTGAAATAAACGCTTCATCTCTGTGCTACTCTTCAACTCTGTGCTTTCATTTCTCCGCTATCGAGCCCTCGATGATCTTCTCTGTCCTTAAATTCAGTGCATCGCTTTAATTCAAGTCAAATCTCAAACATTTGGTCCTTCGAGCCGGATCGAGGGCTCTCGCGCGGCGTCGGTTGAAAGCACGCTCAACGGTCGCAACGCTGCTTCATCTCTGCTCTTCCCTATTTGCACGGCTTCAGCTCTTCTCCTGCTTTCAACTCGCATGGTGTGCTAAATCAAGTGAATCGCTCTAAATAATTAGTGTATCGGGCGCGCATTCAGGTTCATCGGGACTAGTACAGTGCATCTCATTGTTCGTTGGCTTGCCATTCAAACGGCAAGATGGCGGACAAGCGCGACAGCGCCACGGACAACGTAGCGAGCAAGAAGGGCGAACAGGGTACAACTCCAGCCAAGATGGCCGACAAGAAGAGCAACTCAGCCACAACTCCAGACAAGGACGACTCAAGCGCCTGCTGATTCGAGAACAACTCACGAAGTTCGACTCGCTCCCACGAGTCTCGGAGCGCAACGCAGAACATCTCGACCAGCTAACTTCAAGAGTGGCAGAGGTCAAAAAGGTCCTTACCTCGTTGGGGGCCCCGGACAACTTCTGGGACCACTTCGCAGTCCATCGCGTGACTCAGCAGTTGGACCAGGCAACTCGGGTACAGTGGGAGGTCAGCCTAGGGAGCGCAACTGACCCACCGACTTATGCACAACTCGAGGAGTTTTTGGGAACTCGCGTAAGAGCTCTCGAGAGGGTGGGTGGTTCGGCACCAAAGGCCGCGTCGGCAGTGGCCCATCCACCAGCGCCAACTCGTGCAGCAGCATCTCGGCAACAGCCAGCAGCCACGACGAAGACAACGCAGGCCTACTCAACCGTCGCAAGGACAACGTCAAGCACAACTCACCCCGTCAGCGAGTCAAGGGACGGCGCAACCGTCGAAACAGTTCAACTCAGCTCAACGCCAACGCACAGCACATCTCTTCTAGCCACAGCTCTCACTCAGGCCATCTCAACAGTTTCATCGCATCCAGCTCGACTCCTGGTCGACACTGGATCAGAACTCACCTTCATCACGGAACAACTCTGCAGACAACTAAGGCTCTCTCGTCAACGATCTCCATTGAGCATCGTGGGAATCGGGGGGAGTCAGACAACGCAGACCAGGGGAATGGTCTCATTACAACTCAAATCTCGCTACTCAGAAGAACTTGTAACAATTCGGGCGCACGTGCTCAAGACGGTGACCAGCTCTTTACCATCGTTTAATCGACCGGAACTTTCGTGGCTACATTTGAAGCAACTCCAATTAGCAGACCGTGATTTTCTAAGTCCGCGAAAAATTGACATTCTACTTGGTGCGGATTTTTATGGACAAATCGTGAAACCAGACATCGTTAGAGGCGCGCCAACAGAACCAATCGCTCAACTCTCAATCTTTGGATGGCTTGTCTTAGGCCCGGTGACAACTCAAAGTGTTGGTGCAAGGCTCGCGCATCAGGTTTCGGTCGAACCAAAAGAAGAGTCACTCGAAGAACTGCTCACGCGCTTTTGGACTCAAGAGGAAGTGCCTCAAGATAGTGATCCAACTCTTTCGTCAGACGAACAACGGTGCGAAGAACATTTTCTACGAACTCATTCGCGAGATCCTGACGGTCGGTACATCGTGCGCGTTCCACTTAAACTGTCAGCAAGTGCGTTAGGCAACTCATACACAGCAGCTCAACGCTCGTTACAACGAACACTACGGAGATTCGCGCGAGATGCAGACTACAGGACACTCTACCAAGCATTCATGGACGAATATCTACAACTCGGACACATGGTAAAGGCGCAGATCAACGAACAAGGTGGTGAGTCAATTTCTTATTACCTTCCTCACCATGGAGTACTACGACCCGCGAGCACAACGACTAAGTTGAGAGTCGTTTTCAATGGCTCATGCCCGTCCTCGTCTGGTCTCTCTGTCAACGATTTGATGTACACTGGTGCAAATCAACATCTCGATGTCACAAATGTACTCATTTGGGTCAGGCATCACAAGCATGTGTTTGCCACAGACATCACGAAGATGTATCGTCAAATCAAGGTCAAAGCAGCTGATTGGAATTTACAACGTATTCTGTGGGTGGATCAAGAACAACGAGAGGTGCCCTATCAACTCACAACGGTCACCTACAGGACAAAGGCTGCTCCTTTTTTGGCAGTTCGCACTATGTTACAACTCGCGAGGGACGAAGGGCACAGATTTCCTCTAGCAGTACCATCGATCACCCATGGAAGATATGTCGACGATTTGTTTGGTGGCTCAGACACTCCAGCTCAACTAATGAAGGTGGCTGACCAAGTCCGAGGTTTGTGCAGTGCTGGCGGGTTCCCCCTCGCTAAGTGGCATTCCACCGACCCAGACCTAATCCAGCATGTCTCATCAGAAGAGACAAGAGACAACTCCATCTCATTCGACGGTTGCGCAACAAAGATTTTGGGTCTTAAATGGTTCCCACAATCTGACACCTTTGGTTTTTCGACAGCTCCTCAAGGTCAACGTTCCAGTTACACGAAAAGAACAATGCTTTCGGACATCGCACAAGTCTACGATCCATTGGGCTTCATCTCACCAGTGACAATAAGGGCCAAGATGCTACTCCAGGAGCTCTGGCTTCATAAGGTCGATTGGGACGATCTTTTACCAACTCAGGTCAACGCGAAGTGGCTCACGATCAGATCAGACATCGCAAGACTGGCCAGTCTATCAGTACCACGATGGTTCTCAACTCTGAGCTACTCTACAGTCCAACTGCACGGGTTTTCAGATGCATCGCAGCTCGCAATGTCAGCAGTCGTGTACATCGTTGTCAACTCGTCGTCCACAGGAACAACGTCGACTTTTGTCTGCTCCAAAACGAAGGTTGCACCACTCAAGAGGCTCACCATCCCAAGGTTGGAGCTTGCTGCTGCGCATCTTCTTGCCAAACTGGTAACCTTCGTCAAATCCAACCTGTTCGTGGAAATCAGCTCAACTCATCTGTGGACGGACTCGCAAGTTTCACTCACATGGATCAAATCACACCCCTCACGCTGGAAGGACTTCGTACGGAATCGAGTGCACGCGATTCAACAACTCACCCCGGACGCGCACTGGAGACACGTGCCGGGTACAAGTAATCCAGCAGACTGTGCCTCGAGAGGCATTACAACCGCTCAAGTGGAGCGAAGCTCCCTGTGGTGGACAGGCCCGCAGTGGATGACCGACTCAGAAGACTCATGGCCAACTCAACCGGCGGGCGCCGAGGAAGAACCGTGCCTCCTGGAGGCTCGACCGGGGGTGTCGCTCGTCGTCGCAACTCCAGTCATCGACTATCACTGGGATCTAATTTACAGATATTCAACTCTTAATAAGCTGCTCCGTGTTACAGCTCTGTGTTTCAGATTTGCAAATCGACTGCGTGGCATTAAGGATGGTACAACGACAGCAACTCTCGGCTCAATGGATCTAAGAATGGCAACTCTCTTTTGGATAAAGGCAACTCAAGAAACATTCTTTAGCAGCGAACTCAAGGCTCTGCGGCACAACTCAGCTCTTCACAGCTCGCATCCGTTCAGTCGACTCACCGCCTTCCTGGATCACCAAGGAATCATCAGGGTTGGCGGACGACTCGAGAATACAACTCTTACTCCTGAAGCCAAACATCCTGCTGTGCTTCCTCGCCACTCAAAGCTCTCAGATCTACTCATCGACCACGCTCACGAAAGGACGCTCCACGGAGGAACGCAGCAGACGATGGCCTATTTACGACAACGAGTGTGGATCATCGGAGGACGCGCGCCAGTCAAAGCTCATATATTGCGTTGTGTGGTGTGCGCTCGGCAGAGGGGGATCCGTGCCCATCAACTGATGGGCCAACTACCTCTCTGTCGAGTTAGCCCTGCACGCGCATTTGAGCATACTGGCATCGACTACGCAGGACCACTCATTTTGAAGAACTGGAAGGGACGCGGCTCCAAAACTCGCAAGGGATGGATCTGCGTGTTTGTGTGCATGACGACGTCGGCAGTGCATCTCGAAACAGTCACAGACTACAGCTCAGAAGGATTTCTCGCAACTCTACAACGATTTACAGCTCGACGCGGATTGCCATCGAAGATCTACTCAGACTGCGGAACGAACTTCGCCGGAGCGGATGCAGAGCTACAACGACTTTTTGACAGCGCTACCAAGGAACATAAGCACATCGCAGCAGAACTCTCCAAGGATCAAATCACCTGGCAGTTTAATCCACCTGCCGCGCCACACATGGGTGGAAAATGGGAAGCAACGGTCAAATCAATCAAGTTCCATCTCAGAAGAACAGTGGGTGAGACTCTACTCACCTTTGAAGAAGTCACAACGCTGCTGGCCCAAATCGAGGCCATACTCAACTCACGCCCATTGGAACCACTCAGTGACGATCCAGAGGACATCTCAGCGCTCACGCCTGGTCACTTCCTGATAGGAAAACCTTTGAGTGCGATTCCGGAACCAACTCTTTTGGACCTCTCAACCAGCAGACTGTCAAGATGGCAATTCATTCAACAACGAGCACAACAATTCTGGACACTATGGTCATCTCACTACCTGCAGCGGCAACAGGCCATCTCTAAGTGGCACCATAAGAACAACTTAGTCAAAATCGGCTCATTAGTTTTAATTTCAGATGAACGACTCCCACGCTGCAGGTGGCCACTCGCTCGAGTTATCACGCTACACCCTGGCAAGGACAACCTCACCAGAGTGGTAACTCTCCGAACAGCGACGACAACTCTCACAAGGCCCATCTCGAAGCTTGCCATCTTACCAGTCAACGTAGACCAGCTCACCCCGAAGACAGCAGCAACGGAGACATCACCCTGACGGCTGATGGGGGGGAGAATGTTGCGGATTTGCACCTCCGCATATATACGAGACCAGCGACTACCTAGTAATTGTTAGTTCGTAAGTTCATCGAGCGTGGCAGCATCGATCAGCGATCGATGCTGATCGATGCACAAGCGTCGCCACGCATGCGCAATGCGCGTCTTGTCGACTCTCAGCACAGCGTGCCGGCTAGCGGCCATTACTATTGATCTGACTAGTGTGATCACCGGTTCGTCTCAGTTTTTTGAAAAGTCTCTTGTACAAGATACGGTTCGTGTGCAACTCTGTAGTTCTTAGTGAGTGAAGTGCAACGATTGTCCAGCGCGAGTGCGTGGATTTACGACCCACCACTCAACGAAAGGTACTGTTCAACTTTGTATTTTGCGTTTCGCCACGTGGCTTTACGACCCACGTGTGCGCCTTGAAATAAACGCTTCATCTCTGTGCTACTCTTCAACTCTGTGCTTTCATTTCTCCGCTATCGAGCCCTCGATGATCTTCTCTGTCCTTAAATTCAGTGCATCGCTTTAATTCAAGTCAAATCTCAAACAACCATCCCTCATATTTTATAGTGTTATTTAAATTCTTTTCTGTCGTGATAAATTTTTTAATTTAGGCTCGAGCGCCAATTTGATGATTTGCTGCTGTTCTTCAAGATGTTTCAATAACTGCTCCATATGCATGATTCGGTCCTGCATCTTTTTCTCAAGTTCGGCATTTTGTTCAACTACTTGCTTCATCTCTTCTTCATCCGTCTTACTATTTTTCTCATTATTATCCTTCTTATCGTCAATATTCTTGGTGTTTTCCTCCTTATTCTTTTGTTCATCATCATCATCATCATCATCGTCATCGGTGAATTGTTCAAGGACAAGTTTTTCGAGCGCATCAAATTTTTTCTCAAATAAACTCTTCAAATTGTCGTGTTCTGTTGATTTCGAATTTATTTTATCACGCAAATCCGAAAGATGCGATTCGTAACTTTGCATGATCGGAAGTATAATTTTATTCAATTCATCGTTCATTTTTGAGGTTTCGCTTTCCTCAGATTTTAAAAACTTGAGCGCTGCAATTTTGTTCTCTAAAGAATACTTTAAATTCTTTATTTCGCTCAGACGGTGTTCTTCCTCCGAATCAATTGCTTCACTCAAATGCTTCATCTGAATATCATGTTGCTCTATGTAAGGCATTACTGATTTCATAATTGTCCCTTGGATCCATTTTTCGCTCGGTTGTTCTTTTTTCATCGTTCCAATTTTATTCTCTAATTCCATTAACCGAGTTCTATTATTATCTATGTGCGACAATACATTGTTCTGAATAATGTCAGTCACCCATTTCTGCAATTCGCTATTCCAAGTTTTCAACAACGATCTCGAAACATACTCTTTAAGCACCTCTGGATTCACCTTTATGCGCTCCTCGATGCCCTCAATTTCTTTGTCCACGTAAGCTTTAGATGCCGCATCATCACAGTCTTCCGGTAAACAAACATTCACAATTCTTAACTTGTGGGCATCATACACCGTATCAGGTATATTCAGCTTCAGAAAGGGTGGTATCAGCGCAGAATATGAACTCATCTTCGTTGCACGGAAGAAATTATATTCTTATAGCGTCCAGATGAATACTGACTCATGGATTAACATGCATGATGATTTTAAAGAATAAGCCCTGCCTCCTTCAATTCTTCTATTATAGACATAATTTCATTGTCATGATTGGTGTGGCCTGCCCTCTGTGACGATATAAGCAACTTTAGCCGTTGAACCAACTCGTTAGGATCGTCCCAATGAACATAATCAATTTCATTGTCGGTAACAGTCATAGTACTCGGTAGTGAAAACTCCATTGGCAATCCTCGCCCATATTGTTTTCCGAATAAAGGTGAAACAATATGCTTATATTTGTATCCTTTATTCCCCTTTACTGGGCTTGTTAGAGAATGGCTTCGCTTGTGTGCATTTGTAGTAACCAGAATATTTTTGTATGCATGCAAATCGTCATTTGTGTACAAAGTTTTATTAGGAACTCTCTTAAAAATTAATTCATACAATCCTGGAGTTCCACGATACCTAATTCCATTAACCATGATACTGTCATCCGCATTAACATCAAACGTTGAATTACCAATTTTTAACGAATTATTGGAAAAATACACGCCATACACATTATCAATTTGACCTGAAGTATCGGTAATAAATTCTCTCAAGTACTGTCGCGCTAAAGGTCCTAAATTTTGCGTTATAAATTCACGTGTTTCCGGTTGTGTAACGATGTTACGTATCGTACTGTCCAATGCATTATCTTCGGATCGGTATGCTTCAGTTTCTTCTGCTCTAGCTGTGTTCGTAGCTGCGGTAGCATTAGCTTCCGCTTCATCATCATCATCATCATCATTTACGTTATATTCATGCCCCAAGACAAACCTTGGAGGAGGCGCCTGATACGGAGGAGCGAGAGTGGAGGTTGTTTTATCGATACAAAATCTTTTTCGTGAAGGATTATATGTGGGCTTACGAATCTGTATCGGTGTATCTATACGAGTCCTTTTTCTATTCTTCCTGATTTGTTTCTTTGGCGATGTAAATTTGACAGGTACTGAACTCGAGGCTTCTGGCTCAACTACTTGCATACCTGAAGTTTCATTGTCCTCTGTAGGTGGGTCGATAGTAATCTTCGGTAAAATTGAATCTCCTGATTGCGAAGAAGTATTTTTAACCAATTGTTTTAGCGGCTCAACTATTGGTTGTAAATTCTTCTCCAAATCGGCCTCATTAATCATTTTACCAACTTTCAGTGCCATGTACTTCTTGCGTATCGCTGCACTCACTTTCGAAATTTCATGTGCGACATCGTCTTTCTTACGTTTACTGTTACTATTGTTCGCGTTATTCGTTTTATCCATTTTTTTTTTTTTCTTAAAATGATGTATCAATTGTAAATGCATACGACTCTCATGACAGCCACACGATTAATGTGATCTACGATAACATTACATACTCATTAAATCCTCGACGATATCTACCATGATTAACCATACTATCCTTGTCGATAACTAAAAATCCATGCTTATGTTTCCAACACTGCGCACAAATGTCACAAAACGTATCGAACGTCATATCTACATTCACGTGGTCCTTATAGATGTGACGTAAATTCATATCATCCTGTTGAAACAGGACTAGTAAATTAACGTTGTCTCGAATCAAGTGCTTCGGTATTCGTGCATAAGATTGGCACAAATAGAAACAATCTACACTGTAATGCCTTCCCATAGCAAAATATTCTCTCATGACATCCTGCTCATCGCATGCTACATCGTCGAAAATGAATATAGAATTCGGGAGCACCTCCGTAGGATGTACTACATTTGCGTTATCGGAAAACGCGAAGTAGCCAATGCCCTTGACTAACGATAAGACCTTTTCCAAATATTGATATTTCTGCTGATGCAATGATTTGGAATAAACGTATACATTGCCGAATCGTAGCCCATTTGGGCTCTCGAGCAAGCTAATCATTAAATTTGTTTTCCCACAATTTGATGGACCACAAATTATACTTCTAACACTATTGGGTAACAATTCGCTGTGCGTTCTAGAAATTTTGCAAGTATCGAAAGCGCGATTCGTGGTAACGTATATACCTCGCGTCGGAAACTTTACGAAACGCATTATTAAGGATTTTTGAAATAAATTGTAACACAGTCATATATTTATATACATTTTCACAAATGCTGATGAATATTATATTTTCAGATACAGATACAGATACAGATACATATATAAATTTAAGAAACACATCGCACTATTACTCTTTTTTACTATTCCCATCTTTCGCACTTTTCTCTATGTTGGCTAAACATATTGCCAACAATTCGCAATCTATCAACGAATTCTCCTCAAAAACGTCGGACTCGGCAATTGCTCTCCATGCATCATAATTATTGCGCTCTGTAATAACATTCTTGAACTTGATAAACTTATCGATAACTTCAGAACAATTCAACGCTAACCAATACATCATGTGATTTATGCAAAAATCATAATTACATATTTTTGTTAGTGTTTCCTCTGTAACCATGACTGCCGTGCGATCATTGTAAAACTCAATTATTTTTTTGCCATACATTCGCGTTGTTCGCATCCAAAAATCGTCCTCTAAATTAACCCTTATTTCCGGATCATTCATTAAATCACGAATATCGCAGGACATTAATCGTTTCCATGCACACATGGAAAAGATTATTTCTGAACCATGGTTACTGCCTATTGCCAGCTCAATGCGCGCATCCAAAATTCCCTTATTCGAATCGTAATGCGCGGTGCAAATACCGATATCTAAATATTTACAAAAATTTTTTGTCAATGCATACCGACGACCCAATATGCGTGACCCAACGCAAATGTTGCTCAGTATCTTCTTCTTCTTCTTTGGTTTTTCTTCGGATGATGTCGATTGTTGCTTCGCTTCAGGCTCGAATGCTGCTGCTGCCCATGATGATGATGATATTGATGGCAATGCCCGTTCTGGCGAATCAAGCAACATTGATGTTTCAGCATCGGAGACACTGGGCGATTGCTGCGATGATTCGTTCGCTATTCGAAGCCTTGCCTGTAGAGCAGGAACGAATGGTTGCAGTGTTTCAAATTTAGGCAATAATGATTGAACTGCAAGCGGTTTTTTAAGATTGTCCCTACTAAAACATAGAAAAACAATTTGATTTAAAAAATTAAGTAGTATAACATATGAGAAAACAGCTTAAGTAACTATAATACATACCTTTCATTAGACGATTTTAAATCATTATCACCATTATCATCATCATCATCACCATGGTTACACTTCATTTTCTTATGCTGATTAAAATACATTTTTAGCAGTAATAATCTACCATTCGTCGCCTGCAACACAAACTACAATTTTTTCTATAGGGTGGAGGTCCGTCAATGTGTGAACGATCTTCTGCTCGATTATAATGGTCTTGACAACGACGATATCCTTGAATTTCCGAATCGTTCTTTAAACGTAGTGGCAATTTATCCCACAAAATATCGATGAATGGCTTCAAAAATGTTAAAAGGAATGGCTTGGTTACATCCGCCAAATCTGACTCTGTCAAAGATAAAACTTTTAAAGGATCAGCCATCATGAATGGCAAACATAATAAATTAAACTTCGAAGACGTACGTTTTGTTGAACTATGCCAGGCAGAACTAGTGGCATGCAAATCCTCGCGCTATTGTTTTATTGCTAGCCTACCGGAAACAAAAACGCAGTTTTCTTCTCCTTCTCTTAACCAAAAGATAAAAATGATTAAGCATCCCTACCATTCCTAATCTCACAATTCTATTTTATTCTTCTAGGGCAAGTCGTTCTTGATGAATGTTTCTTCGATACGATAATGCATTCTCCTTCTCTTGGTCAATCGTAATTACATACGATGTTCTTATTCTTTGAAGGCAAATCGTTCTTGCCAAATGTTTCTTCGATGTTGTATATCTAAAATTGGGCTGAGAACTCGATCGACACGAATAATTCGAGTTCTAAATCGCTCATTGTCCCTCATTTTTTCTTCCCATGATCCTCTTCGAGCAGCACGATAGGCATAACTCCAGTGTATCATTTTATGAACAACTGGTTTCAAATTAAATTGTACCTAAATAATTTTTATCTCTTTTGAAACGCTACTATGATCGAAAAATATTTTTTACTTTTATTACGTTTCTTCATTACTTTCTTTATTTGTTCCTTAGTATCATGATCATCGTCATTGTCATTTTCATCTACATCGTTGAGATTGCCAACGGCACTAGTCGCTTTATTTTCTTCATGCTCGATACCATAAGACAAATCACTTTTTGCCTGGCCAGAACGCCGGAACCGAAATCCTGCATTGAACGCAAGATTTGGAGCGCCAACCATACTCTTTCCTCTTGCACACTTTCGTAATGTTGCACACGAGATATTTAAGATTCTCTCCACTCTTCGATCCGTACCATACGGCAGGAAAACCACTACCGTACGTACAGATGTCCTCGACACGCGCGCTAAATAAAAATCCTAAAACATCCCGGATAATAAGGCAACCGCCGCTGCACAGATATCCCCAATACGCGATTATACTCTAAGACCACTCTGACGTCGTACTCTTGATCGCACTAACGTCATCTAGCGACAACAACGCACACCTCGCGTCATTGACACTCTGCGGTTTCGCCTTATCGTTGCGGACTCTCTTCGCCTAATTCAATTAACAGTAGCGAAAGACTCGAAACTCTTACTCACTCGCGTACTGTAGTGATACATTAGAACCATCATTCCCTTTTCACATCTACCTATCTCTATCACTCTTCCCATGCTTATCTCCAATTATTAATCATCTCAATTCAATTAACTTATCGCCAATTAACTTATCTCCTAATTCAATTAAGGGGGTGGGACATTCAGGGGAGGGGATAACCTTTCCTTATACTCACGGGGTGGGGGAATCACCAATTAACTTATCTCCTAATTCAATTAAGGGGGTGGGGCATTCAGGGGAGGGGATAACCTTTCCTTATACTCACGGGGTGGGGGAACCCTTATCTTATCTACACCGGATGTTGCGGTTTTTCAAGGTTTTCCTTATCTTGTCCCAATTCCTGGAAAATCGTTATCTACACCGGATGTTGCGGTTGGACAAACCGGATGTCTAAACCGGATGTTGCGGTTGGACAAACCGGATGCCCACTTCCGTCACAGAACCTCCATAGGTACTCTACTGTCATCGTTCTCGGCCTGATGGCTAAGATGACAATGTGTATACACATTCCGGGGTAACTCCAAGAAGTCATCCATGTCGGCTTGATGGCTGAGATCAAAGTGTATACACATCCGGAGGTGACTCCGAGAAGTCGTCCATCTCGGCCTGATGGCTGAGATGACAATGCGTATACACATTCCGAGGCGACTCCAAGAAGTCACCCATCTCGGCCCGATGGCTAAGATGACAATGTGACTAGACATTCCGGGGTAACTCTGAGAAGTCATCCATCACGGCCTGGTGGCTGATATGAGAATGTGTATACGCGTCGCGGGGTGACTCCGAGAACCTATCCATCTCAGCCCGACGACTAAGATCGAAGTGTATACACATCCGGAGATGACTCATAGAAGTCATGCATCTTGGCCTGATGGCTTAGATCAGGATGTGTATACATATTCCGAGTTAACTCTGAGAAGTCATCCATCTCGGCCTGATTCGTGAGATCGAAGTGTATACACATTCCGGGGCGACTCCGAAAAGTCATCGTTCTCGGCCTGATGGCTGAGATGAGAATGTGTATACACATTCCGGGGCGACTGCGAAAAGTCATCGTTCTCGGCCTGATGTCTGAGATGAGAATGTGTATACACATTCCGGGGTAACTCTGAGAAGTCATTGATCTCGGCATAAAGCCCAAGATGAGGATGTATACACATCCGAAGGTGACTCCAAGAAGTTATACATCTCGGCCTGATGACTAAGCTAAGGATGTGTGTCCATATTCCGCGGTAACACCGAGAAGTCGTCCATCTCGGCCCGATGCCTGAGGTCGAAGTGTATACACGTTCCGAGGTGACTCCGAGAAGTTATCCATCTCAGCCCGACGCCTAAGATCGAAGTGTATACACATACGGAGGTGACACCGAGAAGTCGTCCGTCTCGGCCTGATGGCTGAGATGACAATCCGTATACACATTCCGAGGGGACTCCAAGAAGTCATCCATCACGGCCTGGTGGCTGAAATGAGAACCTGTATACACGGCGCCAGGTGACTCCGAGAACCTATCCATCTCAGCCCGACGACTAAGATCGAAGTGTATACACATCAGGAGGTGACTCCGAGAAGTCGTCCATCTCGGCCTGATGGCTGAGATGACAATGCGTATACACATTCCGAGGCGACTCCAAGAAGTCACCCATCTCGGCCCGATGGCTAAGATTACAGTGTGTATACACATTCTATTGAGAATGTAACAGCATATGCGCGAATACTTATGTGTGCGCTCGCTACGTCGCGAGCTGACCCCTCAGCAACCGGTAAAACAAAAGTGAACCGCTTGAGCCTGCCCGAGCCTGTCGAAACATGCTCGAGATCGAGAGTCAATTGAATTTACGTTTCCATTCCTTGTCGAGCCACCAGAGAAGTAACACCACATTAATTCAGTGCATCAGCAGTTAAATAAAGGTTTTCAGTTGAGTGTGATAAAAAAGAACTAATTGAATCTACCCCATAATCCCAACAGGTTATGGGCCCAGATCACAGTGTACATTAACTATATAATATTTAAATAAACAATTGAATAAAGTGAGTGCAGTTAAGTGAACAAAGGGACAATGGATACATTCAGAGACAAAAGAAACATACCACAGTTCAACGGCACAAAGTACAATTCATGGAAACATAGAATTCGGAATCTGTTTGAGATTTGACTTGAATTAAAGCGATGCACTGAATTTAAGGACAGAGAAGATCATCGAGGGCTCGATAGCAGAGAAATGAAAGCACAGAGTTGAAGAGTAGCACAGAGATGAAGCGTTTATTTCAAGGCTCACACGTGGGTCGTAAAGCCACGTGGCGAAACGCAAAATACAAAGTTGAACAGTACCTTTCGTTGAGTGGTGGGTCGTAAATCCACGCACTCGCGCTGGACAATCGTTGCACTTCACTCACTAAGAACTACAGAGTTGCACACGAACCGTATCTTGTACAAGAGACTTTTCAAAAAACTGAGACGAACCGGTGATCACACTAGTCAGATCAATAGTAATGGCCGCTAGCCGGCACGCTGTGCTGAGAGTCGACAAGACGCGCATTGCGCATGCGTGGCGACGCTTGTGCATCGATCAGCATCGATCGCTGATCGATGCTGCCACGCTCGATGAACTTACGAACTAACAATTACTAGGTAGTCGCTGGTCTCGTATATATGCGGAGGTGCAAATCCGCAACATTCTCCCCCCCATCAGCCGTCAGGGTGATGTCTCCGTTGCTGCTGTCTTCGGGGTGAGCTGGTCTACGTTGACTGGTAAGATGGCAAGCTTCGAGATGGGCCTTGTGAGAGTTGTCGTCGCTGTTCGGAGAGTTACCACTCTGGTGAGGTTGTCCTTGCCAGGGTGTAGCGTGATAACTCGAGCGAGTGGCCACCTGCAGCGTGGGAGTCGTTCATCTGAAATTAAAACTAATGAGCCGATTTTGACTAAGTTGTTCTTATGGTGCCACTTAGAGATGGCCTGTTGCCGCTGCAGGTAGTGAGATGACCATAGTGTCCAGAATTGTTGTGCTCGTTGTTGAATGAATTGCCATCTTGACAGTCTGCTGGTTGAGAGGTCCAAAAGAGTTGGTTCCGGAATCGCACTCAAAGGTTTTCCTATCAGGAAGTGACCAGGCGTGAGCGCTGAGATGTCCTCTGGATCGTCACTGAGTGGTTCCAATGGGCGTGAGTTGAGTATGGCCTCGATTTGGGCCAGCAGCGTTGTGACTTCTTCAAAGGTGAGTAGAGTCTCACCCACTGTTCTTCTGAGATGGAACTTGATTGATTTGACCGTTGCTTCCCATTTTCCACCCATGTGTGGCGCGGCAGGTGGATTAAACTGCCAGGTGATTTGATCCTTGGAGAGTTCTGCTGCGATGTGCTTATGTTCCTTGGTAGCGCTGTCAAAAAGTCGTTGTAGCTCTGCATCCGCTCCGGCGAAGTTCGTTCCGCAGTCTGAGTAGATCTTCGATGGCAATCCGCGTCGAGCTGTAAATCGTTGTAGAGTTGCGAGAAATCCTTCTGAGCTGTAGTCTGTGACTGTTTCGAGATGCACTGCCGACGTCGTCATGCACACAAACACGCAGATCCATCCCTTGCGAGTTTTGGAGCCGCGTCCCTTCCAGTTCTTCAAAATGAGTGGTCCTGCGTAGTCGATGCCAGTATGCTCAAATGCGCGTGCAGGGCTAACTCGACAGAGAGGTAGTTGGCCCATCAGTTGATGGGCACGGATCCCCCTCTGCCGAGCGCACACCACACAACGCAATATATGAGCTTTGACTGGCGCGCGTCCTCCGATGATCCACACTCGTTGTCGTAAATAGGCCATCGTCTGCTGCGTTCCTCCGTGGAGCGTCCTTTCGTGAGCGTGGTCGATGAGTAGATCTGAGAGCTTTGAGTGGCGAGGAAGCACAGCAGGATGTTTGGCTTCAGGAGTAAGAGTTGTATTCTCGAGTCGTCCGCCAACCCTGATGATTCCTTGGTGATCCAGGAAGGCGGTGAGTCGACTGAACGGATGCGAGCTGTGAAGAGCTGAGTTGTGCCGCAGAGCCTTGAGTTCGCTGCTAAAGAATGTTTCTTGAGTTGCCTTTATCCAGAATAGAGTTGCCGTTCTTAGATCCATTGAGCTGAGAGTTGCTGTTGTCGTACCGTTTTTAATGCCACGCAGTCGATTTGTAAATCTGAAACATAGAGCTGTAACACGGAGCAGTTTATTCAGAGTCGAATATCTGTAAATTAAATCCCAGTGATAATCGATGACTGGAGTTGCGACGACGAGCGAGACACCCGGTCGAGCCTCCAAGAGGCACGGTTCTTCTTCGGAGCCCGCCGGTTGAGTTGGCCACGAGTGCTCTGAGTCGGTCATCCACTGTGGGCCTGTCCACCACAGGGAACTTCGCTCTAATTGAGCGGTGGTTATGCCTCGTGAGGCACAGTCGGCTGGATTACTTGTACCCGGCACGTGTCTCCAGTGCGCGTCCGGGGTGAGTTGTTGAATCGCGTGCACTCGATTCCGTACGAAGTCCTTCCAGCGTGAGGGGTGTGATTTGATCCATATGAGTGCTACTTGCGAGTCCGTCCACAGATGAGTTGAGCTGATTTCCACGAACAGGTTGGATTTGACGAAGGTTACCAGTTTGGCAAGAAGATGCGCAGCAGCAAGCTCCAACCTTGGGATGGTGAGCCTCTTGAGTGGTGCAACCTTCGTTTTGGCGCAGACAAATGTAGACGTTGTTCCAGTGGACGGCGAGTTGACAACGATGTACACGACTGCTGACATTGCGAGCTGCGATGCGTCTGAAAAACCGTGTAGTTGTACTGTAGAGTAGCTCAGAGTTGAAAACCATCGTGGAACTGATAGACTGGCCAGTCTTGAGATGTCTTCTTTGATCGAGAGCCACTTCGCGTTGATCTGCGTTGGTAAGAGATCGTCCCAATCGATCTTATGAAGCCAGAGCTCCTGGAGTAGCATCTTGGCCCTTATTATCACTGGTGAGATGAAGCCCAATGGATCGTAGACTTGTGCGATGTCCGATAGCATTGTTCTTTTCGTGTAGCTGGAGCGTTGATCTGGAGGAGCTGTCGAGAAACCAAAAGTATCAGATTGTGGGAACCATTTGAGACCCAAAATCTTTGTTGCGCAACCGTCGAATGAGATGTGGTCATCTTTTGTCTGTTCTAATGAGACACGCTTGATTAAATCTTGTTCTGTTGAGTGCCACTTGGCGAGGGGGAACCCGCCTGCACTGCACAAACCTCGGAGTTGATCAGCCACCTTCATGAGTTGAGCGGGAGTGTCTGAGCCACCAAACAAATCGTCGACATATCTTCCATGGGTGATCGATGGTACTGCTAAAGGAAATCGGTGCCCTTCGTCCTTCGCGAGTTGTAACATTGTGCGAACTGCTAAGAAGGGAGCAGCCTTGGTCCCGTAAGTCACCGTTGTTAATTGATAGGGCACTTCTCGTTGATCTTGATCCACCCACAGAATCCGTTGTAAATTCCAATCCGCTGAGTTGACCTTGATTTGACGATACATTTTGGTGATGTCTGTGGCAAACACGTGCTTGTGATGCCTGACCCAGAGCAGTACATTTGTGACATCGAGATGTAGATTCGCACCAGTATACATCAAATCGTTGACAGAGAGACCAGACGAAGACGGGCATGAGCCATTGAATACGACTCTCAACTTAGTCGTTGTGCTCTCGGGTCGTAGTACGCCATGGTGAGGAAGATAGTAAGAAATCGACTCACCAGGTTGTTCGTTGTTCTGCGCCTTTACCATGTGTCCGAGTTGTAGATATTCGTCCATGAATGCCTGGTAGAGTGCCTTGTAGTCTGGATCTCTCGCGAATCTCTTGATTGTTCGTTGTAACGAGCGTTGAGCTGCATTGTACGAGTTGCCTAACGCACTTGCCGACAGTTTGAGTGGAACGCGCACGATGTACCGACCGTCAGATTCTCGCGAATGAGTTCTTACAAAATGTTCTTCGCACCGTTGTTCATCTGACGAAAGAGTTGGATCACTATCTTGAGGAACTTCCTCTTGAGTCCAGAAGCGCGTGAGCAGGTCTTGTAGAGAGTCTTCTTGATGTTCGACCGAAACCTGATGCGCGAGCCTCGCACCAACACTTTGAGTTGTCACCGGGCCCAAAATGAGCCATCCAAATATTGAGAGTTGAGCTATTGGTTCAGTTGGTGCGCCTCTAACGATGTTCGGTTTCACGATTTGTCCATAAAAATCCGCACCAAGCAAAATGTCAATTTTTCGCGGTCTTAGAAAGTCACGGTCAGCGAGTTGGAGATGCTTCAGATGTTGCCACGAAAGTTCCGGTCGATCGAACGATGGTAAAGAGCTGGTCACTGTCTTGAGCACGTGCGCTCGAATTGTTACAAATTCTTCAGAGTAGCGAGACTTGAGTTGTAATGAGACCATTCCCCTGGTCTGCGTTGTCAGACTCCCCCCGATTCCCACGATGTTCAATGGAGATCGTTGACGAGAGAGCCTCAGTTGTCTACAGAGTTGTTCCGTGATGAAGGTGAGTTCTGATCCAGTGTCGACCAGGAGTCGAGCTGGATGCGATGAAACTGTTGAGATGGCCTGAGTGAGAGCTGTTGCTAGAAGAGATGTACTGTGCGTTGGCGTTGAGCTGAGTTGAACTGTTTCGACGGTTGCGCCGTCCCTTCATTGAGTTGCTGAGCTGCTGCTGGGAGTCGTGGCGTTGGCCTTCGCTGTCTCCTGAGTTGTGCTAGGGATAGCGTCGTGCAGCAAAGTGTGGTGAGGGCGGTCACACACCTTGCATCCTCGAGATGACCGGCAGTCACGGAAGTTGTGGCGACCCAAGCAGCAGAAACACAGTCTGCGTGTTACTACCACTTGCTTCCGGTCCTCTGGTTTTGCAGCTCGGAACACCGGGCAACTCCCGACGTAGTGGTCGCCTCCGCAGCAGTCGCATGGGTACGACCCAGGCTTTGCGTCGGGAGGCCGGTAAGACAACTCCCTGGTGCCCAGTGCTGCTGGCTTGCTGCTGCTCGTTGTGGCTACGTTGTGCTGTGGCGTCGTCCTTGTCTCGCTGCGCTGAACTGGAGTTGATGCTGCTTCTGCCTTCGCGATGGTAGCGTAGGCCTGAGTCGTTCGCTTGGTGGTGGGCACTACTGGCTGCCGAGCTGATGCTGGTCGCGTTGCCGCAGTTACTGAGTTGACCTTTGTGCTGCCAGTCCCCACGCGTTCAAGCGCTCTGGCACGAGTCCCGAGAAAGTCCTCCAATTGCGCATAAGTTGGAGGGTCAGTTGCGCTTCCCAAACTGACCTCCCAAAGAACCCGCGTTGGCTGGTCCAGCTGCTGGGCTACCCTGTGAACCGCAAAATGGTCCCAGAAGTTGTCCATGGCTCCCAGCGCTGACAGGACCTTCTTCACCTCAGCCACCCTTGAGGTGAGCAGGTCGAGTTGTGCCGCATCGCGTTCGTTGACACGTGGCAGTGAGTCGAGCTTGATGAGTTGTTCCCGGATTAAGAGGCGCTTGTTTGCGTATCTCTTCCTTAGCAGGTCCCACGATGCGGCCAATGAGTTCCCAGTCAATGGAAGCCCGGAGATTATCTGAGCTGGCTTCTCGCCCAAGCATCCTCTCAGATAATGGAGTCGTTCGATGTCACTGAGTCGCGAGTTGTCCAAGATGAGGCTGGTAAACAATTCACTAAAGCGTGGCCAATCGCTATACTCCCCGGAGAACTTGGGGAGTGAGATTTCCGGTAGCTTCGTCGTCCTTGGGCTGGAGTTGGTCTTCGATGTTCCCACTGTCGTCGCGTTGACCTTAGCTCTGAGTTGTGCTAATGCTCTTCGTGTTCTCAGCATGAGGGTGGTCTCCTTCGCGTGGTGGTCCTCCGCGAAGTAGGCGTGATCTAGCGCTGAACTTGGCCACGTCACCTCCATGAGCTGGTGGTCCTTTTGGAAGGCCTTATGCAACTCTTCGGTATGGGTGGCCAACGCAGTCAGTTCCTCCATGGAACACTCCGACTCGCACTCCTTGAGTTGTTCTAGTACCTCCCGCAACGATCCGATGCGCCCGAGTTGTACTCTGGCCTTGAGTGCAAGTTCTGGCTTCAGGCCCTTTGGTGACGCTGATCGTGTGCGGCGCGCCGGAACGTCGAGTGTCGCGAGTTGATCTGGGCCTTCAAGCGTTGCGTGCTGAGCTAATGGCGATGCTTCGTCGACCATCTTGACGGTGGTGGCGCTTGCGTCGTCCTTCTCTGAAGCTGTCACGGAGTTGTTCGTCTTGTCTGCCATCTTGGCCGGAGCTGCACTCGAGTCGCCCTTCTTGGTCGTTGAGTTGTCTATGGCGCTGTCGCGCTTGTCCGCCATCTTGCCGTTCGAATGGCAAGTCAACGAACAATGAGATGCACTGAGAGATGCGATGTACCTAAATGCGCGCCCGACACACTAATTATTCACAGCGATCACTTATTTAGCACACCATGCGAGTTGATAGCGGGAGAAGAACTGAAGCCGTGCAGATAGGAAAGAGCAGAGACGAAAGCAGAGATGCGACCGTTGAGCGTGCTTTCAACCGACGCCGCGCGAGAGCCCTCGATCCGGCTCGAAGGACCAAATGTTTGAGATTTGACTTGAATTAAAGCGATGCACTGAATTTAAGGACAGAGAAGATCATCGAGGGCTCGATAGCGGAGAAATGAAAGCACAGAGTTGAAGAGTAGCACAGAGATGAAGCGTTTATTTCAAGGCTCACACGTGGGTCGTAAAGCCACGTGGCGAAACGCAAAATACAAAGTTGAACAGTACCTTTCGTTGAGTGGTGGGTCGTAAATCCACGCACTCGCGCTGGACAATCGTTGCACTTCACTCACTAAGAACTACAGAGTTGCACACGAACCGTATCTTGTACAAGAGACTTTTCAAAAAACTGAGACGAACCGGTGATCACACTAGTCAGATCAATAGTAATGGCCGCTAGCCGGCACGCTGTGCTGAGAGTCGACAAGACGCGCATTGCGCATGCGTGGCGACGCTTGTGCATCGATCAGCATCGATCGCTGATCGATGCTGCCACGCTCGATGAACTTACGAACTAACAATTACTAGGTAGTCGCTGGTCTCGTATATATGCGGAGGTGCAAATCCGCAACAGAATCTGTTATATGAACTCGATGTAATTCAAGTCATCGACAAGTCACCTCCGACCCCAGTTACAAAAGAGTGGTCTAAAAGTGAACGGATTGCTAAATGTACGATTGTGCAGTATCTTGCAGATACTCATCTTAAATACGACACGCCGCAAAGTACCGCTAAATCCATTTTGACAAGCCTAGACTCAATTTACGAAAACCAAGGTACTGCCAACGAACTATCCATTCGGAAAAGACTATTACAGTTAAAAATGAAAAGTGACGCGCTATTGAAGGAACATTTCGAAGTATTTGATGACCTGATAAGCGAACTCTCGGCAACCGGTGTGACTCCCAGAGAGAACGAAGTCGTGTCGATTCTATTATCAAGTTTACCGGAAGCTTACAATACTGTTTCAATTTTCATTGAAACTATGATGACGGAAACGAACATTACTCTGGACATTGTAAAAAAGAAGCTCTTTGATCACGAGTTAAAAATCAAAAGTGAAAAAGTGGATACTAGTGCCAAGGTGTTGCAAGCAGAGAAGATGGAGGTAGAAAACTCAAAGCCGAATAATTTTGAGCATTCGCGCTTCAGAAGATTTCCACGAAGAGGTCAAAATAGGAGAGGAGGCGTATGTAGACAAAATAGAAGTTCATTTATTGGAAAGTGCCACCAGTGCGGAAGGAAGGGACATAAAATAAAAGACTGTTTCTACTACAAGAAGAGCCAACAGTACAAGACAGGGCAAAGAAATAAGAATTCGCACTCTGTCCAAACGGCACAGAAACAAATGGATGACAATGTTTCTGGTTACGCATTCATGACTGGAGAATGCCAATCCTTGACAACAAATACGCTGACGTTTCTTCTTGATTCGGGTGCATCTGATCATCTGGTCAACGATAAAAATGTTTTTTCTAGTGTTACAGATTTATATCCAGAAATAAAAATATCCATAGCAAAGAACGGGGAGTTCATCACGGCAACGAAGAAGGGACAAATAAATGTAATGAGCAACCTGGGGATCCATGGAATTTTGGAAGATGTTCTATGTTGCCCAGATGTACCATATAATTTACTATCAGTACGGAGGATGCAGCAAGGCGGATTGAGCATTGTATTTAATGATAGAGGAGTACAGATATTTAAAGACGATAAGATGGTGATGAGCGGTAAGCCTTTGAACAATCTAATAGCTATTGATTTTAAAATTAAAAAAGGGGTAAATTTTATGAACTCTTTATTATGCAATGAGATAACGTGTAATTATGAATTATGGCACAAACGGTTAGGGCACATGGGAAAGGCAAAATTTTTACAGTTAAAGAATAAACAAATGATTTCTGATGTAACTTGTCTTGAAAACATAGTTCCAAGTGATAATCTTTGTGAAGCTTGCATATATGGGAAACAAGCAAGATTGCCGTTTGAAAAAGAAAAAGATAAGAGCCATATTGCGCGACCATTATTCGTTATTCATACTGATGTGTGCGGCCCGATCACTCCTTCTACCATTAACGACAAAAATTATTACGTAACATTTATAGACGAATACACACATTATACAGTAACATACTTACTCCAGCACAAATCTGAAGTTTTCTCAGTATTCAAAGATTATGTTGCCAAAAGTGAAGCTCGGTTTAATTTAAAATTAGACAATTTATATTGTGATAATGGCAGAGAGTACTTATCGAATGATATGAAAAATTATTGCATTGAGAAAGGGATTAGTTATCATTTAACGGTTCCGCGTACTCCCCAGTTAAATGGCGTTGCCGAACGGATGAATAGAACAATTACCGAAAAAGCACGCGCAATGATAAGCAGTGCGGGTTTAGGAAAAAGGTTTTGGGGAGAAGCAGTTTTAACGGCAACATACCTAATAAACTTAACCCCATCGAAAGCTATTCCGGTAGACAAGACACCTTTTGAGTTATGGCATAATAAAAGACCGAAATTAAGATATCTAAAGGTATTTGGCTCAACAGTTTACGTGCATAATAAGATTAGAAAAACAAAATTTGAAGAAAAATCTTATAAAGCCATATTGGTGGGATTTGCACCAAACGGTTATAAAGTGTGGAATACGGAACACGATAAATTTGAAACCGTGAGGGATGTCATAGTAGATGAAACAAATTATTTAAAATCTCGGCCGATGATGGATGAAGTAAATCAAAGTAAAGATTTACAAGAAACTGATGCAACAAGCGCGTTGCCAAAATCAGTAGATGTACCAGGTAGTATGAATAGATCTGAGAAATCCGATGTAGCAAGGAAAAGAAAAACTGATAATGATAAATCAGGTATGGTAGAGCCGAAAATGAAAGTAGAAGCAAACCTGAGGAAAAATAAATCTGTAGTAGAAACAGATGAATCTAGTGAGCCAATGCCGGAAGATAATCAGATTGAAAATACAATCGATAGTGTCAAGCTAAGAAGGAGTGATAGAGTCAAACAAAAACCCCCTATTTCGTATAATGAAACAGATATAGATACGGATTACCTTTTGTGTGCGCAATCAACAGTCTATGAAATTCCCACTTCGTTTGATGAGATTAAAACTAGAAATGATAGGATAAAATGGGAAGAGGCTATTAAAGATGAAATTAATTCTTTGGTTGCAAATAAGACGTAGGATTTGGTACAAATGCCAAAAGACAAAAATATTGTAGATTGCAAATGGGTGTTCGTAGTAAAGAATGATGAATTTGGAAAGCCCATAAGATACAAAGCTCGACTAGTGGCTCGGGGTTTTAGCCAAAGACACATGGTAGATTATAATGAGACTTTTGCGCCAGTTGCAAGAATTTCCCGTTTCCGATTTCTTATAGCTTTTGCAAATCAATACAGTTTACTAATACACCATATGGATGTAAAAACAGCTTTCTTGAATGGTATACTAAAAGAGGAAATTTACATGCGGGTTCCTGAAGGCGTAGTGAGTAATGGAAAACAAGTTTGTAAGTTAAATAAAGCCTTGTACGGTCTAAAGCAATCAGCTAGATGTTGGTATGAAATGTTTGAAAAAGCTCTAGTGGAGAAAGGCTTCCGAAATTCGTCAGTCGACCGATGCATTTACATTTTAGATAGAGGAAATATTGTAAAGAATATATATGTAGTGTTATATGTAGATGATCTCGTAATTGTGACTGCTGAGATTGAGACAATGGAAAAGTTTAAAAGATATCTGATGAATAAATTTAGAATGACCGATTTAGAGGAAATTAGATTATTTCTGGGAATTAAAATTGAAAGATCACATGAAAAAATAATGTTAAGTCAAAGTGCATATATAAAGACTATTCTCGAAAAATTTAATATGCAAGACTGTAAGCCCGTAAACACACCCCTTCCAAGTGTAGTAGATTATTCAGCTCTAAACTCAGACGAAAAATGTGATGCACCTTGCCGAAATTTAATTGGGTGCCTAATGTATGTGATGACTTGCACGAGACCTGACCTGTGCATTGCTATTAATATTCTAAGTCGATATTCGAATAAGAACAATAAAGAGCTTTGGCAAAATCTCAAAAGGGTTCTTAGGTACCTTAAAGGGTCAACAGATATAAAATTAACTTACACCAAAAGTAATTATGAGCATTTACTGAGTTGTTACGTTGACGCCGATTGGGGAGGCTGTGAATTAACTGATCGTAAGAGCACAACAGGGTATTTATTTAAGCTATTTGAAAATTGCACGATTTCCTGGAACACAAAAAGACAAGCTTCGGTTGCAGCTTCTTCTACAGAGGCGGAATATATGGCTTTGTTTGAAGCAGTCAGAGAAGCCCTCTGGCTAAAGTCACTGGCTATTAGTATTAATATAGATGTCTCAAAACCAATTATAGTATATGAAGATAACATGGGATGCATTAGCATTGCTGGAAATCCCAGTAGTCACAAACGATCCAAACACATTGATATCAAGTATCATTTTTCGAGGGAGCAAGTAGAGAATAAAGTGATTAATATTGAATATATTCCCACAGAGATGCAGGTGGCTGATGCCCTGACCAAACCGTTGCCGCAAATCAAGTTCCAGAAGTTTGTCACTAGTGTTGGCCTCGAATAAATCATAAACATTGTAATAGTGATGAATTAACTGATCTGATTGGGTTTTTTGGGTTTTTCCCCAATCCATAGCAACAAATGTTGGATCATGTACATAGCTCCCAAAGATGCGCTGATGTAAAGTGGGTGTTGAAATTTAAGTTAATGTAATAATAATTTAGTATAAGTCAAGACGGTTAACTTTTGAGGGGGCGTATTGAGAATGTAACAGCATATGCGCGAATACTTATGTGTGCGCTCGCTACGTCGCGAGCTGACCCCTCAGCAACCGGTAAAACAAAAGTGAACCGCTTGAGCCTGCCCGAGCCTGTCGAAACATGCTCGAGATCGAGAGTCAATTGAATTTATGTTTCCATTCCTTGTCGAGCCACCAGAGAAGTAACACCACATTAATTCAGTGCATCAGCAGTTAAATAAAGGTTTTCAGTTGAGTGTGATAAAAGAGAACTAATTGAATCTACCCCATAATCCCAACACATTCCGGGGTAACTCCGAGAAGTCATCCATGTCGGCTTCATGGCTGAGATCAAAGTGTATACACATCCGGAGATGACTCATAGAAGTCATCCATCTCGGCCTGATGGCTAAGATGATGATGTCTATACATATTCCGAGGTAACTCTGAGAAGTCATCCATCTCGTCCTGATTCTTGAGATCGAAGTGTATACACGCTCCGAGGTGACTCCGAAAAGTCATCGATCTCGGCCTGATGGCTGAGATGACAATGTGTGTCCATATTCCGAGGTAACTCCGAGAAGACGTCCATCTCGGCCTGATGGCTGAGATGACAATGCGTATACACATTCCGGGGCGACTCCAAGAAGTCACCCATGTCGGCTTGATGGCTGAGATCAAAGTGTATACACATCCGGAGGTGACTCCGAGAAGTTATACATCTCGGCCTGATGGCTAAGATCAGGATGTGTGTCCAAGAAGTTTTACATCTCGGCCTGATGGCTAAGCTACGGATGTGTGTCCATATTCCGAGGTAACTCCGAGAAGTCGTCCATCTCGGCCTGATGGCTGAGATCAAAGTGTATACACATCCGGAGGTGACTCCGAGAAGTTATCCATCTCGGCATGATGACTAAGCTAAGGATGTGTGTCCATATTCCGAGGTAACTCCGAGAAGTCGTCCATCTCGGCCTGATGGCTGAGGTGACAATGCGTATACACATTGCGGGCCGACTCCGACAAGGCATCGTTCTCGGCCTGATGGCTGAGATGACAATGTGTATACACATTCCGGGGTAACTCCGAGAAGACGTCCAGCTCGGCCTGATGGCTGAGATGACAATGCGTATACACATTCCGGGGCGACTCCAAGACGTCACCCATCAGGCCTGATGGCTAAGATGACAATGTGAAAACACATTCGGAGGCGACTCCAAGAAGTCACCCATCCCGGCCTACTGACCAAGATGAGGATGCGTACACACATTCCGAAGTAACTCCGAGAATTCATCCATGTCGGCTTGATGGCTGAGATCAAAGTGTATACACATCCGGAGGTGACGCCGAGAAGTTATACATCTGGGCCTGATGGCTAAGATCAGGATGTGTGTCCATATTCCGAGGTAATTCCGAGAAGTCGTCCATCTCTGCCTGATGGCTAAGATGACAATGCGTATACACATTGCAGGCCGACTCCGACAAGTCATCGTTCTCGGCCTGATGGCTGACGTGAGAATGTGTATACACATTCCGGGGTAACGCTGAGAAGTCATTCATCTCGGCATAAAGCCCAAGATGAGGATGTATACACATCCGAAGTTGACTCTAAGAAGTTATACATCACGGCCTGATGGCTAAGTTAAGGATGTGTGTCCATATTCCGAGGTAACTCCGAGAAGTCGTCCATCTCGGCCTGATGGCTGAGATCAAAGTGTATACACATCCGGAGGTGACTCCGAGAAGTTATCTATCTCGGCATGATGACTAAGATCAGGATGTGTGTCCATATTCCGATGTAACTCCGCGAAGTCGTCCATCTCTGCCTGATGGCTAAGATGACAATGTGTATACACTGTGACGAAGCGTTTGTTGACCCGCTCCGTCACCGCCCACCTCCGCGGAATCTAACCGCGCACGCCGGACCGGGGGGAGTTCGCGTTCCGAAGGGCCAAGCACACGCACCGACGAATAAAACAATACTAACCCTTTTCGCTCTTGTTGTATTTAAGTCTCAGGAAAACCCGGTGGTGTCGGCCGGATTGATCACCCGGTCGACACCCCGATAGACCACGGCCGACGATCAGCTGGATACACGAGGAGTCGCAGAGCAGCCACCAGAGGAAACAGCGCAACCCGCGGGATCGAGGCCGCAGGATCGATATCCAAAATAGGACTGGACCCACCACCTGTCGGCCGCCGGGGGACCTTTCTAGCGCAACCACCCCAAGTCTAGGCGGCGTCACTAGCGGCATGGGCCCGCGTCTCCGACCGCGTGCTAATCTGCGACACTCGACTTCCGGCGTGCGTAGTGAGTAGTCACAATCGCGTTCTCGGCTGTATTTCTCCATTTTGAATATTGGACAGTTAGAGTTGGTGAATTAGAGAGCAAAGTAGAGTCCCACGGCCGCGTTCGAAATAATCTAACGGTGTTTTTCGGCCGTGTTGAACGAGTCCAAGGAGCCGTGTAGGAGGTTAGCAGGTGGGCGGAGACGGTAAGTGGCGCATTTCTTCCTTCTTGCGTTTCTTTGGTGTGCGTGCGATCGTTGTGGGGTCTCGGTGCGGTTCGGTGCAGTGCTTGGAAGAGAATTTCTTTGTGGTCAACGGGTGCTAGAGTCCTGGGGGGTAACGTACCGGGGAAACAAAGTCGCAGTTGTAGAGCGACGGCTTCGAGGGGGGGCCCCGGCCCTCGAAGGCCTCATCGGGTACAGGCCATAGCTGGATTAGGACCACAAAGGAATTCTCGCCCGAAAGAAGTGTGTAAACTCCCCGGTTTGAGTCGAGTCTTTTGTTAAGAGCGTGCGGCCGCGTTAACGGCGTGCATTGGCGAGCGGGCCTGTGATTGGCCGCGAGGAACACGCGACGCGCGAGCGACCCTGTGATTGGCCGCGGATCAAAATTCGAACTAGACGGTATTCTCGAGCGGAAATCGGCGACCGGCCTCGGCGGCCATCTTGTGAACCAGTGCGACTGGCCACTACTTATGGAATAAATTCGTTTACTCGTTCTTTCTGTTCAATTTGCTTATTTCGCGGTTATTTCTCGGTGTGTTCTTTGCATGCGTGATTTTCAGGACAAAATATTGTACTCGGCCGTTGTCACCGTACTGCGGCGGCCGAGCCAGACTGCGCTTTCCCTCGGGCTCAGCCTGGACCCAAACGACCTAGACCGGAGTTGGCCGTGCCGGATAAGACGAGCCTGTTTTCCGTCCGCGATTCGGTCCAACATCCTAGCTCGCACCTTCATTAATAAATAGTGGTCCTTTCGGGGGCCTGGCGCCCAACCGCGGGTTAGGCGAATCGCGGGAAATCAGCGAGGGGCGAACATCGAACCTCCTTTTGCGAACGATTCCGGCCGCGTGGGCGGGTACGGCCGGCGGCGCGCGCGGATCGTCGTCGCAACACATTGCGGGCCGACTCCGACAAGTCATCGTTCTCGGCCTGGTGGCTGACGTGAGAATGTGTATACACATTCCGGGGTAACGCTGAGAAGTCATTCATCTCGGCATAAAGCCCAAGATGAGGATGTATACACATCCGAAGGTGACTCCAAGAAGTTATACATCTCGGCCTGATGGCTAAGCTAAGGATGTGTGTCCATATTCCGAGGTAACTCCGAGAAGTCGTCCATCTCGGCCTGATGGCTGAGATCAAAGTGTATACACATCCGGAGGTGACTCCGAGAAGTTATGCGTCTCAGCCCGATGGCTAAGCTAAGGATGTGTGTCCATATTCCGAGGTAACTCCGAGAAGTCGTCCATCTCGGCCTGATGGCTGAGATCAAAGTGTATACACATCCGGAGGTGACTCCGAGAAGTTATCCATCTCGGCATGATGACTAAGATCAGGATGTGTGTCCATATTCCGAGGTAACGCCGCGAAGTCGTCCATCTCGGCCTGATGGCTGAGGTGACAATGCGTATACACATTGCGGGCCGACTTCGACAAGTCATCGTTCTCGGCCTGATGGCTGACGTGAGAATGTGTATACACATTCCGGGGTAACGCTGAGAACTCATTCATCTCGGCATAAAGCCCAAGATGAGGATGTATACACATCCGAAGGTGACTCCAAGAAGTTATACCTCTCGGCCTGATGGCTAAGCTAAGGATGTGTGTCCATATTCCGAGGTAACTCCGAGAAGTCGTCCATCTCGGCCTGATGGCTGAGATGACAATGGGTATACACATTCCGAGGCGACTCCAAGAAGTCACCCATCCCGGCCTACTGACCAAGATGAGGATGTGTACACACATTCCGAAGTAACTCCGAGAATTCATCCATGTCGGCTTGATGGCTGAGATCAAAGTGTATACACATCCGGAGGTGACTCCGAGAAGTTATACATCTCGGCCTGATGGCTAAGATGACAATGTGAAAACACATTCGGAGGCGACTCCAAGAAGTCACCCATCCCGGCCTAATGACCAAGATGAGGATGTGTATACACATTCCGAAGTAACTCCGAGAATTCATCCATGTCGGCTTGATGGCTGAGATCAAAGTGTATACACATGCGGAGGTGACTCCGAGAAGTTATACATCTCGGCCTCATGGCTAAGATCAGGATGTGTGTCCATATTCCGAGGTAATTCCGAGAAGTCGTCCATCTCTGCCTGATGGCTAAGATGACAATGTGTATACACATTGCGGGCCGACTCCGACAAGTCATCGTTCTCGGCCTGATGGCTGACGTGAGAATGTGTATACACATTCCGGGGTGATACTGGCTTTGTAAAATAATCTGCTAAGCAATGAGAAAAAGGTTGCGTACTACGTTAACTAGCATTCACAAGCGTTGGATAGGCAAAGGGATTGCACTTCTGCTATACAATTAATTGTGTTCTACTGCGTTCCTCCTATGCATGTAAGTTTTCGCACCCACAGCATTTTGCTAACTCTCACCGCTACATACCCTGTGCTTTACATAACTCTCACCGCTTCATACCCTGTTCTTTACATAACTCTCACCGCTACGTACCCTGTTCTTTACATAGGACTTTGTCAACATACAGGATTGGAGCGTCACGGTTTACAAGTTTTGTTCTTTAAGATATAGAATTTTATGCCTCGTTATGTCATTTATTGTATGCAAGTGTTCCAGGCTCGTTTGACCCCACAAGTTCATGTTTAAAACCTTTCCGTCACCCTTCGATTAAAGTAAGTTAGCCTTAATTAGCATTAATACTTGCCACCTTCGCTGCGTACTTTGTTCTAGTCCCATACTTAACGCCAAATGTAGGAAAAGGATAAGATTTTTCATGTTTGTTTTTTATTTTTATCGACAGCTTGTTGTAATATAATTGAATTTCATCATACTCCTAAGGATTGTATACATGGCCAAAACTTACCTGTGTTATTCTTATCGGATTCAAAGCGAAATTCATGGTTAAATTGTTTATTAGATCAACTTAATTGCATATTACATAGTAACCGCGCACGAGAAATAATAAAGCAGGCACAACGGAAACTAGATCCCGGAAGGTATACTAGCAGCGTCTCTCGATTTTGGGCCCGTGAAGATTACGGGATTTTCTAATATCTAATATTGGGAAGCATTTGATGCCCCCGGACCTCTGTAGCGCCCATTAAGAACGCTGTTCTAGTTCCGTATTTGTAGGTTGCGTCCGCCAGGCCGCGAGATGGCTACGCGCTCACGCAGCGAGAAGCGAAGACACGGGCGAAAAAAAAGGATCTTTTTTGGCAGAATAATTCGAGCATAAAATCTATATCTCAGCAACGGCTGCACGGATTGTCTTGTTGTTTATTAATAATCGACGCAGAAAAAATCAAAGAGTTGAATGCAACAGTCATTCTTTCCCTAGATAATTCAAGTATATTGTCATTTACCATCCGGATAGGGCCCGCTAGCTAGTTCGTTCGCGTAAGTTACTTAGTAGCGTCGACGCGATGAGCTGCGCTTGGCTATATATACTTGGCGCGAGACGCTACCGCGTCTCTTGACCAATATTATTGAACAGTACTTGTGTTATTGTACATAGAGTATAGTATGTGTAGCGTGTTAAATGCCGTGGCGTCCCAAGTATGCCGGTGGTGGAAATTCTTCTCTATCTTCTTTAAAATTGCGATGGACAAAATTTTAAAACCTTTTCTAAATATGTCTATATAGCATTTCAACAAGTGCTTGGCAAAAATGATTAAAGACACTTTTCTAGTTCATAAAATAAATAAACTGTAGGAGGTTTTTTTCGCTGGGATGAGGCATAAGGATAAATCTGGGGAAAGAAAAGGTGTTTTATTGATTAATTTTACAATTCTGTAATACATTCATTTTAAGGTTTCACGATAGGTGACATCTCCTCGCGAACTGGTGCGTCTCCTTCGGAAGGCGACCGGCCTCGAGGCCGTTCTCTCCTTTTCCTCCAGAGGTTCCCAGTGCATCTCTCTATTTTCTAGCAGGTGACCGGTGGACTCCCCAGAACTCTCCCGACGGCAGGCGACCGGCTTCCAAGCCGTTCTCTCCATGCCGCGGGCGTCCCGGTGGTAGACCCCGTTCTCTCCCGCGTATCCCGGCGACCAGGGAACTCGCCCTGTCCCATCCTCCAGAGGGCGACCGGCTTTGCAAGCCGTTCTCTCCTCTCCTGGAGGTGCATCAGGTGCGGGTCCCCTGTTCTCTCCGGTTGCCAGCGGGCGGCCGAAAGCTCTGCTTCGTCCTCTCCCTAATTCTACCAGGCGGCCGTGGTTTGCTTACCTCGTCCTCTCCTGGAGAATCTGGCTAACTGAACGCAATGGTCTTCGCATGACTTTTTATACTCGCGCGTTGCTAAGCGTTACCCCGCCGCTGCGGTAATAATCAACATCGCGGTTGCTATGCGTCGACGCTTCGCGTACCGTATACAATTTCGGCCGTTTTCCGGAAAGTTCTTTTAATGCTGCGTTACAGTCTCCCCCTCTGGACACGAAGACGTCCCGGCGAGTAGTCCAGGATCTCATCGCTTCTTCTTCTTCCCGGCGGGGCCGTTGTTGGTGGTCTGCTGCTCCTTTCGTGGTCGTCCGCGTTTGCGGATCGGCACGACCGGCCTTGGGGTCTCAGCTGCTTTTCCGACGTATGGCCTCAAGGCTGAGGTATGGTAGACCCCAAGTATGACTGGGTCTTCGTCCTGGTTTTGGACTTCGTAGCTAGTCCTTCCTACTCGTCTCCTGATGACATAGGGCCCATCTCGCCTTGGTGCAAGTTTAGATGAAAACTGCTGTTGTCGTTTACTCAGAGTGTGAGTAGTGACCCACACGAGGTCTCCTTGCGAGTATTCGGGTCCTGGTCGTCTGTGTCGATCTGCATACTCCTTTCTCTGGTCTTGTTGTTCTTCTTGGTTCTGCTGAGCGAGTAGCAGGGTATCGGCGAGCGCCATTAGTTTTGGAGTGATCTCAGGCAGGAAGTTTTCTGCCTGGATTATTGTCCTTAGGTCTTGTTTAGCGTCTTCGGGTGTTCTTAATTCTCTCCCAAACGTGAGATAAGCTGCCGTGTAACCAGTGGATCCGTTCTTTACTGAATTCATCGCGAAACGTATGGTTGGGAGTCTCTCGTCCCAAGTTTGATGGTCGGCTCCAATATATATTCCTAGTTGTGCTTTGAGATCTCGGTTCTTTCGTTCTACCGGGTTTGCTTCCGGGTGGTAAACCGGTGTGAAAGCTTGCTGTATCCCGAAGCAGTGTGTTACTTGCTGCATTATCCCACTGATGAATTGTGTTCCGTTGTCGCTAATTATTCGCCTCGGCATCCCATACCGGAGCATGACTTCGTTAATGATGATTTCGGCGCATGCTTCTGCTGTCGCCTGCTGAAGCGCGAAGAGTTCTATCCATCTTGAAGCCACATCCTCCGTGATGAGGATCCATCGGTTTTCTTTTCTTGTTGTCGGGAGTGGCCCAAAAAGGTCGATTGATAGTATTTCGAACCGTTGCTGCATCACTGGTGTCTGAATTAGACCGGCTGGTCGGAGGTTGTCGGCCTTGTACCTTTGACACTCCGCACAATTCCGAACATATTCGCCTATTTCGCGTCCCATCCCTGGCCAAAAGTATCGTTGGATGATCCGGTGAAGGGTATGCTGTGCTCCGTAATGCCCTGCAGTAGGTTCGTCGTGGAAACTCCGTAGTATCTGCTTCCGCTCATGCTTAGGGACCACGAGCTGTGCCTCTTCTGTATGTTTGTTCGGTGCGTAGCGGTAAAGCACTCCGTTGTTTAGCAGATATCCCCTGCTGCCCCATTTTATTGTATCTTCGTTTGCTTCGTTAGTTTCTAAATTCTCGATGATGGTTTTCAAGTCTTCATCTTTTAACTGTTCCTCGCGCGTTACTGCTGGACCACGATGGGGCATGTCTATGACCACACTGGAGACATCGTGTCGACTTTCTTCCGCCCATGGTTCCGTTGGTAATCTTGACAACATGTCAGCTACTACATTACATCGTCCGGGGATATATTGCATGTTAGGGCAGAAAGGCTGTAGTAGCAAAGCCCATCGTGCCAAACGTCCGCTGGGTGATTTTAAGGACATCAGCCATTTCAGCGGTTGATGATCTGTTGCTATTGTCACCTCAGCTCCTTCGATGTAACCGCGGAACTTTTCCACCGCCCATACTACTGCAAGCGCCTCACGCTCGGTAGTAGAATAGTTCCTCTCTGCTGCTGTGAGTAACCTGCTGGCGTATTTGATGGGGTGTTCCGTTTCTTTCTCCCCCTGCAGTAAAACTGCTCCGATGGCGTATCCGCTGGCATCCGTTCGAATGACGTAGGGACGGGTTTCATCTGAGCACTGTAGGACTGGTGTTGACGTTAATGCTTCCTTAAGTTGCTCAAAGGCTTGTTGCTGGCTGGTTGTCCATTCCCAAACGGCCTTCTTCTTTGTTAGATGTGTTAATGGTTGAGCCACTGCTGCAAAGTTTGGTACGAATCTTCTATACCATGAACAGGTTTGGAGAAACGTTATCAGAGCTTTTCTGTTTGTCGGAGCGGGGATGTCCCGTATGGCCTTGACCTTCTCTGGATCTGGTTGGATTCCTTTCTGCGTGATAATGTGTCCGAGGTATTTTATCTCGGTGCAGCAGAATCGACACTTTTTCCGGTTCATTCGTAAATTGAATTGGCGTAATCTATTGAATACCGCAGCAAGGTCTTCCAGATGCTCCTCAAAGCTTGGGGACAGTATGAGAAGATCATCCAGGTAAACGAGAACGTTGCGATTTCCGAGGCCTGCCTTCAAACGGTCCATAAGCCGCTGAAAAGTTGCTGGGGCGTTCTTGAGTCCAAAAGGCATTCGCTTGAAGCGATAGATTCCAAAAGGTGTTACGAAAGCTGTTTTATCCCGGTCTTCTTTCTTAACGCCAATTTGCCAGTAGCCCGATTGTAAATCCAATGTTGACATGCATTCGGTCTTCTTCGTGGAATGTAGCAGGTCGTCGATGCGTGGTAGAGGGTATGAATCAGTGATGGTGACTGCATTGAGCTTGCGATAGTCTACGCACACCCGTGTGCTTCCATCCTTTTTGGGCACCATCACCACAGGGGCAGCCCATGGTGACTCGCATTCCTCTATTACGTCCGACTCCAACATCTTCTGGAGCTCTTTTTGTAGTAACTCCCTTCTGGCAGGTGGTAGGCGGTAAGGAGGAACGGCAATTGGAGCATGTGTATTGGTGTCAATGTGATGTTCTGCCTCCGTTGTCGCTGGTCCCATCAATCCGAAAAGGTCTTCGTTATCCTTGAGGAGGCTTTTAATTTGTTCACGCTCTCGTAGAGTACGTCCGACAGCTTCATCTTCCCTTAAATCTTCAATATCCAGGGCCCCGATATCCATTCGTGCTGCTTCGCATGTTCGGATACACCTTTCGAAAAGCTCGTCGAACTTTTCTTGATTATATTCCACGTCCATTTCTTCTTCTTCGCTGAGGTACGCATGTAGTCCCGTTGGTTCCTCTATCGGTGTTATCAGGACAGGTGGTGGTTTGGCTAATTCAGAGACTTCTGCCATAACCTTAGCTTCTACTAGGGAGATTTGCTCCTTCTCCCCCTCGTTGGTAGGTGAACAGGCATATTCGTTCTCGTAGTCGAAGGTTTTGTCAGGCCTGTCGGCGAAGTGCCAAGATCGCTGAGGCACATTTAGCACGATAGCTGCGTCTTCGATGAAATCAATGCCGAGCAGCGTACGGTCGTCCTTACTCCCAGGGAGTACGACAAACTTCGTCGTAAACTCTCTTTTCGCTAGTGAAACCTTCGCTATCGTTGTGAGGACATTCCTTACGCGAGGGTGTCCATCTGCCAGTGCGACCAGCATCTTCTTTTCGGAAAACTGGGCTCCATTATCTTTGAGGATTTTGTATAGCTTCTGGCTGGCGATGGAACATTTGGCACCGGTGTCAATGAAGGCATAGCCGAGCTGTCCTGCAATATTTACCAACACCATTGGGCGTGGACGAGCGATGGGTAAGGCGTCCACGGCGCAGAAAGCAGTTTGTGCTGCTTCAGGCCTTGCTGTTTTCGAACACGTAGGACACTTGCTTCTTACTACCCCTGGTTTACCGCAACCATAGCATCGCAGGGTTATCCGTGGTTCTTGAGATATCCTTGGTTCCGGTTGAGATGGACGGGCCGTGTTGTCTATCTTCCTATATCGGCATGCAATCGTCGCATGACCTAAGCGACGACAGATGTTACAACGCCGGCGTTCTCTTGAATACGGAGCCGCGGTTTCTTCCCTGGTGCTAGTCTTGGTTCGGGTAGAGTTTTCCTTTTCCAACGCCTCCTGGTCGCGAGCCCTTTTCAGTAATTGAGGAAAAGTGGTTACGGAGTCTCGCGGAATCTTCTTCCGCAGACGAAGACGCAGGAGACCGTAAATCATGTCCAATTGAACTTGCTCGGGCTGAGATTCCGGTAGTTCTGCTAACAAGGCCCGTTTCTGGCTGATGAAAAAGTCTGTCGAAGTCTTGTCATCCTGTTTCGTTGCAAAGAGTTCCCCGTATATTTGGTAAGGTGGCCGACGAGGAGCGAACGTAATTTTAAGGAGGTCCAATGCTTCTTGCCAAGTTGCGACTGAGCTCTGGACACCTTTCCACCAGACGGAAGCGTGCTGCTCCAAGAGTAAGGGAAAACCTTTAAGCGCATCTTCATCCGGTATCTTCTCGATGTCCTTGAAGATTGAGATGGTTGCCACAAAGGCGCTGACTTTTCCATAATCATGTGTGCCGTCGAAACGAGCGGTACACTTGGAAAAACTCCCTTTCTTCGTAGACTGCTTGACATTGAGCGAACTTAGTAACTTTGAAAACTGGGTGCTCGATAAGTGGACTGGAGGAGTAGGGGATGCTGGAGGATCCGGGTTGGAGGTGTTCATGGAAGAAGCTTCAGAATGGGTGAAGGATTCCTGGCTAGAGTCGTAGGTATCGGCCTGCACGTTGGGCGCCAACATTGTAGGAGGTTTTTTTCGCTGGGATGAGGAATAAGGATAAATCTGGGGAAAGAAAAGGTGTTTTATTGATTAATTTTACAATTCTGTAATACATTCATTTTAAGGTTTCACGATAGGTGACATCTCCTCGCGAACTGGTGCGTCTCCTTCGGAAGGCGACCGGCCTCGAGGCCGTTCTCTCCTTTTCCTCCAGAGGTTCCCAGTGCATCTCTCTATTTTCTAGCAGGTGACCGGTGGACTCCCCAGAACTCTCCCGACGGCAGGCGACCGGCTTCCAAGCCGTTCTCTCCATGCCGCGGGCGTCCCGGTGGTAGACCCCGTTCTCTCCCGCGTATCCCGGCGACCAGGGAACTCGCCCTGTCCCATCCTCCAGAGGGCGACCGGCTTTGCAAGCCGTTCTCTCCTCTCCTGGAGGTGCATCAGGTGCGGGTCCCCTGTTCTCTCCGGTTGCCAGCGGGCGGCCGAAAGCTCTGCTTCGTCCTCTCCCTAATTCTACCAGGCGGCCGTGGTTTGCTTACCTCGTCCTCTCCTGGAGAATCTGGCTAACTGAACGCAATGGTCTTCGCATGACTTTTTATACTCGCGCGTTGCTAAGCGTTACCCCGCCGCTGCGGTAATAATCAACATCGCGGTTGCTATGCGTCGACGCTTCGCGTACCGTATACAATTTCGGCCGTTTTCCGGAAAGTTCTTTTAATGCTGCGTTACAAAACAATTTTTTTTGTACCGCACCCCTGCTCGTATTTGGCGAGCTTTTAATACGTTACACTTCTTATGTGATATTTTTATGGGATATCAATAATTTCTTTTCATCAATATACATACAATTATTACTGTTTACTACTAAAATTTGGAATGAAACAATGGATCTGGGTTCAGGAAATTGGCGCGAAAAGTATGAAGACACTAATTCATTACAACATTAGTTTATATTGTTACAGAAAAATCTTATATACTATCTTATATACTATCCTATAACCTATCTTATACTTATACTAACTTATATCCTAACTTATATACTATGTTTTATTAATATATTAAAACTAAAAAAAACTATTTTGCAAAGATAAATTGGAATTTATGGCTGGTCTCGCCACCAACACCTCCTCCGCGGCCGCGTCCTCCCCGCCCGTGCCGCCCAAAGAACAGTTTATTTGCGCGAGCCCTCGACGGTGGCGGCGGCTCGTCGCCGTATATCACCCGATACCATGGAGTCCGGCTTCGGCCTCCTCCCCGGTGCTTCCTCCTCTTCGGTGCTACATATGAATATAAAAAAATGGGTAGATTAAACATGAACATAATAATAGAAAACAGAAACATAATAACAAATCGAAGTTGTAATATAATTTTCAAAAGAATGAAATTCGAAATTGCAGATAAACCTGGGGTTGAGAATCTCTAGCGAAAAACTTTCAATCATTTATCCTGGCCACATTAATTAAAATATTAAACTTTTTATAACGCGATATTTTCTTGGGTGCATCAGAGAATGACTGTAATTTTTTTCGTACCTGAAAATGTTGCCGCTTCATCGAAAAACTGCATGAAAATCAATAATAATGCGACTTAATAATAGTTCTTACATGGTTTGTATTTTTTTCTACATAGCTCCGGCCCTCCCACACATTCTAGAAAAAGACCCGTAACGCTAGCACTATCCCGTCGGAAGATATGATTCTTTAAAACTTGAAATTTCAACCCCCTGTATCTCGGAAAAGGTTGAAATTTCAACTTATGGTTCCCGGACGTTTGCTTCTACTGAGCCCCAGAATACGTGATTTGATTTATTGCACCCATCACTGACTCACCCTGTATAAAAAATTTATTATAGTAAACTACACAATCCATTAATCTGTAAAAACAAAACGTGTATGGAAATATATTAACACATCTTGCATTCACTTTTAGTAGCGGGCGATTTTTTACAGTTTGGATGCAAAATTTCTTCTGCATAAAATAGCTGTAGTTTATCGATAACAATAATTTATCAATAATCCGTGTAATACAACTGTAGTCGCTTCCCGCGCAAGATGTGTTAAAAGTGGTAGATGACTGTATGTTGAAACTGATGTATTTATTAAGAGACTGCTATACTTACTTGGCATGATGCTCGGTATATGTTCTTCTCGCTGGCTAATTGCTCGATGGCTTCCCACTGCTGTTTTCCCGATGCCTTCGGAAACTCAACTGAATCCACATTTTGCTCCTGGCAATCCAGGTAAATTCAAAAACACTTCCTGGCGCATACCGTCCTACAGCAACGCCTCTGTCGTCTTTTCGGTGAAGGACCGAATAGACAAAGACCGAAGGTGGTAGCGGTGAACAAGTTCCTTTACCACCATCGAGTTTAAACCAGTAGTGTATTTCTGGGAAACACCCAGTTTCGCCCAAAATTTATCATATTTCCGTGAATTACGAACAACTGTAACTGTGTAGCGAACTCCGAGTATTTCATCCATCAAACATTCTTGACGAAATTATTATGAACAGAGAATAAGATGACAAACGGTTTGGAGGGTGTATTACAAATCGCCGAATCGTAATTTGGCATTCTATCCTTTTTGAAGTTGCAGTAAACAGTAATAAACGTACTAGAGCAAGAGCGAGACTCCTAAGCACTCATTGTCAGTGCTAATATAAGAAGTAGGTGGGGTCGACGAGTAAACAGTCAAAGCTTGAAGGAAAGGATGTTTAGGTCACGTCGAAGTTTTGATTTCTTAAAATTTCCTTAAGCATATGTATACCGTTAGGACAGAGGATATGCAGGGCGAGCCCAATAACGGTAAATTAAGATTGTAACGAAAAGTGCATTTTTTTGTAGACGTGCGGGAATGACGAGATATGTCACGTGTCAGCGATTGGGGATGTAGTCGTATGAAATCGGGGTAATACTGAAAGCCGAATGAACATCCAGAAACCTCAAAATTTCCTGATAATCGATAATAGTCAGAATAATAAACCCTTTGGTGACTTGCATTGCACCGGAAAACAATTTTTTTCTTTTTGCCTGCTATCAGAGAATGATTTTTACTACATGTAGATTGTACAATTTTACGTGTATGTACATGTATTAGGCTGTCAAATGAATTTGAATCTATCTAGGCGTTAGTATAGAATTAGTATATGATATATTGTGTACCGTAATTTCGGATACGGCCCGAATGTGCCGAGCGCGATAGCCGCCGCGACCGTCCCAGCGCGCGGTCGGCCGGGTGTTTCCGACATCATAATTTTATTGCTCCGCACCGCCGCATTTCTCCAACTTCTAATTTTCAGGGGTTGTTGAGAATACTTCAGAACATATGTCAAATTAATTTCGACGTAATCAAGAATGTCTTCCACTGTTTTATTTAAATTTTTAACAAATATTTATGTTTTATAATAGTAGTAAATTAAGCCGTGTTCACAATCCAAAGGTAGTTAAGTTGGAAGAATTCGTACGAGTATATGCTTTGACGTTTCGACCCCTAATTCACGTCCTAAGGAGAATACCTGTCTAAACAAAAACAATTATATCAAAACAAATTTGCGCTTATACAACAACAACATATACACAATCAAAGTATCACTACGAAAAGGATTCTACACTTCAATGAGCTTCAACAACCTCCACCAGATTACAATTCTTTAAAAAACAACAACAAATCACTCCATCAATATGAATCTCAAAAAGTTTTACCACCTATTGACCCTCATCAGTTTAACTCCAATTGCATAATAGACAAAAATGATTTCTTTATCAATTTATCATCCGTAGAAATTCCAAAACCAATAGCCACCTTCCGACAATACGATCTTAAATGCAACTTGCCATATTTCAAAAAACAATTACCACTAGAAAATGTAATTGCAGGGTTAGAAAAAACATTGAAGATAGCCTCCACTCATTATCCACTCATATCCAGCCGATACTTGTTTCAACTCAAGCTTATCACCCGTCGCCTCCTATACCCCCATAGGTAATATTAGAACATCGTTCGTCAACATCATCAACCAATTTTATTCGCATTACCGCAATCCAGAAACTTCAGATTCCACGAAAACCGTAAAAGAATTTGTTAACGCACATAAAGATTCCCTAGTCTTCTGCAAGTCCGATAAAGGCAACTCTTGGGGTTGTTTAAATAAGTCTGACTACATAACTAAAACAACAACGCTCCTGGATGATACTGAGTACTTCAAAATCATAAATAGAAACCCGTTACGCAAACTACAGTTAGAAAATAATAGCATATTACAACGGTGGCACAATAAAAAATACATTTCCGAACCAGTCAAAAAAGCGCTCTCAGCAAATAACACACTTTTACCACGCCTGTACACACTACCGAAAATCCACAAACAAGATATTCCGTTTCGCCTTATAGTATCCGGTATCAACTCGCCCACACACAAAATAGCGTCTTTTATACAAAACATTCTGCAACAACACTGTTCTAACTGTAAATCCTTCATTAAAAATAGTTTCAACTTATAAGAAAACCTTGAGCACATATACATCCCTTCAAATTACAAATTAGTCTCATTTGATGTAAAATCGCTATACACCAATATCCCACTAGAGTTAGTACACCAAAGTTTACACCGCAGAAGTCACTTAATCAATCACAGCATCCCCCTCTCAGAACTCATCACGACTATCTCCTTCATAATGAATAATGTTTATTTCTATTTCAACGGCACCATTTACAAACAGCTATTTGGACTACCTATTTGCTCCCCCTTAGCACCAATTTTAGCACACATCGTTCTCCAGGATCTAGAAAGCAATTGTTTTAACTTCTTATCATTTACAATCCCATTTTTCTTCAGATACATTGACGATATTATCACCTGTTTTCTCGAAAACAATATCCAGTTTGTTCTAGAGTTATTCAACCAATATCACCCAAGGCTCCAGTTTACTCTGGAATTAGAAGTCAACAGCGCAATACCTTTTCTGGACATTTTATTAATCCACAAAACCAATAGCATCATAACCAATTGGTATAGGAAACCCACTTGGTGTGGAAAGACAATAAATTTCCACTCCAACCATCCGTACAGTCAAAAAATCTCAATTGTTACATGACTGGTAGATCGAGCCATATTATTATCCAACAACAATTTCCATTCCAGCAATATTCTCCACATCAAACATATTCTCATAGCTAATGACTTCCCCTTACACACCATAAATAAACAAATACACAGCAGGTTAATGTATTGAAGAAATCAAAATAATTTACAACCTTCTCGCCCAAACAATGACCAACAACTACTTTGCATCACCCCATACATAAAAAACCTAAGCGAATCCATAAAAAGACTGTTAAGCACATACAACATAAAAACTATTTTCACTAACAACAATAAACTCTGTATGATCCTAGGATCTAATAAAGACAAAATTGATTTCTTTCTAAACACCAATGTAATCTATAAAATACAGTGTCTGGGTTGTAATGCAATTTATATTGGACAAACTAAGCGCTACCTAAAAGACCGTTTAAGAGAGCACAGAACAAACATTCACAACACTAGCAATCTCCATACTTCACTTACAAATCACATGGTGTCAGAAGTTCATGCTTTCGATTTCGAACATACGCGCATACTATCCTTCGAACATGACTTACTTAAGCGCTTATTTAAAGAAATGCTATTCATCAAATTCAGCAATGACACCATCAACAATAGAACCGACATTAATAATTTAAGTTCAGTTTACAATTTCTGTAGATTTAAGTTATCCCAATAACTGTATTACCATCAACCGCCTGTAAGCCAGATTTCTAACTTCGCGCCACTCTCCATCCACCATATTGCGCTCAGCCTCACTCAGCCATTTGCAATTCTGTCGTCACGCGCTCATCAAACGTGCTCAAACTGCCAGTTGCCACCATGTAACGCCTAGCACATCACGTGTGAGCTCACCTAATATCGTTAATTGTTCTTTTATGTGTGTTAAGTGGATCAGCTTACTCTCATTATAGACAATCAAGTGATTTACCCTTTCACCCCATATAACTATCACCTTAGTGCCCTACAAGAAGAACAAACATAAATTATTATGTTCCTAACCACAACGACACACATGCCTACGATCACATACGGTATCATGTTCTTAGACCAAAAATTACTGCGTGAGCTCAATCCATTAACAGACTTGTTAATGTGATTTGATGCAAGAATAGAACACACATCTTAAGAGCGGAAAATTATGCATTCGCCCACTCTCATCATACTGCCTCATAATGATAGTGAGACGCATGCAACTAAGCAATTGCTCTACATACACACAGGAATCCACCAACATCCAGCACTAATGGTATTCAATTTAAATTATTTTAGTAGCGATCACACAACCCCCCTTTTCAACACAATTTTTTCCACCAAGTGCAATGTTTCCGCCTTAATTTAACCTAATTATTTTTCATACATTCTTACAGCTACACACTCATAGTAATGAGAGTTAGCAAGCTATGGTCACTTAACATTGTCCGTCCAAGTCACAGTTACTACCCAATAACCACATCATCAACATAATCACTCTACTCCGATATAGTTGCAACTTTATTACTGCGCAAGGATGGATCAATCCAATACACTCTAAGCTTGAAATTATATGTAAGTTTTCTTTCTTGTGTAAGCCCATCAAGTGGGAGGTGCGCATGACAGGGCATTAGTGCCCCAAAGTGAACGTGGGGCGGCGCTGGTGACGCACCACGAGGCGAGAGCCCGCCAAGTCGCCATTCCATTGTCGGCGATCACCACGTGCGGAGGGATTGCGGAATCTGTCGTGTCGAGTCACTGTAATTGTCGGGACTCTGCGTAGTCCGAATAAAGGCCATCTCGAGACCTGCCTAAGACGTCGAGTCCTTACTACCCCAGTCATTCTCCCTTTCCCAGGGCTAGTGAGCGTGAACTCCGAAGTGAGCCGGCATTCGAGTCGTTGGGCATCGTGAGCGCGAAATTGACCTTTCTGCATTTCCGGGCGCTTACACTTGTAAATATTTTAGTATCCCTCATTAGCAAACATTGTGTACCAAGAGGGGGAAAAGAAATTTCCTTCGCTACATCTCGTAACACAGGGAAGTAGGCTGTCTTCTGATGTAACCGATTTTATACAGATTGGAAACTTTAAATAAAATACGACTTTCTGAAGAGGACTCCGAATTAGCGGTCGAAACGTCAAAGCACATACTCGTACGAATTCTTCCAACTTACATACCTTTGGATTGTGAACATGGCTTAATTCGCTAATATTATATTCACTCCAATCTACAACACTTCTTCAACATTTATGTTTTATAACTACTTAACACAATTTTACAAACATGGAGTATTTGTTTATTATAATTTGAAGATTTCCGAAGAAACCGACGATTCACGCATAATAATATCTTTCTTAGTTTTCGAGTTCTAAATATTTAAAGAAAAGTTGATCCAAAACTTTCCACTTAAATAACTTAAAAACTATTAATGATATTGAGGAACGGAAAAGTTCATTTTACAGGGCTCGACAAGGACTATAAATATACAAAGTTTAAAAAAATGTTAAACTAGGTGTGTATAGACTGTGATCACTTTGCGTGGAATCACTCATATATAATATAAGAGAAACCCATGTTTCTTGGATGGTTGAAGAAAAACTGCATATGCAAATCCTCAGCGTGATAAAATTATCGAAAAAGTCTGAAAAACAGTTGTTTTTTTTATTTATTCTCGTACATTCTGGGGGTTCTAAAGAACGTGAATACGAAGTTCATGGAGGCCCAGAGACTTTGTAGAGATATTTTCCATGCGCTCTTAACATGCTGAGCTCCAACACCGTTAACGATATGCAATCCTATTTCTATTTCCTTTCTATCTACTGTACCGTTGCATTTTAGAAATGCACGTTACCAAAAGGAACCCTGCTGGGTCCCCGTAAGAAATCGTCGCACGTCCCGAGTCCGTAAGAGAAAGCTAGCGCCACCGTTTTTGAAATTAACCCACTTGTATGTTTTGAGATCCACAGGAATACGGGCGACGGGAACGGTCGGATTGAGCACCCGATCGAGCCCGGTGGCCCATAACAGCGTAAGACAGAGAGAGAGAGAGAGGTAGAACACCTAGCTGAGCCGCCAGCCATACACCGGAGCCACGAGTGGGACCGAGAAGAAAGGCTGCTGGCGGCCGAAGGATTCAGCGGGCGAAAACCAATACCAGGGACCCCATCTAGGGCACGCGCTAGGACTAATTGATTACGATTTTTCCCACTTGTAGCGCGCACGTGCTTATCGCTTCCTGTCTGGATCATCGTTTCCTCATTCGGCTCTTAGGACCCATAGCGTGCGGACGTATTTTTCCTTAGCGAGTGCGAGTATTGAAGGTAGTAACGGGCGTGTGACGAGCAGCGGCCATTGTGGTAGGGAATCGACGATCCAGCAGGAGCGGTAAGTCCTTTTCCTGTATTTCTTGGGCATGGGGCACGAGCGCAAGTGCCGCTTTCTCTCTCCTCGGGCGCGATAAACTGGCTAGCGAATAGTGGAATTGTGAAATAGGGCGTGGGTAGGCGCGAGGGTTTTCGGTGGCGAGCGGTCAGTAGGAGGGGAACCGGTCCACGTGCGTGCGGATTAATTAGGGAGTGTCCGAGGCTGCGTGGCGGGGTTTCGGGCCCGTGACCAGTGGGCAGCGCACGTCGCCCGTCCGAGGAAAGCCATCGAAGGCTCGCTTTCCCGCGTGCATTCGGGAAGGTCCCGGGAGCCGTTAAACATAGAATCCATTAGTATACTTTAATCTCAGCCGTCGTGATAAGCGCGAATCTCCCCGAGTGCAGAAAGGTATTCGATTGAACATCCCAAACACGTCGCCGAAGAGATCCGAAATTGTCGGGTTCGACCGCGTGGCGTGACGAAAGGGCTAGCGACGCCATTTTGAGCGTAACCGCGTGCGCATTTCCATCGATTCCCTCGAGTCACGATCACCGAATACTTGTTATCTCTCTTGGTGTTACTTTGCGTCGTTATTTTCGGTCCACCTTAATTTTGTTCGGGACCTAGTCCACCATTTCGTAATAAATTATCTTCTGAGGACCCGTATTTCCGACCATTATCTGTTGCGCGCGATCCCGTTCCCCGAGCGCGGTTTCCGGTGCCTCCGGGCTTCGCCCGGGCCCACTTGCTGAAATTTAAAACCGAGCTGCCGGAAGGGAATCCAAGATCAAGGAAGGAAGAACGGGGGAGGACCATTCCGATTCGGGAGAAATTATAAATGCAGTATCGGAGGGTACTGGGCGCCCACATCCCCGAATTGCTCCCTTGTTTAAGCCAACGAAGGCCATTTTGGTACAGTACGTGTCAAGTATCTGCCGGAGAACGGCCGGCAGGGAAAAGCACGTTGCACTACCTATTTCCAAAGTACTTTCGTCCTACAATTCAGAAGGCAATAATAATAATTGAGGAAGAAACCTAAAGCGGGCCCGTAGAACGTTATAGTAAGTTCGTCGAAAGTAGCACAATTGGGTTGTAAAACAGCGGAACGTCTGAGCGGCACGACAATAAGGGTCACCAACTGCGCTACCTGGCTGGTTGTCATCACCTTAACTACCCCCTATTTCGCACAAAATACTGACATTTGATAATTTATTCGATCGTCTGGTTACGATGAATCATATATTGTCATAATGATACCATGGAACTATTTCAATTGTTCGTAATGAATCTGATAGGACACACAAGTTATTTGTTAAAAACGCATATAAGAAAATGCAGGATCCAAAATGATAATAGAAAAAAATGTAAATTCGATATTTGGGACTATGTACTGTTGCGTCCCGAGCGGTTGTGGCGCGCACTTCAAGGAAAAACTGTATTAGTCGCAATACGTGTACTGAGCCTTGCAGTCGAAATAAGAGTGTGTCTCCTCCCTTGTTCGCAATGCTTTTTATTGACTCTCCTATTCCCGCTCCGCCGCCGGCACCAAGGGTAGGGACCACCAAGTGGGGTTGACGCTACGGTGAGAAAGAGTGAGAGGTCCGATCATCGGGCCTGCTCTAGCGCCTACGTCACATGGCAACGGAGAGAGAGAGAGAGACATCATAACAATTCGGTAGTCAAGAAGTTACAGGCACCACCACTAACATGCAGATTTCCAGGATCGGTCCTGCAGCCCATGATTTTAGCGCGAATCGGTCCTTTAGCCTATCACTCCCGTGCCCCTAACATATATTGTATTTGGAATTTAAGAATCGTTGCGTCGCTCCTCATACTTTGTGTTTCGCTTAGCAAATCCATCGCGATATTTAGCATTAACTTAGTTAACGTATCTCGTAGGTATTCCACTATTCCAGTTAAGATTTATGTAAATCTAGCGAGCATAATTAAGATTAGGCTTAGGAGAGGGTGTGAGGTACATGAGATCCCGTGGCGCGAGCATACGGACAAGCGCAGTTTAATTCGCAATTACCGGCGTATGAACGAGCTGTAAATCTGGGGAATTTCGGAAGGGTTGCGATCAGCGCACGCAACAGTACAATATGCCCCCTTATTGTTAGTTTCTCAGTGACGATTGTCTGGTGGTACTAAAGCTGCGTCGAACACCCCATAGGCAAAAATCCTTGCGATCGGCAGTTTTGAAAACATGTCTCGCCCTCCTCCAGTTTTTTAAATCTAACGGCTATTTTCTTTAAATAAAACGGCTATATCTCTTTAAATTGGCTGTTATAGGCACTGTTTCAAATAGTATCCTCTCCGATTGTCGCCAATTATCATTATGTTGTACATTTTGATACCTGACTTATACATATGTACGCAGAAAAGAACGATTATCACTTGGTTTGATTTTTCAATATTCGTTGCAGTCAAAGACTGTTTTCGATTTTGGTGTTTCATCCCATGCGTCAATTGAAATTGCATTGGTGTACCTATGTATGCGTACGTACGTACCGAATGCTACATATGTATTTACGCCCTACCATGTGTGCCTCGCAGTATCATAATATCGGAACAGTATTTGTGATGTACCTCCAGACGCTGTTAATAAGTAGAGTATAAGTTGCGAAATGTATTTCATGTACATTGGTATTTCTCATGATTTTTTTTCACTGCCTTGTAATTATGAAGGTTTATGAAAATCTGTAAAACATAAATAAAGCGACAATTTTTTCTTCCACATTTGGAACGTACGTAAGTATCGAAGCGTATAACATCTGCGAATTCCAGCAAAGCCGGTGCGGTGGTACCATTTCGATTTTAATTGACCACCCTTGAAAATAGCAGGTGTACGGTAAAGTGTAGTAAAAACTGTCAAAAGTAAATGTAGGAAATAGCAGTTTCGCCCGGACAATGAAGGGCCAGTTCTTCCGTTCGCAGTTCGTGAAAATATACAGCATAATGAGGCAAGTTTGGCATTCATCATAAATCGAATGGCTTCTATATTTGTCTATTGCCCCGGTTGGATATTTGCTCCTTCGTTCCTTTGTCCATTGGGTTTCGCTTTCCTACTTATTTCTGTTCCTCTCGAAGCTGCACTGCATGTGCTTCAATTGCATCCGCGTTTAACCCTTTCGCACCGGGCGGGACATATGCTGTCCCAGTCCGAAAAATTTTTCAACTTACGATTGGGACAATTTACGTCTCAGTTACTGACCCTCGGAAGTCTAGGAAGAGAAAATAACCGTCAAGTTATGCCTCTAAATGCATAAGCCTGTAGTGAATCGCCTTGCATACATCTCCGATCGCACTAAACTCGTTTTTCCTGCCGTATTGAAAGGGTTAAAGTGTACGTTAGGGACGGATTTTTCCAGAAGCAACAAATATACATCCTTGCTACCCGCTGGCCATCTTTTTTGTGAAATTAATTCGTCGTTGACATTGATCCATTTTGACTGATTCGTTTTGCCGACTCTCAGCATCGTTGTGTATTGGCCCTGAGACGTATCATTTCTTTCATCAAACACAGCACTTGTAACTCTGTACACATTCGACGCAATGCATAATTTTGTGGTTGGCACACCCACAAATTTCCATTTCGTAATCTTCGGATTTTCTTGATTATTATTATTATAACATAACATTAATCGAAAGACAATAACGTCTTTAGCAGCACTTATATCTTGTTTCATTAGTAATTCGCCACTTTCACGGCAATTTTCGCATGTTCCCGCAGTCGAGCTCCAACGAGAAAAATTGTAATGTAATAACTCTTTTAAGTCAATAGCTCTTGTCAACGACGTTGAAACCTTCAGTACCGTGATGGCACTCTCTTCTGTGGTAGCCTTTGTGTATGTTTATTTTACGTCAATCTAACAAGGAAGTCGTCTTGTTGACAACGTGCCGGCTTTAAAGGGACCGGAAATATAGGTAATTAAGGAGGCGTGATTATTCCCAACCCAAACAGCTTTATTGCATGCGATATACTAATTAGATTAGCCTAAAAAAAGTTGGACAACACAAACACGTAAGTCGGCGGTCCTCAGGCCTCAGTGCGGTGCGCTCCTGTAACAAAAACGTGCGTTCGTTTTTGTTGTGTGTTGTCTAGGCGCTTGAACTGTTGACGTTACTTCTAAGCAGGCTTCGTTTGATTAGAGATAGAATTGTCTGGTCTATTCTAATGGTTTTATGACTGGAGCACGAATTTCAGATTTTCGGAAACTCTACTGTGTTATGCCAGGCTCAACGTTAAGAAGGAGTCGCTAGCGTAGTTAATCGCGAGATCGAATTAATTTCTTAGATTCGCGTTGAAACGGAGACTCTCGATAGCGATCACGCTCTGTTTACTGTTTATATTTTGGTGAACGTCGCCTACGCGTATAAAAACAGCGTCGTTCGGCGGCAATCTAAACTCTGCGGTTTCTCACGTACTTGTTGACTCGATTTACACAGAAATGTTTGTAAGACTCCTCCGGGGAGAGTGCCGTAGTCCTACTCCCTTCGTTGATTAATTAACGATTAGGCGGTACGTCAATTCCCGACCTATCGGACGAATGTATTCCAAGTGGGACGCGACTAAGGCCGGTCCACGCGCAGCTTATACGCAAGGCTATCGTGCTAGGAACTGCGAGACTTGTTGCAGTTACTCTACCCGACATTCGTGGAAATCGCACGAATTATTACAGGTTACCGCGCTCCTGGGTATTTCCTACTGGGAGCAGAGGTGTCTACGCAGGAGGGTTTTGACTATTGCTGATTCCAACCCGTGGGTGGACTCAAGCCAAGTACCTTTTCTTTTCCGGAATCCGCGGCTTCGCTTTCGAAACGGCTAACACGTTCTCGCGAATCGATCGAAATTTGGTAAATGGTTCCTGAACTATTCGGACTCGGTGACAAATTTCGGCGTAGCGGACTTCCTGGAAAAGATTTCTACCATACGCGGTTCGTGGGTGCTCGTCCTTCTATATCCGTTTGGAACCTCCTCTTCGCGGTGCTGGGAGGGGGCAACTCTTTGTACTAGCGGCTATTCGTTTCGCCAGGTCGTCGTCCTCTCGATCGTTGCCTCTTTCGCTGATCTAACGTCGCGACCTTTCCGTTTCGCGGTTATAACGTCGTGCGTCTAGCGAAGAGCCTGGCGGTAAACAACAGTTTTCCTACCTCGCTTCTCGTGTCTTTCTCTTTATTTTTGTCATATTTAACAGTGTAATTACATTTCTTGCAAGGAACTGTCATAGATATGGTGTGCCCTATCAAATTATGTAAATTATGACATTTCGCATAAAGAGCTGTTAGAAAGCCAGCAGCATCTTGTTCGGAATTATCAGTAGTAATGGCGAAGTGACCGCCAACAAAGCTTCTACTATCTGTCGAACTTAATACACGTTTCTTATGATTGTGATAATCGTCAACCAAGCATTTCATCGTGCTGTCATCGGCACGTTACAGTTCTTTGCGAATTATGTCGCTATGTAAGAGACATTGCAAGATCGCATTTGCGTAACCCGACGCTTTGTCCGCATTTGTGAAAGCCTTAATCGCGGTTGGGAGAATTTCGGGTTCCGATTATGACCCGACCGCTACATCCTGATCACCGGTATAAGGTCCCCACTCAATATCCCGAATTTTATTGTGGCAATTATTGCCTGTAACAATGTGCGGAAAGTCGTGACGATAGAGCTGTCGTAGTCTGTTATACTCTACAATTGCCGATTCGTCTGCTTTAATAGACGCTGGATCAAAGTTAATTAAGTGCAAACCGTCTATCAACGTTACACGCGATAAAGCTATATACGCTTGGCCTTCATTAAAAATTGAATTACCTATATCGATAATGGCAGAATTTAATGTGTCGCTGGCTGCTTTCTATATGGACTGTCTCTAAGTGGCATCGAGACCTCCAGCTCCCGAACATCCTCGTAGGTGAGGTCGATATCTTCATCGGCCGACGGTTCTGTCCTGCATCTCTGTCTATGTCTTCTGGCCAGTAAGGATTGCGATTGTAAGTAAAATTTAATATGCATATTAATAGATTAGAAGTTGATGTGAGTCTCGTTTGGTGGTTGCATTTGATATTGTACTTACCATCACGCCTGAACTACATCCGGGAGATAGGCTGTCACGATACTGAATCATTTCCTGCTCCAGGTGATCGGGTGCCGTCCTCGATAGCTGTGCCAGGGCCTGTACATCGTCATAAATTGACGGGCTATAATCAATTTTCTGCCCACTATGTTGACCTCTTCTGGCCAGTAAGGATTGCGACTGTAAGTAAAATTAAATATGCATATTGTTCAATAGATTAGTAGTCGATCTCCCTTTCGGTCGGTGGTTGGATTTGATATTTTACTTACCATATCGCCTGCGTCCGAAACTTGCTGTCGTTGCCGATCCATGATTTCACTGCTCTGGTCAAAAAATGCTCTCTGTGCTGCTTGCTTCGGGTCTCCGTAAAAACTGTGTAATTTTTCCCGCTGAACCTTCGTATATATAGCTGGCCATTCCTACCAAAGGGTAGGGGAAATTTCATTTTGTGACTTACGGGTGTCACCGGGAAGCCCTAAACAACGGCGGGCCATAAAAAATTACCTGGGCTGTGTACCCGAACCGGAATGCATCGCTTGGCAGTCTCTTGCGACATTTACTCGTGTTCGGACCTAAAGAGTCGTGAAATTGCTGCGTGAAACAAGTGCGTGAAATTGTAAGAATGGTTTCCAAATACCTTAAAAATTCGGTATCGCGGAAGCGCCCGTCGGAATTATCGGATCGTCAACGTAGGCAAAGTCTTCGGGAAGTATTGTCTAATAGCGCGGAATTACAACAGCCTATTCTGAGTCCGGTTACTGAAAACCAAGTGCGCGGTAATGTCTCTCCCATTCCTCGCGTTGCTATATCACCTCCGTCTTCTTCTTCTCCTCCTGTTTATTGTGCGGCTTCTTCTTCTTCTTCTTCTTCTTCTTCTTCTTTAAGTAATATTATCGAAGAGGAAGTTCATGTAGCTCCGGGTGAAATGTCGTTCTTAGAAACGCTAGCGGTCTGCTTCACAGAGATTAATCTACCTCACTCGCACGCGAATAAAATTTTGTCCGTAATTCGCACACATCCGTGCCACAGTAATTTACCTAAAACGTTCGATCGATTTTAGAAACCTCACGTACTACTGTGCCTGTAATTAGTGTGCCACCAGGTGAATACGTGCATTTTCGCTTAGAACGGGAATGAATTAAATTTTTATCGATCATTAGAGCCACCGATTTGACGGAAGTAGTAATAGATTTTAGTACCGATGGATGTGTATTAGATTCCGGAAATACGCTTCACGTTTGGCCAACCGAACTTAGACAGTTCCTTTTGTATACAGGACCGGTTGTACTGCAAAATATTCTTCCGCACGAACGGAACACTCAAATCCTGCAGCAATTTTCAACTAGAATGCCCGAATTATACAGAGTATCCCAATCACTTCCTGCTGTTTTATCAGATGATACAAATATTCCTTTTGGTGGCACACGTTTAGGGACAACCGACAGAGACAATTGTTGCATACTACGCGACAAAAACATTTGTGTAATAGTAGACATCATTGAGGAGAATCGGAACTCCAAACTCGTAATAAAAAAGTTTCGACAAATTCGGGATTTTTATTATGTAGGGCTACCGTCGTCCGCGTTTGAGGTGTACCGGTGCACTGATTTGAACGGGAAACGTATTATTATTTCGAAAGATCAAGTTCGCGCGAAATGCTATCGCATACCGTACTTCGAGGGAGGCGCACTTGGTCCAAGCGATGCAGGAGACTATATTGTTGCCGTAATAATACACACTGAAACAACGTAAGATATTCCTTTCAATTTTTGGATCTGTTTTAGATATATCTTGTTTTATTATAACACATCACATTGTCACACATTTTAATCGTTTACATGGATGTTCTGGTACAGATGCTGAAGTGGGATTCAAAACCAAAACGGTTTCTTTTCTTGTTTCTGATTCTCCAACCGATGGGAAGGGAAAGAAGATAAGTATTGCACATTTCTTTCATAGTTAACATTCTATCCCCGTGGTTTTGCAATTATATTACTACTAATTTGTTTTATTTCTCTTTTATTTTTATGTTCCGGACTGGACAAGTGACTCCGAGGGATAGCATACAAGGAAGGAAAACGGATAACGGACTGACTCCTTCCTTTTGGTGGCCATTACAGTTCAACCGGGCCCACCCAGTATCCCAATATTGTGAAGCGCCGCTGCGGAGTTGCTCGCTCAGATTTATTGCACGGGCGCATTACGCGTTCACCGTCATATACCCCGATTGAGTTTTTCCCGTAATATCCAGGCAAGAATTCTTACTTTTAAAAGTGACAAATATATTTACAGGGATGTTTCTTTGCAGGTATTACAGTGGGACCCAAATGTTGCAGTCAAGGATGTCTACGAATCAGGAATACTCACTTCTTACCTATGGTATGCAATAATTTGTTTTCTCATTACACCTTTTCTGATACTGCAAACATATTAATACTAATTGGTTCTATTTCTCCTTCTGTTACGTGTTCTTGGTTCCTCGACTCATCGGAAGCGGCAGAAGATAAGTATTGCACATTTCTTTCATAGTTAACGTTCTATCCCCGTGGTTTTGCAATTATATTAATACTAATTTGTTTTATTCGTTCTTTTTTCATATTCGAGATTCTTCAACCGATATCGAGGGAAAGAAGACAAGGAACAAAGATGAGCAGCGAATCGTAGATTTATTCTGTCAAAAACCATTAAACATTTATCGTAAATATGTGGAACTTCATCTTCCCCATTATATTGTGAAATTAATTATGAGACTGATTCCGATTGACGTTGTTTAATTTTTTCATTTAAAGGTTCACGGACTCATGGCAATGGAAGAAGAATGTGGATCGAGGCAGTGTGATAAGTGTAATTTTAGTGTTATAAGTGTATACATATATATATATATATATTAGATGTAATTTATAAAAAATAAAGAATAGAAATGAAAATAAATGTTCCTTTCATTACTGGGTGAGGGGGGGGGGGGGGATATATCGAATGTTTGAATTTGCCGCCAAGAATACGGACAACCGGAAGGTACAATCCATGTCACGTTGTCCGGATCGATCTGGAGCCGGAAGTAGTGATATGTGGAGGCCTGACGTCAGCGGGATGCGAAATCCGGCGGTAGATGTAGCTAACTATTACCTGGAAGCGTGAAGTTGTTGGATGTCACGTTTATATCACGTTTACATCCAGCTGGCTATTGGGGAATGTATGGTCGAGTTTCACAATCGCGACGATAGGCGAATATAGTGACTTGTATCTAAAAGTTGACGTACTTTTACTAGCTGACGTTTTCGAAAATTTTCGCGATGACTGCATGTGTAATTATTATCTCGATCCTGCGCATTACGTGACATTGCCTAGTTTTGCATGGGATGTTATGTTAGAATTTACCGATATTAAACTAGAATTGTTAACCGATATTGATATGATACTTTTTATAGAACGCGGCATACGTGGTGGTTTAAGCCAATGCTCGCATAGATATGCGCGCGAAAACAATAAATATATGTCTACTTATGATGCAACTAAAACATCGACATATCTTATGTATTATGATATTAATAATTTGTACGGTTGGGCAATGTCTCAGCTGTTACCGCATGAGGGGTTTCGCTGGATCGATAATCCTGCCAATTTCGATATTGAATCAATAGGGGAAAATGATGAAACAGGTTATATTTTAGAAATCGATTTAGAATATCCTAAAGAATTACATGATCTGCATGCCGATCTTCCATTTTGTCCGCATCATAAAAAAATAACTACTACGACGACTACTAAATTATTAGCGACGCTTTACGATAAAGTGCGTTACGTTATTCATTATCGTTATGTGCAACAATGTATGCGCCATGGTTTACGAGTGAGTAAAATACATCGAATATTGGAATTTAAGCAGTCTCCATGGTTAAAGGAATATATAAATTTGAATACACAATTACGCACAAATGCAAATGATGATTTTAGTAAATATTTATTCAAGTTAATGAATAACGCAGTTTTTGGAAAAACGATGGAGAATGTACGTAATCGGCGTGATGTAAGATTAATTACGCGCTGGGGCGGACTGTACGGTTTAGAAGATTTAATTGGAAAGCCTAATTTTCATAGTCGTACAATTTTTGATGAAAATTTAGTTGCAGTACAACTTCAGCAAGTCATAGTAAAATTTAATAAACCATTATATGTAGGAATGAGTATTCTGGATATATCCAAAATACGCCTTTATGAATTTCATTGTGATTACATGCGCCCTAATTTCGGTGATCGGTGTAAAATAATGTACACAGATACCGATAGTCTAATTTATAAAATTGATTGTGAAGATATTTATAACCATATGTTGCATAATATTCATCTGTTTGATACCAGCGATTACGCTGATGATAATCCTTATAATTTTCCGCGTGTAAATAGAAAAATTATAGGCATAATGAAAGATGAAAGCAATGGTAAATTGATGCTGGAATTTGTAGGATTGCGTGCAAAAATGTATGCTTTTCGTATGTAGGATCAAGCGATTGTTGAAAAAAAAATCAAAGGTATCAGAAAGCATATAGCGGCAAAAAAGATCGACTTTGACGATTATTTACGTTGCGCAAAGCAAGGCGACGTTAAAATTATAAATCAAAGTCGAATAAAATCAATACAGCATAAATGCGTTTCCGGCGGTCCAGGGCGAGGAAAACACCGGAATATGAGAACGGCGAAGTTTCCAGCTTTGGAGGAAGCATTATATCAGTGGTTTTGCCAAAGAAGAGCACTGGGCGACTATTTAAGCGATGACTTAATGCTCCAAAAAGCCTCCGAACTGTGCAGTGAAATGCCAGGTTCGAGCTACTTCAAAGTCAGCCGAGGCTGGCTTGCATTGTTTAAAAAACGCCGGGGGATTCGCCTGGTACGTGTATACGGCGAAAAAAGCAGTGCCGATATAGATGCCGGCAATAAATTTAAGGAAGATTTCGGAAAGTTTATTCAGGAAGAAGATATAGATCCGGCCTGCATCTATAACATGGATGAAACGGGCCTAGTGTGGAAAGCTCTCCCCACGAAAACTTTGGCGGGCGTCAATGAAAAAGGCGTGAGTGGCAGAAAAATGCCGAAAGATCGGATTACTGTTGCATTATGTGCAAACGCAACAGGAACTCATAAATTGACGCCCCTTGTAATATATAAATATGCCCGTCCCCGAGCTCTAAAACATGATATGGGTCGCCTGCCAGTGGTGTTTGCATCACCAAAAAATGCCTGGATGAATGGTGAAATATTTAAAAAGTGGTACGAAGACAATTTCAAAAGTGAAGTGAGGGAGTTCCAGCTCCGAAACAATATTGTGGGAAAAGTCGTGCTGCTCGTGGATAATTGCAGAGGGCATACAATCCCCGATACAAGGGACGACCACTTTATAATCAAATTTCTACCGCCCAATACAACGAGCATAATCCAGCCAATGGATCAGGGTATAATCGCGAAATTTAAAAATGTATGTAGGAAGGCGCTTTTAAAATGCGTATTAACTTGCGAAGGAGGTGTTGCGGAATTTTACGCAAACTATAATATTAAAGACTGTTTGGAAATGGTGGACCAGGCGTGGAAGGCGTTCGCGGCAAACAATATTCAAAGCGCGTACCGCAAAATTTTGGCTGCGAACGTGGACGAAGAGAATGACACAGGCGAGAATGAGAGGATCGAAGAAGTGAGGAGTCTGATACAAGAGGTGTCCACTCATGCAGTTTCGGAGCAAGAAATAACGGAGTTCTTCGAAACCTGCGAGGAAATTGAAAATGGTATTCCGGAGACAGGGCACGACGATCCACCATCAGAGGAAGAGCCAGAAGTTGCACCAGAGGAGGGACGCATTCCGACCGACCGTGAATTGGAGGAGGCGTATAAATGCATTGCGCGGCGCATTGCACCCCTGCCTCAGTGCATCAAAACACAGTTCCTCGGATTCAAGGAAACTGTAAAGGAGCTAGAAGAGAGGCAACATGTACGTATGCTACAATAACTTTTCTGCGTTTCATATCTATTAGACTAAAATATAATTTATTATAATATTAATTATTGTTTTCTGTTCACTATTAGGCCGAATAAACAGGTGAGGCGTGGGTGCAGTGCAGGCCACAGAGGGAGAAGAGGAGCGCCGACCAGTGTGCCGAGCGCGAGAAGGACGGCCAGAGGGAAAGAAGAGGAGCGCGCTACCGGCCTGGCACGGCCAAATGTGTTCGCCTCGACGTAAGTTGCCAGCAGTTGCAACTTGCCTGAGCGAGAGAAGGACAACCTGCGGAAAAGAAGAGGAGCGCGCTAGCGACTTGGCCTCTCACACGAGCCATCCCCCCCCCCCCCCCCCCCCCAAAACAGAGGCAAAAGGCTGGCGATATCTTCTTCTCGACGTAAGTTGCCAGCGCGGTCGCAACTTGCCTGAGCGAGAGAAGGACGAACAGAGAGAAAGAATAGGAGCGCCGACCAGTGTGATGAGCGAGAGCAGGACGACCGGAGAGAAAGAAGAGGACCGCCGACCACTGTGCTGAGCGAGAGAAGGACGAGCAGAGGGAAAGAAGAGGACCGCGCTACCGACCTGCCACAGCCAAAAACTTTCTTTTAAAACTGCCATAACTATGTCAAATATGTACCCATTTATGTTTTGTTTGGTGTCATTGTTATCGGAAAAAGCTGCGTTGTCCAATAATATAAATTTTATGTAAAACAAATTATAAATAAAGAATTTTTATATTTCTGTATGTACTGATGACTCATGGACAGCGACCCTTCTCGAGCTCCCCTATCTGATCGCTTTACACAAAGAGACGCCGCCGAGGTGTGAAATTCTCCTCCTCTCTACGTAAGTTGCAACTTTTCGGACCCGAATTTCTTGCAATTTATGAAGATATGCTGTATATTACAACATGCTGTCAATAAAAATAAGAAACAAACATGAAAAATCTTAACCATTTCCTATATTTGGCGTTAGGTATGGGACTAGAACAAAGTGCGCAGGGAAGGTGATAAGTATTAATGCTAAGCGGTGATAAGGTGAGCAGATTAAATCCTTAGATAACAATTCGACCGATATCTTTTGTAAATCTCTAGTTGACAATTATTATCCTGACAGACCTGTCGAACTTGCGTCAATGAGTCTTTATAACTTTACTAAATGGTTTCATATTACGAAAGTCAAGCCCAAAGAGGAGTTTTACACATTCACAGATGTTGATTGTAAAGAATCAGTTTATTTCAAAAAGAGAGATCGACCATATTTAATAAACCATTATAGACACAATGTGAACGTGCAGCCAGAACAGTACTTTTATGCTCTTCTATTATTATTCAAACCAGGGCGAGATTTAGCCGACTTAAAAATAGAAAATAAGACGTACGCAGAAACGTTTATAAGCCTGGAGTCAGAGTTACCGGACGCGTCAGCTTATTATGAGAAGCTTGTTGGGAGCGAAAGAAATTTACGTGATATTACAGAGGCGATCAAAAAGAATCCGACGGAAGTTCAACCATCAAATCCTAAAACGCATTCTACTGATGAGGTGGAATGTCTCGCCTTTGAAGCAGGGAATGCGATGCAAGAATTTAGAGATGTTTTAGAAAAATCGGAGGAAGTGAATGTGGGCGAATTAATTTCGAAGCTAAATTCAGATCAAAAAAGGATATTCGACACTGTGACAAATGCCATCAAGTCCGACTCAAAATGCTTCAGGCATTATGTAAGTGGCGAAGGCGGAACGGGCAAAAGTTATCTCATAAAAACCATAAAATGTTGGATAAAAGAAACGATGAAACGAGATGTGGCGATAACTGCACCGACAGAAATCGCTGCTTTTAATATCGATGGTTTAACCATTCACAGATTCTTCCAGTTACCAGTAGGACATGGTCACACGCCAAAGTATAAGCAGTTATCAGATGCTGTTTTAAAAACATTAAGAGATAAATTGAAGAATACTATCCTGATAATAGTTGATGAAATATCCATGGTGTCGAATATTACTTTCATGTATATGCACATGCGGTTGACTGAAATTTTTAATACTTTTGACGATCAGGATGGTTGGTTCGGAAAGAAGCACATGCTGCTGTTTGGTGATCTATTGCAGTTACCACCAGTACACGAAGAACCCGCTTTTATTCAGATACAGAAGGCCAAGGCTGAAAAGCATCTAGGATCCTTAGCGGTTGCAAACTTATGGGCCAATTTATGTTCGTACGACGAACTTCAAATAAACATGCGACAACAATCTTTTGATACCTCGCACCCGTTGATAATGCGGTGACAAGAACTGCAGTACCAATAATTTAGATTTCCAAAACGAGTACTTAATGTAGCATGCTTGGGGATGCCCTAGCTTAACCGACTGATTAACTGTGCATACTTCCATTGCCTTCAATAATTTTCCAATACTTTGTACTTGTTTGTATTCCGAACCCATTAGCTGTAGAAAATTTTTAAAATCATCGCGTAAAGCAGCGTCTTTTCCCTTACATAACGATCCGCACTGCCAAAACTTCTTTTGTTTTCTTTTTTCCACTGTCGGCAAAACATTAATGACTTGTCCTATTTCGTTCATCACCAGCGGTTCATTGAGATTTGGATATTCATATGAAGTTTCGAAAAAGTATGCTTCGCTAGAAGCAATATGTTTCGACATGCCATAAAGCGCTTCGAGATAAGTATCGGAGTCTGGATTGTTGTCGCACTTCTCAATCTTACTTAAAATACATACAGCTTTCTTCTGCAGTGACGCAAGAATCCGTTTCATGCATGAGATCTGATTTCTCTTAAAGAGATACACTTTTCAAGCAATTGTCCAACCTCCATTCTTTTATTCGGAATTGTTGAGTTTCGCATATTTCTAAGCAGAATTCTCACGTATACTTCCATCGACTGTAAGCTTAATTCGGGCTTAACGTCTACATTTGCTTTACGGGGTTTCAAACCTACAATACTATCTATATCATTGCTACATGCAACACAACGATACAACGTCTGTCGACAAGGATAGATCATCGCATCCTGCTTCTATACGATTACTACTTTCATTTACAGACAAAATTTGACTTTGGTTCATATCATCAGATTCTGGTTGAATAACGACATGGATACCCGTTGTTGGTAAATCAGTCTTTTCGTATTTTTTTCCAGTATGATTAACGTTAGAACTATGTGACTCAATGTTTGGTGTCTTCATTTTTAAACATGTTTTATATTGACTATCGTTATTGTATTTCACGCGATTGTTGAATGCCATTTGTTTTCGACATTAAACTACATGCAATGGTATAAGTGTTTGCGGGTTTTGAAGGCTAGAGTCTTGCTGAAAATGCTGAATGACACCGGTTTCGAATATTCGTACCAAATGATCCCGCATAATGGAATTCTCATATCTCGCATTTTCTGGCATAATACCAAACAAGAGAGACACAGCAAACGCAATTGCAAACACGCCACAATCTTTTCCATTGTGTTGCATCTGTGCCTGTGGAAATATTATTTTGTCGAACCACCGATCGAAGAAGGGAAATAATTTTTGTAAATAAATCTTATGTTGTTCATGTAACTCTTTATTATTCTGGCAGTCATAAATATGTATTTTCTTTCCATCGTAATAACAGCATATCCAATGGCCATCATTTTTCGATGTACTGGTATATAAAATTCGGATATGCTTATAACCACAAGACACTGGTTCTATTCTTTCAGGAAATTGATTTTTCCATGTTTCTTGCGGCCGAAACGAAGAATAACATTTCAATAAATCATGTAGCGCGTCCATATGTATATCTTCTAGCCATGCTCCCCGCTTTATTACATCAAGATTTGACGAATTAAATTTCGGAAAAGGCCTGGCCTGCTTCTTAAATGTATACGATTCGTTATTATCACACATTTCCGGCGGCAGAATTGGTTCAATTAGTATTTCGTTATGGTTGGCTCCTGAAATCTGTTTCGACTTTATATTAACGATCATGTCAGCGGAGCTTCGATATTCTTTACTATTTATATCTATGTACTTTGCCTTGACTGATTGCGCTTACGAGTGATGTTTCAGCTACTGGCGGATTCCTATTCTTGCTTTCGTGAATATTTGTCAACGACATCTTATGTCGTACGTTTTTCGACAGCGCGCTTTGTCGTTCATTTTCTGACAGCGCGCTTTGTCGGTCAGTTTCTGACGACACGACATGTCGGTCAGTAACTAACGACACGATTTGTCGGTCAGTATCTGACGATACGATTTGTCGATCAGTATCTGACGACACGATTTATAGTTTAATTCCTAACGATACGACTTGCTGTTCATTACGTGATAACATATTGTGTCGCTGCTTATTCCGCGCACGACGATTTTCAGCATATCGTCTTTTGCGTTCAACAATATGTAAAGATAAAATTTGTTGTATACATCCTAAATTTTCATCCTGCATAAAATGCTCAATTATGCCAGTTTCAGAGATTCTTACTAAATGATCACGCATTACAGAATGTTTGTATCTGACATTCTCAGGTTTCTTATCGTACGCTAATGATACAGCGAATGCAATAGCAAATACACCGCAATCACTTCCGTTTGGTTGCTGCTGTACGTTCGGAAACACTAAATTCTGTTTATTAATTTCTAAGAACGGAAATAATGCCCGTCGTACTGCGATGTGCTACTATGCAAAATCTGAATATGTTTTTGATTAATGGTAACGGAATCTATTTGTTCCGGACATTGTATTTTCCATGTTTCGCGTGGTTCAAACCGTGTATGACGTTTAATGATGTTACTAGAAGCATCCATATGAGTGTCCTCAAGCCATTGCCCTTGCTTAATAATTTCAATGTCTGATGTTGATAGCCGCATTATTGTAAAATCAGGCACAAATGAATACCAAAATATAAATTTCAAAATGAAACTTAAAGTAAACTAAAAAAGTAAACTAAAACTAAACTAACCAAAGAAATAACAACGAAAAAGTACCTGGGAACACTGTACACAGATTCTCTGCAAGAACACTGGGAACACTGTACACAGATGCTGATCAAGAATACTGAAAACACTGTACACAGATTCTCTGCAAGAACACTGGGAACACTGTACACAGATTCTGATCAAGAATACTGAAAACACTGAACACAGATTGTGTGCAAGAACGCTGTGCACACTATTGCGATTAGAACTAAAGGACTGCGTGCTGATGAGGGCGTTTCTTCAAATCTTCAAATTGAAATACGATACGCAACGACACCACTTGAACAAATACGCATGGCTGACACGTGCGTACGCGTACCCGTGCGTGTGTGCGTGCACACCGAAGAGCGCACCGATGAACCATCGAACTTTGTTCTCGTATAAAAATGATATCCTCACCATTTATCCGAAAATTTTAACTACGACTGTTTTATTATAAAGTATTTGTTTTGCTATAAGCAAATGAAATCGCGAATTTGGATTTCTGCGCCGTCTCGTACTACAAATCATTAGCACATTCCTTTCTAACCACAAGATGCAGTGCAGAGCACAAATTGGAATTTTTCAAATGTTTATAATAACGAAATTCTCAATAAATCGTTAACAATTATAGGGGCATAAGCAGAGACCTGTAGAAATTCGTCAGCAGATCGAAAGCGAAATTTGACATTCAATTTTTTTATATTTTCGATCATGGAATCACCACCTTTCGTTTCTAACAATTGCTGCTTTACACTGTATGTAATAGGAAACACGGCAGCGCAAGAAATAATAAGAAAAAATAAGAATGTAACTATACAGTATCTATCTGCGGTAGATTGATAGATAGATAGATAACTTTATTGCTCCCCTCAGGGTTCCAAGCTCCCCCTCTCAACTTAACCTAATTCTTAATTCTACTCTTAACCTATCCTTAAACCTAACCTTAGCACCCTACCGCACGCACGCACGCACGCACGCACGCCGCCGCCGACCCTCGCCTCGCCCTATAATTACACCCGCCACCCGCTCACCGCTGTCCCTCTCTCGCTCCCCCCCCCCCCTCACTCCCACACCTCACACTCCGCCACTCTCTCATCCCTCTTTCCATCCAACCATCCATCCATTCCCGGACCTCCGTTTCCGCCGCCCTATTTCCACTCACCACACTCTCTCATCCCAATCTCCCACCTCCTCCCCTCCACTGTTCTAGCCTCCTCAGCCACTCCTCCCCGTCGCCCTCCGCCCCTAGCACCTCGCCGACCGCCTCTTGCCACCCTTTTTCTACCCCCCACCCCGTACAAACCTCCCATACATGCGCCCACGTCTCTTCTTCCAGCTCACACATCCTACAGATCCATTTGTCCTCCTCCCGCCAATACACCCGGGGGGGGGGGGGGCCCCTCGTCTCATTCCCCAACCGCGCCCTCACCACTCTCTGCCACCTACTCTCCCCCCGCCCCTTCATCAGGTAACCCGGGACTCCCTCCCCTCTAACCTCTGACCCTTTCATACCAGCCGTTACACCGCGACACCGCAATCTTCTGCCACCTCTCCTTCCCCTGCTCTTCCTTCCCCACTCCAATAATTCTTTCTCTTTTAACTCCCTCCCTTCCACCCTCCGTCTCTCCATTTCATCCAAACCCCACCCTTTCTCCTCGAAAACCCGTTTCCTCTCCCCCTCCCAGCCCCCCAGCCCCTTCCCACCCGTGGGCCTTCCTTTAATTTCCTCCCAGCATTTACTCGCGAGCCCCCCTCCTCTACCCTCCGCCAGTCTCCTCTCGTACCCCCATGCTCTCATCCCCGCCTTCCCTCTCAATTTCACCCTTTCCACTCCCTCCCGCACCACATATCCCGGCGTGTGCGTCTTAATCCCCAGAACCAACCTCACAAACCGTTCCTGCAGCCTCTCAACCCCCTCCCACTCCTCCCAACCCCAAATCTCCACCCCGTAACTTACCACCGGCCAAACCAACCTATCGAACAGCCATAACCTTCTCCTGCAGTCCCTCCCAAACCTCCTCTTCCCGATACCCCACACACTTCCCAAAACAGCCGCCCCCTTCCTGATCCTCTCCCTCCCATTCCTCGCCACTACATACCCCAAGAACCTGTACAACCTGACCTCCTCTATCTTCCTCCCCTTCCACCTCCAATTCACCTTCTTCCACGACCCTCCCCCCTGCCTGCTTCTCATCACCTCCGTCTTCTCCGTGATCACCTCCAGCCCCTTCCTATCCAAATACCTCTCAAGCGTCCTCATCATCCCCCTCATCTCATCCTCGTCCTCCGCCACCAAGGCCAGGTCATCCGCATACGCCAGTACGTGTTCCCCCTCCCATCCCAATTTAACCCCTCCCCACCGCTCCTTCCTCAGCTCCTCCTCTATGTCCGCCATCAGCAACACAACCAACAACGGACTAATTGGGCACCCTTGCCTCACCCCCCTACCCGCCCGGAACCTTTCTCCTTCCCTGTCTCCCACCCTCACCTTCCCTACCGTTTCCGCCAACACCTGCTCACACCTCCTCATCTGCCCTCTCCCTCATCGTCCTCGCCAACACCTCCCTATTTACCGAGTCAAATGCCGCCTTAATATCTACAAACAACACCACCATCTTCTTCCCCTCCCTCGCGACCTGCCTGTTCACCAAATAATTCAAAACGTAGATGATATCCACCGTACCCATCCCCTGCCTAAGCCCGTTTGCCCCGCCGGTAGAATACCATTTCCCTCCACCTCATCCCTCAGCCTAACCGCCAGCACTCCCGCGTACAACTTGTAAGCCGACTGCGCCAGGGTAATCCCCCCTGCCCCCTGTAATCCCGCACCTCTTCCCCCTGCCCACTCTTCACAATCGGCACAACCACCCCCTCCATCCAATCCTCCGGCCGCCCCTCCCTCCTCCACAGCCTATCCAGTATCCTCCAAAATTCCTCTCGCACCTCCGGCCCACCATACTTCCACACCTCACTAGCAATATCGCCCCCCCCCCCCCCACCGCTTTCCAGTCCTTCGCCGTCCGTACGACCTCTGCCAACTCTTCCCTGCCAATCCCCTCCTCCCCATCATCCTCCCCCGCGAGCATTACTCCCCTCCTCGCCCGTCACTCCACCCCTCCCTGCAGCCCCCTGAAATATCCGTCCCATTCCCGCATCTCAATTCCTTCGTTAAGCCTTTCCTTCTTTTCCTCTCTCGATTCACCACCTCCCACACCTCCTTCTCGGTCCTAATCTCATCTATCTCCTTCATCCACCTTCCCACCTCCTCCCTCTTCTTCCTTTCGCAAAGCTCCTTGTAGACCTGCTTCCGCCTTCTATACTCAACGCCCCTCCCTCCGACCCTCCACCAGCTCCTCAGCTCCCATCTCACCTCCTTCTTCATTCCCCTACACTCCTCGTCCCACCACCCTCTCCTATTTCTCCTCCGCCCCTCCACTTCCCCTGTCGACCCACCCAGCGCTCTCTCTATCCTCCCTTTAAGGTCCTCCCACTCCTCCTCCACCTCTCCCTCCTGCCGACCTGTCTCTCGGAACGCCCTCCTTAACTCTCCTGCACCTCCTCGCTCCACCTCCCCCGTCCCACCATTCCTCCTCCTTTCTTACCTTCCTTCCTCCCCTTTCCTTCCTTCGCAACCATACTGTAACCGGTTGGTGGTCCGAATCCACCCTCTCCTCCACGACCAATCTCTCCACTCTCTCTCTCGTCACTTCATTCCCTACCACATAATCAATCGACCTCACGCGACAAGCACATTCGGACAACTATTAGACTGTCAACAACATTTCGTGCCTAACGTGAACTCAGTGAAGTTCGAAGTAGTGTACGTATAAGAGGAGAGATGTAAACAATGTATGAAGGTCATTGGTTCAACCGCTACCAAAGAAAAACTGGTACTATTGCTTTTCTATACTATGTCCAGAAATTTTTGGACGGCAGTGTATATAAATATTCGTTCGGTAATTAGGTACAGAGAAAAACAGAGATTCAATCCAAATGATAGAGTAGGAAAGAAGAAGGTAGACAAGGAAACATACAGGGTGAGTCAGTGACCCACCCAAGAAAATATCGCGTTATAAAAAGTTTAAAATTTTAATAAACGTGGCCAGGATAAATTATTTCGAACTCACTTTCGAACATCGGGCTACCTGCCGACCGATCCGCGACTGTCACCGCGTCCGACGCGACGACAGAGCACTTCGACACACTGATTGCACTATTAGCGGTCACAGCATCCACTCGCGCCGAATCACTTGCCGGCGATAATCGCTCCTCGGCCCCTACGCTGTGCTGTACCGTGCGGGCCTGTGAGTGAGTGCCCGCACTGTCCCCTGGTGGGGACAGCCCTGGGGGGTGCAACCCTATGGCTTGCGTCCCCATACCTACAATCTGAGGAGTGGGCCGCCGGGTGATGCTCTGCCACCGATCTCCGGGGTACTCCCCAGTGCCAGTGACATTACACACGCGGCAACGCCACTCCACCGCCACACGCGGATGCACTCTCTTCAAGTGCTTCGACAGCTCTTCTACTTTTTTGTACGTATACCGGCTGTGGCGCCTATCGTCATTCCCCTCCTTGTAGTACCAGGGGCAGCGGATTTCGCCTTCGGCAGTAGGGAATCTGAGAATTAGATTCCTAACCGCCTCATCAGAGACTCGCCCGTGCTATCCGTCATCGCCGAGTGTTAAAGCCGCGACGCTAGGGGAAAGGCGTCGCGCCTGCCCTCGATGTCAAAGTGGACACTTAGGATCTCTCGAGCAAGGCGAAGTGCAAAAGTTACCTATCACGCCTTTGGTTCTCTCGCGTATGAATTGCTGGACTTTGGTGAAATGACCGAGCACGCATCTCAGTCGGGCGAGTCGGTTTCACACATTTCTATTCACAGCACTAGCACGTATCCACGGATATTAAACACCCCGCCCCCTTGCGCGGCTCGCGCAACGCAAGAGGGGTACGGGCTAGCGAACCGAAACGCGAGAGAACCAAGCAAAGTACCAACACCAAACGAGAGGATTTTTTGGTACTTACTTTAAATACGTGGAGGTGGACGTGGGTTGCGCCGGGCTAGCCTGGCGGGTCCCGGTTCCCCTATTCCGGCGAGTCGGTCCAACGGTTCCCGGGGGATTCCTCCGATCACCGATAACGTCTCAATATAGACGTTCGCCGCACCTTGCCTGCCCATGAAGGTCGGGCGTCTGGGAAGCGGCGGACGTTGTCCAGGCGGCGGCCCTCGTCTGTGCCTCCGTGGTACCGGCGGCTGCTGCTGCTGTGGCGACTGCTGCTGTTGCGGCGGTTGGGGCAGTTGCGGCGACGGCGTAGGGGTGTAGACCACCGATTTTAATTGGTCCGTGCGGTCCCAGTTGAGGCGGCAGCTGCCCCCAGCCACCGGACAGCGAAACCGTCTTCGTGTTGTCGGGATGTGCTCCGGCACCGCCAATCTCGTCCTGTTCAAGTTGAGCTCGAGGTGCCTCACGGGCACCTCGAGGAGCGGTGGTGCTGCTATTTCCGCGGCAGCTAGCGGAAGGTCTGGGTTGACCTGTGCGTCAGCGACCGGAGGCGCTTGGTCGTCAGGCAGAGCTGGCTCCCCGGGGGGACGTCTGCATCTCCGGCCAATTGCAGGGATGCGTTAAAGCGCTCGTGGAACTCTTTCATATCGCACAGATTGCTAGCACGAATGAAACTGATTTGAAAATCAGTGCGTGCTATTAGGAAGCCTCGAATTCGAAGCTGTCCCTTTGTTTTCCTTAATCCCTTGGCATTGAGGTAGGGAGAGGCAAGTCTTCCCGATTTCCTCGTGCTTAGAGCCAAGGGGAGGCCAAGCCGGGTTCAAATTCAAAACTCTGCGCTCTGTTTTGCTCTCTGTCTCGCTTTCGCGCGAGCAGGCGATCTATGTTGATGGTTCAGGCTCATCCGGTTCATTCAGGCTCGTGCGGTTGAAGCTACCGCAGACCGAGCACTTCAAGCTCCGATTCTTCGAATAATTTTAAATCGACAGCCAGGGAATGGTCACCTGCGGGGATAGCCGACAATAATTCGAAGTTATTGCCGGCCCATTTCCGCAGGTTAAAGCCCCCTGCAGCAAGCATCTTGCTGACTTGCATGCGGATTTCCCTTAAATGTGTTATGGTATCTGCGCCCATAAACACGTCGTCAACATAGACGCTGGATCGCATGATCTCAGCGCCGAGTGGATAGCGTTCCGCTTCGCGCGTCGCTAATTCCAAGAGTGTACGCATCGAAAGATACGGAGCACTCGCTGTACCATACGTGACTGTATTCAGCTCATATGCAAGCAGCTGTTCGGAGTGGGGATCGCGCCAGACGATATTCTGGTATACGCGATCCTCTGGATATACGAGAATCTCTCTAAACATTTTCTCGATATCCGCAACCAGTACAAAACGATGCATTCTTCAATTTACTAGGAGAGACGTAATGTCCGCCTTTAGTTTTGCTGGAAGCATTGAAAACTACTCGGACTTTGGTCGTCGCGCTGTCCTCGTTGACGATGGCTCGATGCGGGATAAACACGCGGTGTTTATCAACACGCTCGAGCTTCGTCATATTACGCAAGGCCTCGTATTCAGCGTGAAACGCTGAATATTCGGCGAACAGATGTTCGTTGCCGTTAAGTTTTGTCCACCCACGACCAAAGGCAGAAACGGCGCTTTTCAATGACGGCCCTAAAGCTTCTGCCGGTCGTGGGTGTTTAAAGGGAGTGCGTACGACGAATCACATTTGGGGAGTTCGTTCGACACTCTTCGGTTTCTTAAAACCTGCGGATTGTCGCATCTATTGACTCGAGAGTCGTGCGGTGCAGTGTCTGCCCTGGCTCTCTCGGTCGTGCAGTCTCGCCGGTTGGACCAAACAAGACCCAACCGATACTGTCTTTGTTTCCACGGGGCGATTATCTCCCATTATACGCATTTCGGCGAGAAGTGTTCGTGGCATCAAATCTGCTCCGATTAGCACTTCGATTCGTGCTTGATCGGAGGGGTTCGGGATCTGCTAATGCTAGATCGGCGTAACCTTGCATAATGCAAGCGAGCCGCGTTGTCGGACGATAGCAAACGTGGAACAACGTATGCACTAGCTTCGTACAGCGGCATCAAATCGCTGGCAGCACCCAGTCCTACTTTTATTTTATATTTGACTTCTTGGGTCTTGGTGTCACCGAATACACCGATTGAAGCAGGAGCTTTTTCTTTGTGCAGTCGAAGATTATCGACTACGTCGGTGACAACGAAGGATCTTTGGGATCTAGGATCGATGATGGCTCGCGCAATCCGCGTAGCCCCGTGAGGACCGTGCAGGCGGACGAGCGCTGTCGCGAGCGTGATCTGCTGCGCGGCAGTTTCATTGCTCGTGCCGCAAAGCGCTTGCACGTCCAAAGGAGGATCTGCCTTCTTCGGTTCCTCTTTCTTTTGAGCGGGCTCCTTTCTCTCTTGGGCCGCGCTCTGTTTTTTATTAGGCGGCCTCCCACGGTACACGGGTTTCGCCGTTGCATTTGAGAGGTGCCACAGGGTGTGATGTCGCCCGTTGCACTTTTCGCATCCTGCGTCTATTGTGCACTCCGTCAGGGTGTGCCCTGTACGAAGGCAGCGGAAACAAACGGGATTGCCCTGTACTGACTCCATGCGATTCTCCGCGGTCAGCCTACGGAAGGCGCGGCAATCTGTGAGGCGGTGCGGCGCCTGACAGTACGCGCAGACCGTCTTTGCTTCCGATTTCTCTTCGTCGTTAGCTATCGCATGAAAATTCTCACGCGCTTCTGCTTTCTGCGTGGTTTGCTGCGCCTTCTTGGGCGCCAAACTCAACGCAGCGTGCATTTTCCTTCTCAGGAAGGCGCGCACGTGTTTGAAGTCGAGGAATTCCTTGGAATCCTCCACTGAATTTTCCCAATCGATTGCGGGATCGCCGGTGAACGGATCAGTCACCAAATATGCTATCATCCACTCCCACAATTTTTGTCGGGCGGCTCGCTGGTTTAGAGCTGCAAGGCAGTTCTCTACTTCGCTGAGCAAGCCCATGAGGCTCTCAGTGTCATCGTTGCGCACCTTCTTCAACTCGCATAGTCGTTGGAAGTGCACTTTGATAGTAATCCGGGGATTATCATACCGCCCCTCGAGGAGGTTCTACGCAATCTCGAAGTTTCCATCCTCTATGCTTAACGTAGAGATGGAAAGGAGCACGTCGCCGTGTAAACAACAGTTTTAGTACTGAAGCCGTTGCGCGTTCGACAACGCTTCATTTCTTGTCACAGCGACTTTGAATAGCTGAGCGAAGTGAGTCCATTGTCTCACATCGCCAGCAAATTTTGGGAGCGTGAGCTCCGGATGTTCTACGCGAGGACGTTGCGAGTTAACGTCGTGCGCTTGCTCAGAGGAGGCTTTGGAGGTGGATGCTTCGGCCCTGTCGGCTTTCAAGCGGTCCAGCTCCTCCACGAGATACTCGCGGCCATCCGTGACTTCGTCCCTTATTTTTTCAAATAAGGGATTTGCCAAATACGGGATACTGCTCTCCTTGCCTGGCGGACATGACGAGAAGGCGTACATGCCGCGATTTGAAGAGCGTCCAGGCTTCGGTGAGCATGGTTTCCTTTTCGCGGAGGAGCGCGGGCGTGTACTTCGCCCTTCCTTTCTTTTTCAGGTTCGGCACGATGCGGAGGATTTCCTGGCTATCCAGGGCTCGTTCCTCCAGCAACGCTCTAAATTGCCGAGCCTCGTCATCATCCTCGAAGGAGGTGGAGAGGCTAGGAGAGTCATCTCTTCCTCCAGGTATCGTGTGTCTATTTATTCTCTGGTCGAACTCTATCCGCGAACGAAGGAGTTGATCCAATCAAGTCCGCAACGAATCCGGCTCGAAGGACCTTGTTTATTGTTGCTCGACTCCGGCGATTGCGCTCGGAGTGCAACTATTTGTTCGAGGGTTCGTATTGCGAGCGGAAATGAAGTAGAGCAACTTATACGGAGACGCAATCAGTGAATTCAAGTTACACAAATTTTATTCAAATTGGTACAAGTATCTAAGACACTCGGCGGCGTCGTCTTCGCTCGGGACGGCAGCTGTTGTCCGCTGGCGTCGGCAAAGCGTAAGATCCACTTATCTGAAACAAAAGCACAGTAGGATTAGGCGTCAATACTATGAGCGCTCGAGCGTAACCACTGCGAGCGCGAAGCAACCGCAATCGCTGTCTTCTAACTCGATCAAACTGTGGACTGTACTAATGCTGCATTTTCTGTTAATTCGAATAAACCAACACCTGAATTTAATCTATTGGTTTCTATTCCGAGTCGAAGTTAGTTTGATTGCGCAGAGGGTTGTAAATCCTCTGCGCTTTTTCATCCGTGTTTAAGAGAATGATTTCCTCTGGATCAATCAATTTCTGTTACTGCAGAGCGGGAACGTCTGCGCAGTGACTCGGCGGAGCCTGCGTTCGTGACGCGCGAGACGGTAAGACGTCACGCTCGTGGCCGCGAAATAATAGATGAGCCGACTATCGCGAGGCCGCGATAATCGTGAGTCTAATCATTTCTTGCTGCTGGAAATTTGAGCTATTTTCAGAGGCTGCCACGAAGGTATTCCAAACAGATGTGTAGCGTGCAATTACTTGAGAATCAAGTATCGTCGACTGGGAGTGTCCTGGCGAGGAATAGCTCTCGATAGCCTACTAGTGCTCAGCGCGACGGTTAGCATGTGAATGACGGCTCGTCTTCGGCGCCTTCTCAAGACAAGCGAAGGCGAGTCGTACCAGGTGGCGTGCAGGATAATTTCTTATAGAACTTACCTATCACGCTTTTGGTTCTCTCGCGTACGAATTGCTGGAATTTGCTGAAATGACCGAGCACGCATCTCAGTCGGGCGAGTCGGTTTCACACATTTCCTTTCACAACACTAGCACGTATCCACGGATATTAAACAAAACGAAACAGGCGGTATAGGTAGAATAAATAAGCAAAGCAGGAGAAAAGGTAGAATATCACAGCTGGTTGGGGTGAGTAGACCGACTAATATTACAATTAGCGAAACTAATAAAATGAACTGAAAGAGGGCGGAGGTAGTAGAGGCTAGTCGATCGGCAAGAAGGAGGAAACATACGACGATGGCAGTGTCGGTAACAAGAAAAGAAAAATAACAAAACTGACATAAGAAGAGCGCCATTCACACATGCCTGCGGTGGTCGGAACCAAAGTGACCAGAACTGTAATAAGACGATACTCCGCGCATATTCCCAGCCACCCGGTGTAGAGTGCCGGACGGGTGGGGTTTGGTGAAACTGGGCAACGCCACGTCAATATAATAATTTAAGGCCCCAGAGTGCCTGAGGCCACTGCCTCGATTTCGGTAGGCTCAGCCGCGGGGGGCGCATCACCGGGCCCCAGTGGGACATCCCTTTGCGGAATGCTCGACATAAACATTGCGCGCCCTCGCCAGGGTCTCCGAGACCACGAGTCACCGCATGACTGTTGCGTATCTAGGGGAGACACGCAACATGTCAAGGACAGCCTCATTGCCCGGGTCCCAGCCACCTACTGCACCGACGAGGAATGCATCGACTATAACGCTGTAGCCGCGACCACGAAGGGATTCGGCGAGGGGGGCATTCGTGAGGAGTTTACCCATCCTCGCCACCTCAATCGCTTCCATCCGATTTTCAAACGGCACGCTACGTCGACGATCACAATAGTTTTTGAAGGCTCGTGCGTCACGACCAGGTCGGGACGCAGAGCCACTGATTCCTTCTCGGCACCCGGAATACGCTGGTTGACCCTTACGGTCCCTGGGAGATGGGAGCCCCTCACTAACCTCCGGAGAACGCCATCGTGGCATTTTTGCCGCGCCGCCGAATGCACGGTGCAGTGCTGAAGCACGTGGGGAAGGGACTCGAGGCCGTCCCCGAATTTGCAGCAACGCCTATCACCGGCGCCCCAGCGCCTTGCTGCATTAAGGGGCAAGACGTTAAATCGAGCACGGTGCATGAACCGCCAGTCTGCAAACCGGGTAGAACTCCCCAAGCTCATGAAGTGATTGCTCACCGGAGGCCGGGAAGTGACCTCGAGCACCTTACCCTGGTCCCTCTTGGCCAAAACGCTCGGGAGGTAGTGCTTCGACACCGCACCACGCACTCGGCGGATTACCTGCTTTCTAGTGGCACCCGGTATAATCGTTCGCCTTCCGGAGGCCGCGGTGATGTCACGCTGTGCCCAAACAAGGCGTAGCCGCGAGCGAAGTTGGTAACCGCGCGTAAAAGTGGCTCTATCGCGAGGTTGAACAAGATTAGACTCAGCGGACATCCCTGTCTTACTCCAGACAGCATGGGGATGGGGTCAGTGTACCCCTTCGAGGTACGAAGCCGAGTCGTGCAACCGGTGTACATACTCCTGACGATACCAATCAGGAGTGATGGGACGCCGGCGCGCGGCCGAAAGCTTCACGGCCGCTAACTTCCGCTGAAACAGGACCCCGACCACCCCAACGCGTGTACCCTCCCGTAGAGGTACGACGCAATAGCATTATGCCGGTCACCTACCTGGTTAGATGTTCCCCCGGCTGCTTGACGCCCCCCCCCCCCCCCCCACCCGTCGTAGTTCGCAGTTTACGCTCACGGGCCAGTCAACACGTTAAAACGATTAAAGCTATAGGGGCCCCAGTCCTGGATTGGACTGGTGCCGCGGTCAACAAATAAATTAACATTTTCCGCACACCCCGCGCGCGCGAGCGACCCCGCACGGTCGCCGGTGTGACCGCTCGATCGGGAGGTAGCCCTTTGCCTTGGGTCCCCCGGTGTCCTCGGCGACCTCGTTGCTGCAGCAGCTGCTCCACCTGTCACTCCTGCTGCTGCTCCGGGGGTGGAGGTCTCCGGTGAGGATGGGAGTACCCTCGGCCACGTCCCTCTCGCACGCCGCCTGCTGCCTACCCCTGCTGGCCTCCAGCCGTCGTCCTCCTCGTCCGTAGATTAAGGACTGCGGGCGACTGCAGTCCTGGCTGTAGACCGGTCCTCTTCTCGGGCAGGCTCGACCTCCGGCGACAAATCTTCTTGGATTGGAGGGAGCACGTGCAATGAGGACAGTGGCGTTGTCCTCGTGTGCTCGCCTGACGACGGAGACGGGGTGCAAACCGTGCCGCATAACGACACAGTCACCGTCTCCGCCGTCAGCGTCGCCGCCGCACTGCAGGCCAGAGGCGAGCCATTGGCTACTCGCCTCGAAGGGGGGAAAGACTCCCCCCCCCCCCAGAACCGCGACCAGAAGATCGGGCGAAAGAGACACCGCCCGATCCCCCACTCGCGGACCCAAACCTGCAGCCGGGACCAGAGATGTTGTTAGTTCCGCCGTTGTCCCGCGGGTGGCCTCTAAATAAGTTATAGCGGGGCTCACCCTCGTCGAGTTGAAGACCCCATGCTCGGTGTAGTTGCCGGTTTCTTCTCCTCCTCCTTGCCAGTCCCTGTTGTCTTCTTGCCGAGGGAGATCCTCTTCAAGGGCACCCCCGCTGGCAACTCCGATGGGGCCCGACCCAAAGAACTCCTCGTTGATCTCCTCAGGGGTGCGCCGGGCGGTGCCGGATGCTTGGTGGGGCCCCTCGCAGATGATGTTGAGGGGCCCTTGGAGCTGCCAGGAATTCTTCTGCCCCCGCTGGTGGTCTGCGGGGGTGTCTTCGTGTTGATTGGGAGGTGCCCTGGGGACTGGCGCTCGAAGTGGGCACAACGGGCGGTGAGGTCGATTTCCCTGCCCTGGCTGCTGGCCTGAAGGATGCAAGCGTCCTGGTGCCGCTACTCTTGGTGGTGTTGGCAGCGGCCTTCCTTCCCCTGACGGCAGTCGTGGTGGTGGGACGGGTGGCAGCCTTGGTGGTCGTCCTCGTAGTGACGACCGGTAGTCCTGTAGCCCTGTAGTAGTCGTCCTGTAGTACTGCGAGAGGGGGTGGCCGATGTCGTCCGCCTCACCAGAGATAACCCCGTCGTCGACCTCGTCCTGATTTTGGTGGTGGTGGTGGCCGTGGTGGTCGCTGTCCTGGCGACGGTGACAAGTGGAGCATCGGGTTGCCTGCCACCGCTGCTGGAGCTCCTTGCCGCTGGATTCGGTCGGTCGCGATCTTGTTGGAACACTGGGCTACCTGCCGACTGATCCGCGACTGTCGCCGCGACAGGCGCGACGACAGAACACTCCGACACACTAATTGCACTATTAGCGGCCACACCACTCACACGCGCCGAATCGCCCGCTGGCGAATTTCGCTCCTCGGCCCTATCACTGTGCTGCACTGTGCGGGCCTGTGAGTGAGTGTCAGTATTCACCCCTGGTGCTACCCTATTATTAGCTACCCCGTAACTACAGTCCGTGTGGGCCGCCGCGTAGTGTGTTGCCACCGACTTTCGGGGATACTTCCCAGTGCCGGCGACATCAGACACGCGACATCGCCACACCACCACCACACCCGGATGAGCTCTCTTTAAATGTTTGGAGAGCTCCTGCACTCTCTTGTAACTAAACCGGGTGTGGCGCCTCTCATCTCTGCCCTCCTTGTTGCACCAGGGGCAACGGAGATCGCCTTCGGCAGTAGGGAATCTAAGAATTAGATTCCTAACCGCCTAGCCAGAGACTCGCCCGTGCTATCCGTCATCGCCGAGTGTACACACTTAGGATTTCTCGAGCAAGGCGAAGTGCAAAAGTGCGAAAAATTTCTAACACTTTTCGCCTTGCGCGAGAAATCTCAAGGTCACACGTCGAGCGACACCCGGTGTGACGGAGTCGCAAAAGTACACTAACTCGCTACACTTCACTATCACAGCAGTTAGCACCGCACAGCACAGCACTGACTCTAGGTTATTGCACGCAAAGCACTCCCGAGTGCTCACGGCTCGCCACGCAGAATTCGAATTTTCGCGATTGCGTTCGCCGCACGCTCGCACTTGTTGCCGCCCGCACCGCACCGAAACCGAACTGTGGAGAATATTCTCCTCAATTTCTGGGAATAGCACTACTTTAACAGACCCTTGTAGGGCGTGAGCCAGTCCTGGAGGCACTGCAATACCAGGCCGACTCACGACGCGGAGGAAGCAAGCTCCGAAACCACGTCTAATCCCAGAAATTGAGGTTAATATTCCGACTCCACATGGGAGGAGTACCAGATATTAAGCTGATAAGAACAGATAAAAGCTCTTCATTGAAAGTTTTTCATTACAGGTATCCCCTGGTGGCGGACCCCAAACATGTATTGAAGAACATGATGCGAAAACAACAAAAATGCGGGAAGAAGTTTCTCGTCAACGTATTGGTAATAATAGTTTCGTCCCGGGCCGCTTACGGTCCCTGCGGGCTCCGGGGAGTCAAAATACACTCCTGCCCAAAATTACTGCATCACTTTCCAGCAGGTGAAAAATCATCAAAGTTTGAACAGCTGTAACTTTGTCAAAAAGAATCGTAAAAATATGAATTTTTTTTAAATTAAATCTTGAAGCCTCTACTTTAAAATGCCGTACTTAGAATTTCGATTACGTGAATCAGGGCTCTTGTAGCGCACAAAAAGTGAGGGCATGTTTTTCTTGCAAAAATTTGCAAAGTTCATCACGCACTATGGACTGCCCTGATTTTTTTTGAGCCACGCCGTTTACAGCGTTCGAAAGCGCCAAGCTTCCCCTTTAATTTAAAAAAAAACAAGGTGCTACGATTTTTTTTAACAAAGTTATGGCTGTTTGAATAAAACCTGAACTGTCGGCATTAGAGTACATCAAGGTCCACCACGTGGAGTCTGCATGGTCGGATTTGTACCTCGCGCGTGTGCGTGCGTGCGTGCGTGTGTGTGCATGCGCGTGTGTGTGGGTGTGCGTGCGTGCGTGCGAGCGTGAGTCGGCTTAAAATCGGATGTTACCTCCCCGCTGCCGTATCATCTCCTGGCATCTTTGACGCATATTATGCACCGCTGTATGACAATTTGAAGAATGTTGTTCCACAGTCTGCGAAGGCTGCCGCCGATTTCCTGCAGAGTTGCTGGAGGCCGCGCGCGCGTGTGTGTAGGGGGGGGGGAGGGGGGGGGGGGGGTCATCGCTGGTCAAGTTTGTTACATCTTTATGCATTGTCAGATAACGCACCGAGGGATATCGCCACAGAATGTTCATTGCCTTATGAGATTTGCAGTATTGTTTGGAAGTATCGGAACAAAAGCTTCTGTATTACCTGTTCAGCACGCAAGCTCAGCACGCATAGGTACTCGATACATACGATTTCAAAATGCCGCGAGCTGCAGCAACTATTGCACGAGAGGATCGACTTTCTAGAGGCGGGCGAATTATCGCTCTTCTCCAGGAAGGGAATAGCCAGAGTTATGTAGCTACTCGTATAGGGGTAAATCAATCGGTCGTAAGTCGAACCTGGACACGCTACCTAGAAACAGGAGGATTTCGACGGCGCGAAGGACAGGGACGTCGGCGTATTACTACTGCACGCCAGGACAGAGCCATAACCCGGTATGTGCGGAACAATTCAGCATCAACGGTGCGAGAAGTCCGCCAGTCTCTTGGCGATGTCATGCCTGCACGTATCAGTAGAGGAATCATTCAGCGTCGCATCCATAATTTCGGACTTCATTCAAGGAGTCGTGCGAGGGTGCCACATTTGACGCGAGATCACCGGCGACGTCGCTTGAATTACGCGCGCTACCACTTACACTGGACACAAGCGCGGTGGTCCAGGGTCTTGTTTACGAACTAATCTCGGTTTTGCCTATATGGTAATGACCGGCGTTATCAGCGCGTTTGGCGTCGACGCGGTTCTCGCTATCGACCGGGAAATGTAGCGCAAGTAAGAGCCTTCAATTGTGGCTCCGTAATGGTCTGGGGCGGGGTGTCACTCTTTCGCGAACAGAGTTAGTCATAGTGCCACCACCAGCACTTAATGCAAGACGCTACGTGAATGAAATCTTGCAACCCCACATTTTTCCCGTGCGAGACCGAATGGGCCCCGAATTCCTGCTCATGCAGGACAATGCTCGACCACATACCGCAATCCACACGCGTCAATTTTTGGAAGCGCACAATATCGCGACTATTCACCATCCACCAATGAGTCCAGATTTAAATCCAATCGAGCACATTTGGGATGTACTGGGTCGACAGTTGCGAGCTCTTGCAAGGCCTCCAACAACTCTACAGGAATTAGGTGGCACCCTTCGCAGACTATGGAACAATGTTCCTCAAACTGTCATCCGGCGGTGCATTAATATGCGTCAAAGATGCCAGGAGGTGATACGGCAGCGGGGAGGTAACACCCGATTTTAAGCCGACACACACACACACACACACACACACACACACACACACACACACGCGCGCACACACACGCACACGCACGCACGCACACGCACGCACGCACGCACACGCGCGAGGTACAAATCCGACCATGCAACCTCCACGTGGTGTACCTTGGTGTACTCTAATGCCGGCGGTTCAGGTTTTATTCAAACAGCCATAACTTTGTTAAAAAAAATCGTAGCACCTTGTTTTTTTTTAAATTAAAGGGGAAGCTTGGCGCTTTCGAACGCTGTAAATGGCGTGGCTAAAAAAAATCAGGGCAGTCCATAGCGCGTGATGAACTTTGCAAATTTTTGCAAGAAAAACATGCCCTCACTTTTTGTGCGCTACAAGAGCCCTGATTCACGTAATCGAAATTCTAAGTACGGCATTTTAAAGTAGAGGCTTCAAGCTTTAATTTAAAAAAAATTCATATTTTTACGATTCTTTTTGACAAAGTTACAGCTGTTCAAACTTTGACGATTTTTCACCTGCTGGAAAGTGATGCATTAATTTTGGGCAGGAGTGTATATCAATAAAACTGCCACCGGGCATTTACCGCCGGTCGCCGGAGCGGAAGAATACATGAATAAATAAATTAATAACCAAATAAATAAACAAACAAATAAATGAATAAGTAAATGAATAAATAAGTAAACAGACAGATAAATGAATAAACGAATAAATGGACTGTTTTATAGTTGCTAGATTGCGGCGGTCGCGCACGCAATGCAACTCGTGGTTCGAGGGTTCGCTTGGGAAGCGGAAATGAAGGAGAGTAATTTTTTTTGTAGAGACACAATTTTAATTGCACACAATATAGATTTTATTTGAAAAGATATACAATGTATATAAGTGATAATTGGTATAACTCCTCAGTTTCTCGACGAGGAAATCCTCGGCGAGCAGCGGCGTCCTGTTTTCCAGCAACCTGGAAACAAAAGTATCACAACAATATTAGTAAACAGTTCGAGCGAGGCAATAGCGAGCACGAAGCACTCGCAATTACTCTCGAATAACTTGATAAGTGGACTGTAAGAGTTTCGATTTGATTAAATCGTGAAATAGGCAAAGCAATATTTCAATTTATTTTCCTGATCCGAAACAGAATTTCTTCAACACATAGGAGGTTGTAAAGCTCCTATGTGTGTGCGATTTCTTGTGGGAAATTAATTTTCTCCGAATCGCGAAATTCTCTTTACTGCTGAACTTGGAAATTCGGCAGTGAATCGGGGAGCCTGCGTTCAGCGACGCGCGGGACGGTAATCCGTTCCGCTCGTGACCGCGAGACAATAGCGAAGCTGATTATCGCTCAATCACGATAACCAGCAGTGCGATTAATCTCTTTTATTCAAGAATTGATTCTTTGAATGCGACCACGAAGGTAGTCCGTGAAGGAAATAGATGCATGCAAATCTCGCGAAGCGAGTATTAACCAGGCTGGAGGAATACAAACACGAGGATTACTCTCGGCTTGTTCCGTGTGCTCAGCTCTGTGGTTGGCATGTAAGTGACGACTCGTCTTCGATGATTTCCAAAGGAAAACAAAGACGAGTCGTACTTAGGTGGCGTTGGATAAGAATTCTATTGACACTTACCTATCGCTCACCTGGTGGTTCTCTCGCGTACAATAAAGGAAATTAACTGATGAAAACGTTCGAACACGCAACTCAGTCGGGCGAGTCGACTTTTCACTTTTCACTTTATTTTACGGAAATGACCGAACAGGCAACTCAGTCGGGCGAGTCGGTTTAAACATTTCTTGTCGTATACTAACGCGTATCAATGGATATTAAACACCCCGCCCCCCTTGCGCGGCTCGCGCAACGCAAGAGGGGTACGAGCTAGTAAACGACCGCGAGAGAACCAAACGTAGCACCAACACCAAATAAAATTTGAAATGGAGGTACTTACTGTTTAGAGATGCGGACGGCGGAGATGACGGCGTGGTGGCCGCACAGGTCCTCCTTCGCCGATTTCGGCGAGTCTCTCCCTTGTGTCTCGGCTGATTACGCCGAGGGCAGTTAACGTCTCTATATAGACGTTGGCGGCCTGCTGCCTTCCTAAGATGGTCGGTCGCCGCGGAAGGGGTGGCCGTTCGTGCGGCGGTGGTCCTCTTCTGCGGCGGCGGGGCGCCTGCGGCTGCTGCGTAGGCGCTTGCTGCTGCTGTTGTTGCGGCTGCACTGGCGGCTGCTGCGATTGCGGCGGTTGCGGCTGCGGTGGTGGAGTTGGCCTGTAGGCCAAGGCCACTAGCCGTCCCTCCCTGTCCCACTTTAACTGATAGCTGCCCCCGGCCACTGGGCAGCGGTAACGCCGGCGTGCGATGGGCACGTACTCCGGCACCAGGAGCCGCGTGCCATTTAACACGTACTCCTGGTACCGATCCTCCATTTCTGGTGGGCGCGTGGATGGCCCGTTCGCGGCAGTAGGCGGACTTTGCGCGACCGCGGGTGGAGGCGGCGGTACCGGAAGGACGGAGGGTACGTCCTGTTGCTGCTCGGGAGCCTCCACTGCTGGAGGCGCCGGTTCAGCGGGTTGCTCCGCTTCCGGCGGTGGGACTCCCTGATCCCCGGCTAAGCGGAGGCACGCGTCGAATGTACGGTTGAAACTTTCCATTTCGGACTGATTGATAGCACGAATAGGACTGATTTGAAAATCAGCGTGTGCTGTTAGGAAGCCTCGAATTCGAGATTCTTCCTATTGTTTTCGTTAATCCCTTGGCGTTGAGGTAGGGAGAGGCAAGTCTTCCCGATTACCTTATGTTTACCGCCAAGGGGGGCCAAGCGGGGTTCAAATTCAAACTCTGCGCTCTGTTTTGAGCGAGAGTTCCGCTTGGCTGATCGTACGTGCTGTCTCGCTTTCGCGCGAGCAGCCGATCTATTTTGATGGTTCTGGCTCATCCACAGGTAACTTACACATGCGTGTTATCGGCCTTGTGTATGTGGCTTTACCTGTGCGAACTTGTACAACCCGGATAAGGCCATCCTTACCGGGCAGAACCTTCTCGATTCTCCCCATCTCCCAATGATTGGGGGGAAGAAGCGGGTTGTCGAGTACGACAACATCACCAACGCGTAATTGTTCACGCGTGGTTTGCCACTTGTAACGATTTTGGAGACTCACGAGGTATTCTCTCGACCATTGTCTCCAAAATTGCTCATGCATTTTCTGCAGGACCTTCCACCGGTTTAACCTTGATGTAGGCTCTTCAACTACAGATTGCATAGGGATTGCGTTGAGCGCACTTCCAATGAGGAAATGACCAGGGGTCAACGCGTTGAACTCCTCTGGATCTTCGCTCAACGGCGCAATCGGGCGTGAGTTCAAACTCGCCTCGATTTTGCAAAGCAATGTTTGCATTTCTTCGGTGGTCGGCGTGAATTCACCCAAAATTCTTTTCAGATGATGTTTCACCGATTTCACACCGGCTTCTTGCAATCCACCAAAGTGGGGTGCACTGGGTGGATTAAATTTCCATTTAATCTCCAGTGCATTGCATTTTTCGCGCATTCCCGGCGAATTAAAGCTTCGCGCAAATTCACGAGCTAATTCTCGATCAGCTCCGACGAAGTTTGTTCCATTGTCGCTTCTCATCAAGCTAGGAATTCCTCGTCGTGCTACAAAGCGATCGAGAGCGGCTAAAAATGCATTCGTTGTGTACTCGTGAACGAGCTCGATATGCACCGCTCTTGTAACCATACATACAAAAACTGCAATGTAGGCTTTATGTGAGACTTTGCCTCGTCCGGCGGAATCGCGGACTTTGTAGGGTCCAGCGTAGTCCACTACGGTCGTATTAAACGGCCTGGCAGGACGACATCTATCTGGCAACAAGTCATGCATTTTTTGGGAGGCGGTTTCCGCTCTCCATCGCGTACACACCACGCATTGGTGAATTATCCATCGTGTGGTACTGCGACAGCCAAGAATCCAATACCGCTGTCTTACTGCATGCATTGTCAATTGGATTCCGCCATGCAATGTATTGCGATGGCATTGGCGTATAATTAAATGAGCTACATAATGCTTGGGCATTACGATGGGAAATTTGGTCGCTGGCGGCAAGCGCGAGTGACGGAGTCTCCCACCAACTCGCATGACGTCATTCTCATCGAGAAATACGTCGAGCGAGCGTAGCATCGATTTCGCTGGAATTGGCAATTGTTTTTTCAAACAAGCATATTCCTTTGCGAAATGGGTTCGCTGCAGATGACGAGCGATACGCTCAATTGCATCTTGCAGCTCGGAAGGGTCAAGCCACCGGTCAAACTGATCATTGGCTTGCCCTTTCAATTTTTTATAAAAACGGATGCAATACGCGACAACGCGTATTAATTTGCTCCACTTGGAGAATTTGTGCAACAAATTCCAATTTGAAGAATGGGTTGCAACGTGGGTGGTAACCGCACGCTTCCCTTCTTCTGTGCAAAGGTCAGTTTTATTGACTGGCCAATGGTCCTCTTGTTGAATCAACCAGGATGGACCTTGCATCCATAGAGGGGAGGAGAGCAGAGTATCTGCCTCGACTCCGCGCGAATTGAGATCCGCGGGATTAAATCGAGTGGGCACATGTCTCCACTCGGCATTTGGCAACGCTGTTTGGATTTTGGAAACACGATTCGCTATAACGATCTTCCAAGTAGATGGATGTTTCCTTATCCATGCCAATGTTATGGTCGAATCCGACCAACACACAATACGATCAACTGAAACTGTCAGCGACGTTTGTATATGTAGCATAAGTTCCGATAATAAGACAGCACCGTTTAATTCTAAAATCGGCACACTCAACGTCTTAATCGGGGCTACTTTTGTTTTGGCCATCACAAGCGAAGCGAAGACTTCGTTTGTTTTGGTCCGCACGCGGAGGTAAACAGCCGCGCTGTACGCGACTACCGAAGCGTCGCAAAATCCATGTAGCTCGATGGAATCGGTTTCATTGCCGTAATTTAACCATCGAGGGATTTTCATTGTGGTCAGTTTTGACCAATCTTCACAAAACTCATTCCAAGTAGTGTGCGTATTCGCTGAGACTTGTTCGTCCCATCCAAGTTTTTCCAACCATAATGATTGCAACAATACCTTGGCGCGAATGACCACTGGCGATAACCAGCCAAGTGGATCGAATAATTTTGCTATTTCTGAAAATAGCATTCGTTTCGTCGGAGGCATTGACAGTGGTTTATACCGCTGCAAATTAAAGTGAAATTGGTCAGTAGCGGGAAGCCACCGCAGACCAAGCACTTTAAGCTCCGATTCATTAAACAATTTTAAGTCGACGGCGAGGGAGTGGTCACCTGCGGGGATATCCGACAATAATTCCGAGTTATTGCCGGCCCATTTCCGCAGGTTAAAGCCGCCTGCAGCAAGCATCTTGCAAACTTGCATGCGGATTCCCCTTAAATGTGTTATAGTATCAGCGCCCATAAACACATCGTCAACATAGACGCTGGATCGCATGATCTCAGCGCCGAGTGGATAGCGTTCCGCTTCACGCGTCGCTAATTCCAAGAGTGTACGCATCGACAGATACGGAGCACTCGCTGTACCATACGTAACTGTATTCAGCTCGTATGCAAGCAGCTGTTCGGAGTGGGGATCGCGCCAGACGATGTTCTGGTATACGCGATCTTCCTTATGCACGAGAATTTGTCTAAACATCTTCTCGATGTCTGCGACCAGTACGACACGATGCATTCTCCAATTTACAAGGAGAGACGTAATGTCCTTTTGCAGTCGTGGTCCTACGTACTGGATGCTGTTTAATGACTGTCCGCCTGTAGTCTTGCTGGAAGCATTAAAGACCACTCGGACCTTGGTCGTCGCGCTGTCTTCGCGGACGACGGCTCGATGCGGTATAAACACGCGGTGTTTATCAACACGCTCGAGCTTAGTCATATGATTTAACGCTTCGTATTCTGCGAGAAACGCAGAATATTCGGCGAATAAATTTTGGTTCCCTTTAAGCTTCGTCCACACACGACCTAATGCAGAGACGGCGCTTTTCAATGACGGCCCTAATGCTTCTGCAGGTCGTGGGTGCTTAAAGGGGATGCGTACAACGAATCTCCCGTCGGGAGTTCGTTTGACAGTGCTTGCGAAGTGTGCTTCGCAAGCCTGTTCGTCCGCTGTTAATGCTTTTTGGTGTGGGACCTCTTCGGTTTCCCAGAACCTGCGGAGTGTTGCATCAATAGACTCGAGGGTGGTGCAATGCAAAGTTTGCACTGGCTCCCTCGGTCGCGCAGTCTCACCGGTTGGACCAAACAAGACCCAACCGAAGACTGTTTTTGTTGCCACAGGGAGATTATCTCCCATGATACGCATCTCTGCGAGAAGCGTACGTGGCATGAGGTCGGCTCCGATAAGCACTTCGATTCGTGCGTTATCGGAGGGATTCGGATCTGCTAACGCTAGATCGGCGTAACCTTGCATGATGCATGCAAGACGTGTTGGCGGACGATAGCTGGTGATACGCGGAACGACGTACGCACTAGCTTCGTACAGCGGCGACAAATCGCTCGCTGCACTAAGTCCTACATTAATTTTATGTTTGACCTCTTGGGTCTTTGTTTCACCGAAGCCACCGATGGAAGCGGAGGCTTTTTCTTTACGTAGTCGAAGGTTGTCGACTACGTCATTGATCACAAAGGATCTTTGCGATCCTGGATCAATGAGTGCTCGCGCAATACGCGTAGCACCATGTGGTCCGTGCAAGCGAACGAGCGCGGTCGCGAGCGTGATTTCTTGTTCGATCGTATTGCTGCTCGTGCTGCACAGTGCTTGCGAGGCCGAAGGAGGGTTATCCTTCTTCGGCTGCTCCTGTTTTATTGCTGGCGCTTGTCCAGCCTGCGGACGCGCGTTTTTATTTTGCGTTGCGTTCGCGGGTTTAGTTGCAGGTCTTCCGCGATACGCGGGCCTTGCAACGGGATTGGCGAGATGCAACAGGGTATGATGCTTCCCATTGCACTTCTCACATCCCTTGGATTGTGTGCACTCCGTGAGGGTATGCCCTGCACGGAGGCAACGGAAACATACGGGATTACCTCGTAATGATTCCATCCGCTTTTCCGCGGTTAACCGACGGAAAGCGGGGCAATCTGACAGTCTGTGCTGTACTTGACAGTACGCACAGACGCTTCTTACCTCATTTTGATTTTCGTGAGCTGTCGTATGACAGTTCTCACGTTGTTTTGGTTTGTGCGTGGTTTGACACGCTTTCGTGGGCGCCAAACTCAACGCAGCGTGCATCTTTCTCTTCAAGAACGCAAGTACGTTTTTGAAATCGGGGAATTCGGTGGAATCTTCCACTGAATTCTCCCAGTCGCTCGCGAGATCGCCGGTGAACGCATCGGTCACCAGATACGCGATCATCCACTCCCACAGTTTTTGTGGGGCGGCGCGCTGATTAAGAGCTGCGAGGCAGTTCTCAACTTCGCTGAGCAGTCCCATCAGACTCTCAGCGTCATCTTTGCGCACTTTTTTCAACGCGCAAAGTCGTTGAAAGTGCGCTTTGATGGTAATCCGAGGATTATCATAGCGCCCTTCGAGAAGGTTCCATGCAATCTCGAAATTTCCATCCTCTATGCTTAGCGTAGAGATGGCAAGGAGCGCGTCGCCTTGTAAACAAGCATTCAAATACTGAAGTCGTTGCGCGTTCGACAACGCTTCATTTCTTGTCACGGCGGCTTTGAATAGCTGAGCGAAGTGAGTCCATTGTCTCACATCGCCAGCGAATTTTGGGAGCGTGAGCTCCGGCAATTTAACGCGAGGACGTTGCGATTTAACGTCCTGCATTTGTTCTCCGGAGGCTTTGGAGGTGGATGCTTCGGCCTTGTCGACCTTTAAACGATCCAATTCCTCGGCGAGATACTCGCGTCCCTCCGTGACCTCTTCCCTTACCCTTTCGTATAAGGGATTCGCGAAATACGGGATACTGCTCTTCTTGCCTGGTGGGCACATAACAAGCAGGCGCACGTGTCGCGTTTTGAAGATATTCCAGGATTCGACTAACCTGGTTTCTTTCTCGCGGAGGAGGGCGAGTGTAAACTTCGCCCTTCCTCTCTTTTTTAGGTTCGGGACAATGCGGAGGATTTCCTGGCTGTCCAGGGCTTGTTCCTCCAGCATTACCCGAAATTGCCTTTCCTCATCGCTATCCTCGAAGGAGGTAGAGAGGCTAGGGGGATCGTCTTTCCCTCCTGGCATTGTGTGCTGTTATGTCTCGTGACTCTCTTAGTGGACTCTCTTCGCTAACGAAGGAGTTACTTAAATTCAAATCCGCAGCGAATCCGGCTCGAAGGACCTTGTTTTATAGTTGCTAGATTGCGGCGGTCGCGCACGCAATGCAACTCGTGGTTCGAGGGTTCGCTTGGGAAGCGGAAATGAAGGAGAGTAATTTTTTTTGTAGAGACACAATTTTAATTGCACACAATATAGATTTTATTTGAAAAGATATACAATGTATATAAGTGATAATTGGTATAACTCCTCAGTTTCTCGACGAGGAAATCCTCGGCGAGCAGCGGCGTCCTGTTTTCCAGCAACCTGGAAACAAAAGTATCACAACAATATTAGTAAACAGTTCGAGCGAGGCAATAGCGAGCACGAAGCACTCGCAATTACTCTCGAATAACTTGATAAGTGGACTGTAAGAGTTTCGATTTGATTAAATCGTGAAATAGGCAAAGCAATATTTCAATTTATTTTCCTGATCCGAAACAGAATTTCTTCAACACATAGGAGGTTGTAAAGCTCCTATGTGTGTGCGATTTCTTGTGGGAAATTAATTTTCTCCGAATCGCGAAATTCTCTTTACTGCTGAACTTGGAAATTCGGCAGTGAATCGGGGAGCCTGCGTTCAGCGACGCGCGGGACGGTAATCCGTTCCGCTCGTGACCGCGAGACAATAGCGAAGCTGATTATCGCTCAATCACGATAACCAGCAGTGCGATTAATCTCTTTTATTCAAGAATTGATTCTTTGAATGCGACCACGAAGGTAGTCCGTGAAGGAAATAGATGCATGCAAATCTCGCGAAGCGAGTATTAACCAGGCTGGAGGAATACAAACACGAGGATTACTCTCGGCTTGTTCCGTGTGCTCAGCTCTGTGGTTGGCATGTAAGTGACGACTCGTCTTCGATGATTTCCAAAGGAAAACAAAGACGAGTCGTACTTAGGTGGCGTTGGATAAGAATTCTATTGACACTTACCTATCGCTCACCTGGTGGTTCTCTCGCGTACAATAAAGGAAATTAACTGATGAAAACGTTCGAACACGCAACTCAGTCGGGCGAGTCGACTTTTCACTTTTCACTTTATTTTACGGAAATGACCGAACAGGCAACTCAGTCGGGCGAGTCGGTTTAAACATTTCTTGTCGTATACTAACGCGTATCAATGGATATTAAACATGGACAAATAACTAAACAAATGAATAAACAAATAACTAAATAATTGAATAAATAAATACATATAATACCGTTAAACGGGTCTTTGGTTTACAAAACACCAGGTTGATTCGTCTAAAAGTATAGAGTTTTTATTAATAATTACATCGCTACGTAATGCACGCTTCCCACGTGTTTTACTAACCTAAAAGTATAGAGAATCAACAATTAATGTTTGCGCATCCCTATATTTTGTTACGCCAATGTCTGCCTGTGGATTATCATATTCTGGATTAAACTTCTGATTTGTGTTCTAAAGGGTGTCTTATCTATTAATTTCCTTACGTGCTAATCACTTTCACTTTCGTTATCACTCTCACTTTCTTTCTACTCTCTTCTCTAGTAGCCACCTCTCGGGCGCGTATGTAGCTCACCAACACACACACAAAGTTTACATCTCCCCTCCGGAAGATGCTTAATTTTCATCTAGAGGTGTAAATTTAGCATTTTCATTTACCATAGGTCCGTAAATGCGGGTGTGAGCTTTGTGATATGGTATAATCCGAGTGATCTTTTTGTGTGACCAGTGTTTATCTTATAAATTGACTCTGATATTTTCTTAATTATTTTAAACTTACCAATTCTGATCTCATCCGTCTTTTTCCTATTTAATTTATTTCCATTTACCACATAGACTAGATCTCCTTCTTTGAAGTTTTGTTGTATCCTGTTTCTATCAAATATGGATTTGTTGTAGTCATGGGATTTTTGTGTTCTGAGCAGTGCTATTTTCCTGTCTTGTTCCAAATTCTTTGTATTTCTGTTTTTCTCTTTTAATTCAGGTGGTAATAGGCCCGTAGATTCTCCGCGCAGCAAGTACTTTGGTGAAATTCCTGTAACTGTGTGATTTGTTTCGTTATATTTGTTTGTACATTCCTCTGCAATTTGGAACAGGCCGATCTTTTTTCTCCCTCATTCAGTTTACAGCGTATTCTATTCACCAGCGTCTGGTTTAATCTTGCATTTAAACCGTTAGAGAAAGGTGCGTCTACTGCTGTAAAGATTAGGTGCATATTTTGCTTTTCTAGATAGTTTTGAAATTCGTTCGAGTTTAGAGCCGAATATTGATCTGAAAGCAGTGTTTCGATTCTGTTGCCTTTCGAGACCCTCTCGATCAGTTTTATGAAGTCTTTGGCGTTTTGGTTTTTCGAGCACAGAATGCATGCAAATCTCGTCAAATGGTCCACTAGTAGATGTAGGTATTTCTTTGTTGATCTCCGACCACCAAATCCCCCGACTGTATCCAAGGACATTATTTGGAATGGGTTTTCAGCTGGTCTTAATTGTGACATTTGACCATATTTTCTATTTGTTCTTGCTTTATTTTTTATGCAAACTTCACAGTTTTTACATATCATTCTGATATTTTTCCCTATATTTTGTGCTGTGTAAAAAGGTTTTACCTTTGCTTCCATTTGGTTTATTCCTAAGTGACAATAGCTGTCATGAATTTTTTTCAGCATAGTTTTACTATATTCTTCACTTAATATTATTTCTTTCCTGTTTCTATTATCGTTCTTATAGTAGACCCCATCTTCTATCGTAAATTTTGTACTATCATTAATCGTTTATTTCGTGCTGGGTCACTTCTTATCTTCCAGGTTTATGATATTCACAGTTTTCAGCGTATCTTCATCGTTTTCATAATTCTCAAAAACAGGATTTCTGCTGAGACAGTCTGCTTCTATATTTGTTTTTCCTGGATTGTATTTTATTGTAAAGTTGTGTTAGGACAGATAGTAGATCATATCCGTTGAAACCGTTAAAATCTTCTGTGTCAATTTTTTCTCTTATAAATGCCGGTAATCCCGCAGCAATCAGATTTATTAAAGGTATTTTATCTATATCTTTGTTTGTCTCTAGTAATAGACGTTCTTTCTTTAATGTATAGTCTAAAAGAGAGCCACTCAGAAATTTATTTTACCGTCCGTAAAATCTGCGAAGGTCGCTAAGAAGTGTTCCCTCCAAATACTCCATTCTGAATCGAGTGTATTTTTTATCAGCATGGAACTGTGCCAATCTCTGCAATTATCTTCTAGGAATAATCATGAAATCTCAATTTTTTCGACGTCTTTGCTAATATTTAACCTGCTACAGTCGCTCTCATATGTCGATAACTATTGACTTACACTACCGTTTTTACCATTGAATTTTTCAATTACGAATTTCTCGGAGATTTTACTCAAATTTCGATCCTTTACGCTGGGATTATCCTGTTTATGTTCAGACAACTTCTCCAAGATCTTTATTATATTCTCATCTGTTTGTGTTGTTTGAGACATAGTTTGATGTTTTGGGGATGCTTGACTTTCTTCTAATAGATAGTCTCAGATTGCCATATTTCCACTCTCATCTTTATAATTACCCATTAAGTTTTCACTTAAATTGAACCATACACTTCGTGTTTGTCCGCGTTTCTTTAGGGCCGTTGAAACCTTCTTGAACTCAGGTAGAGTTGTGAGCTCCGCATGATATTTTAGTGGCTCCAAATTACTTGGGATGTGAAATCTTCTGTCTTCTTCATCTGTTATCGATGTAATCGCTATAATACTTGACTTGGGGTCTTCCGCTGCAACGACTTCGAATTGAAATTTTAACTTCTCCATAGTGTTGCCTTCTTGCCCAAACGTGGAAATTGTTGATTTATGAGATCGTTAAACGGCTCTTTGGTTTACAAAACACCAGGTAGATTCGTCTAAAAGTATAGAGTTTTTATCAATAATTACATCTTATGTAAGGGATTTAAGGCCCGGGAGCGCCTGAGGCCGCTGCCTCCTGTTCGGGGGCCCCGGCCGCGGGGGCGCGTCGCAGAGCGCCTGCGGAACATCCCCTGAGGGATACCACACACGTGCTCGACATAGATGATGCGCGACCACGCCACGGTCTCCGAGACCATGAGTCGCCTCATCAGCATTGAGTATCTTGGGGAGACGCGCAATACCTCGAGGACAGCCTCATTGCCCGGATCCCAGCCGCCCAGTGCACCGACGCGGAATGCGTCGACTATAACTCTGTAGCCGCGCCCACGAAGCGATTAGACGAGGGGGGCATACTTGAGGAGTTTACCCATCCTCGCCTCCTCAATCGCTTCCATACGGTTTTCTAATGGCACGGCTACGTCGACGATGACAATAGTCTTTGAAGGCTCGTGCGTCACGACCAGGTCGGGACGCAGAGCCACTAATTCCCCCTCGCCACCTGGGACACGCTGTTTGACCCTAACGGTCCCTGGGAGACGACAGCCCCTAACCAATCTCCGGAGTACTCCATCGTGGCGTTTCTGGAGCGCCGCCGAATGCACGGTGCAGTGCAGAAGCACGTGGGGAAGGGACTCGAGGTCGTTCCCGCATTTGCGACAGCGCTTGTCACCGGCGCCCCAGCGCATTGCTAAATTAAGGGGCAAGACGTCGAGGCGAGCGCGGTGCATAAAGCGCCAGTTAGCAAACCGGGTGAAGCTCCCCGAGCTCATAAAGTGATTGCTCACCGGAGCCCGGGAAGTGACCTCCAGTACCTTCCCCTGGTCCCTCTTGGCCAAGACGGTCTCGAGGTAGTGCCCCGTTACCGCACCACACACTCGGCGTATTACTTGGTTCTCCGCGGCCCCCGGTATTAACGTCCGTGTTCCGGAGGTGGTGGTAAGTTCCATCGCGAGTCCGTCCGATACTTCGTCCCAGCGCCACCGAATGCCAAACCTCTCTCCAATTCTACGTCATGTCTCCCGTGCTTTCGACCAGAATGACGAAAGGGCGTTGAAGGGCCTCGCGACATCCCCGAACAAAAACCCCGACAGGTATTCCGCGAGGTCGTTCCCCGGAGGCGGCCGACAGATCTTTTTACGAACAGCCTCCGTCAAAGATGATTCCGCAACTTGTGCCAGAACCCGATCCCCCGCATTTAGAATCCTAAATGCGTGGGATATGGTTAGGGCATCCGCGAGATCTGCCAGCGGAAGCAGTCCACAGCCCCCCCCCCCCCCCCCCCCCCCGAGAGGGAGGGATGTAGACTAGCTCCGCGCTGGCTCTCTGGGGGAGGTGCCGCCACGACTTGGCAAAACGCCTGACTATTTTGTCAGCCTCCTTCAGTGACCCCTTCTCCACTCCAGTCCCACGTAGCAGGAAGTCGAGACGGGTGAGGATAAAAGTTCGCACCGTCTCCACCTTCTGCCACGGGCAAAGCAAAGACTCATCGACACGCCGTAGACGGCGTAGGTCGTCGTCGAGCATGGCCCCGATAGTCGCGTAGGGAGTCTGTCCCGCCCGGACCCCCGTTGGAATCCCAAGATGGACATAGTGGTCGTCGTCTCTCAAAGATCGCGGCGGCGTCTCCTGGAGTTGGTACCTTCGGGCTGGATCGACTTTCCCCCGAGAAATGAGCAGAGTTGCGCACTTACCCGGTTTGAAAGCCAACCCCAAGCTCTTCGCCACCCCCGCCACTGCCAGGAGCAGATCACCCATGCTGTCTGGGTCCTCCGTCAACAATGCAACATCGTCGGCGTAAGCCAGGGATGTCACGCTGTGTCCGAATAGATTATGGCCGCGGCCAAAGGTGGAGACGGCGCGAAGCATTGGCTCAATTGCCAGGTTGAATAGAATCGGACTCAGCGGACATCCCTGCGCTACTCCAGAAAACATGAGGATGGGGTCTGTGTACCCCTCCGAGGTGTACACACTCTTGACCATGCAAATCAACAGCGGTGGGACGCCGGCGCGCTCCAGGGCGGCATATATGTATAGTCGCGTGGGGAGCGACCCAAAGGCAATGGACAAGTCCAGCCACGCTACTGCAACGCACTTATGACTACGGCGGGCGTCGCTAAGAACCTCCTGCAGAACGAAGCTGTGCTCGAGGCACCCCTCCTACGGCAGGAAGCCCTTCTGCTCCGGCGAAAGCCGCTCGTTTGTTACCGCCCAGTGGGTGAGGCAGTCCGCCATGACAGCTGCGAACAGCTTAGGCGCGACGTCTCCCATTGCCAGGGGCCCCCAGCTCGTGAGGTCCGACTCATTACCCTTCTTGTGCATCAGCACAGTAAGAGAGTGCCTGCACCAGGAGGGGATATGCCCTACTCTACGGCACGCATTAAATACGGCCGTAAGGAGAATGGCCCCCCGATCACCGGACTTCAGGTCACTGTAAGATATGCCGTCGGGTCCAGGGGATGAGTTAGACATCCTCTGGGTCCGCCGCCATACCTCACTCTCCGAAAATTCAGCGATCACGGCGTCATTACTGCCCAGCAGCAAGTCCCTAACCCTTCATCAGACCGGGGGGCGTATAGTTCGCTAAAATACCGGAATATTGGAGGAAGTCCACCGGTATTCCGCAACGCGGAGAGACCCCTTGCAGGATCTCGCGAACTGCGCGCTTCCGGTCCGAGCAGAAGAGGCGCTGAATGCGCGTGGCCTCCGCAACCCCATCCCTACCTGCTGGAGGCGGTCGAACCCCCCCCCCCCCCAGACTGGCCCCCCCGGCGAGAAGCGCCACGCCCCTCGGTTTCTCGCCCTCCTCCACCAGACGGCCCCTCACTCCACTCCGGCCAGTCAAAACACTAAATCTATTATCACGGAGCGGGCCCCAGTCCCGGATTGGAATGATGCCCCGGTCAGCACATAAATTATTGTTCAGGTCCACGCGCCGTGCGCGTGCGAGCGACCCGGAACTGTCACCGGAGTGGCCACTCTCTCTTTATGCTGCTGCTGCTGCTGCTCCACCTGTCACGCTCCTTGCTGATCCGGGGATGGAGTCCTCTGGTGAGAATAAGATTACCCTCGGCCGCACTCCTTCCGCTCGCCGCCTGCTGCCGGCCCGCGCTGGTCTCCAGTCCTCTTCGTCGGATGTTGGTGGGCTGCGGCCCGCCGCAGTCTGGACTGGAGCCTGGTCCTCTTGGCGGGCAGGATCCGCCTCCGGCGACGAAGTTTCCTCGATTGTATGGAGTACGTGGAGCGAGGATAGAGGTGTCAACCTCGCGTGCTCCCTTGACGACAGAGACGGGGTGCAAGCCGAGCCGCAGAGCGACACGGTCACCGTCTCTGTCGTCAATGTCGCCGCCACACTACAGGCCAGGGGCGAGCTATTAACGACTCGCCGCAGAGGCGGGAGAATTCGCCCCCCCCCCCCCCCCCGAGATCGGCGAATAGAAGGTCGGGCGGAACAGACACCGCCCGGCCCTCCACTCGCGGACCTAGACCTGTAGCCGAGACCGAGGATGTCGTGGGTCCCGCCGTTGCCCCTAGGGTGGTCACCGAGTAGGGGGAGACACCCTCCTCGAGGTGAAGACCCGGCCCGGTGGAGTTGCCGGCGTCTTCATTTATCCTCCGTCAGTCCCATTCCTCCCAGAAGTCCTCGGTTGTTTGATGGGCACCCCCTTCGGCGGTTCCGATGCTGCCCGGCGCACGGAACTCCTGGTCACGCTCCTAAGTGGTGCGCCGGGTGGTGCTGGATCTTTGGTAGGACCCCGTGTAGATGGTGTTACGGGGCCCCTGGAGCCGCTGGAGATCCTCCTGCCCCCGCTGATGGTCTGCAGGGGTGTCTTCGTCGTTACGAGGGGGGCGGGGGGTGCCCTTGGGGCGGACCCTCGAGGTGGGCACAACGAGCGGTGAGGCCGACGGTCCTGCCCTGGACGTTGACAGGAAGGCTGCGAGGGTCCTTGTGTTGCCGCCGCTCGTCGCGGTGGCGGCGGCGGCCCTCCTTCCTGTCACGGTGGTGGTGGTGGTACTGCGGGTGCCAGCCCTGGTGGTCCTGGCGACGGTGGTCCTCGTGGCGGTCCTTGTGGAGGTGCGGGAGGCGGCGGCCGATGTCGTCCTTCTTACCAGAGGAAGCCCCGTCGTCCCTGTCGTCGTCGCCGAAGTGGTTGTTGTCGCTGTGGTTGTCGTGGTGGTGGTGACAGGTGGAGCACTGAGTCTCCCATCTGCGATGCCGGTTGTCGCTGGTGCGGGCGTCACCCTCCTTACTGATCGCGAATTTGTAGGGGTACCTGCCGATTGTCGCGATGTCGTCGCCGCGGCCGGCGCGACGACAGAACACCGCACTAAATTCGCGCGAACATTGTTTCTACAGGTGGCCACACCGGCCGACCGCACCGACCCACTCGAGGGCGATATATATACTCGCTCGCCGCTGGTGCATTGTTTCTACTCGCGGTACTGCTCCTATCAATTGTGGAGTGGGCTGCCGCGTAATGCGCCGCCACGGACTTTCGCGGATAACTCCCAGTGCCGGCGACACCGCACTCGCGACAACACCACTTCACCCTGACAGCCGTGTGCACCTTTTTGAGGTGTTTGCTGAGATCTTCGATCCTCTTACAGCAGTACCGCGCATGAATTCTCTCTGTACTGTTCGATGCTTCTTCCCTCGCGGAGTCACTTCGTTATTCTGTCCTTTATATTTAGGAATCACATTCAAGAATAAAGATGGTTTGAGGAAGGAAAAAATAAGATACCTCAATTGAGCCGAATCGTTTTAGTTTATTGGTTCTTTGTGGGAAAAGCCCAGGGGCATAAAAACCCACGATGTCCACCGTATACTTCGTCGCTCGAATTTTACACGCACCACTTCGCCGTTCGAGGAGCTAGCCAACATGGTTCTCGTTTTAGTGAAGAAAAAAACTGTAGGTTTCCGGTGTTATTCCGTCTCGTGGCGAAAGGTATGGCGTTCTTGCCTCGTGGCTGATGGTGATGTGTGATTAGCCTCGTTTCTGAAAGACTTCTGGCTCGCCTCGCGCCGGACGGTAACGGCCAAACATACACGCGACGATCGGGGCCGTTGAACAAAGCCTCTCGATTGCCGACGCTCGGCTCGCGACGCGCCCGGCGCGATCCGCTACCTTTCGAGATCGCCGTGGCACGTTCTGAAAACGTTTGCCACCAACACTCTCGGACAGTCCATCCACGTAGCACCAGGGACAGCGGAGGTGGACTTCGGTAATAGGAAATCGAAGTATGACTCTCTGATTCCCTACTCCCTCACCAGAGATTCGCCCCCGGCTATCCGTCATCGCCGAGTGTTTAGGCCGCGACGCTAGGATAAAGGCGTCGCGCTTGCGCTCGATGTCAAAGTAGACACTTAGGATTTCTCGAACAAGGCGACGTGCAAAAATGCGAAAAATTTGTAGCACTTTTCGCCCTGCGCGAGAAATCTCAAGGTCACTTGCTTGGAGCTTGCATGCCGCCACGCCTATAGTTAGTTTTGTCTTCCCTTTTCATTTCTCTCTTTTTATCGTGAGTGTGATTAGCGTTAATAATCGTTAGTTATAGTATTCGCGATCGCGAAAGTCGCGCGAAACGTTGCCGGAATCGCGATCAAGAGCAGGCGTCAGCTGCGCGACTTATCCGACTCGTGCTGCCCGCTCGCGGACGCGCGGGCACCAGAATCGGCAAACACGCCGATTTCGCCGCCTCTGATGGGCGAGGAGAAGGAAAGAGACCCGGAAACGGGCAATCTCGTCAACGACTCTGGCCGGAGAACATATCTCGTACTTCGCCTTCCGAGACCAGAGCTATACCAGTCGTCATCAAATTTAAGTACTCGAATTATCGCTTGGTGATCGCTAGTGAGCCTGCATGCAAGGACATAGGTACAGTGCAGACCATTCCGCTCCCGTTGTCACGAACAACGCAGCACGCAGCGCGGGTAAGTCGAGCACGCTGAATTTGGTCGACTTTTCGTGTTAAAATTTTCGTTCGCTTGCAGTCGCGGGAATTTGTTCATCTTGGCCTTCGAATTTCGAGGATACCAAATCGCGAATCCAGGGAAATCATAACACCCCGAGCATCACTCGTCGAGCGACACCCGGTGTGACGGAGTCGCAAGAGTCGGGCCGCCGGCTCTCGACGAACTCCGCGCGCACAAACACTCACTCACTACACTTCACAGCATTTATCACAAATCACGGCACCGCACAGCACAGCACTGACTAGTTTTTACACGCACAAGTCACTCCCGTGTGCGGACGGCCCGCACGCAAAGTCCCGAAATTCGCGATTACGTTCGCCGCACGTTCGCACTTGTTGCCGTCCGCACCGCACCGAAACTGAACTGTCGGGAATATTCTCCTCAATTTCTGGGAATAGCACTACTTTAACAGACCCTTGTAGGGCGTGAGCCAGTCCTGGAGGCACTGCAATACCAGGCCGACTCACGACACGGATCGAGCAATCTCCGAAACCACGTCTTTTCCCAGAAATTGAGGTTAATATTCTGACTCCACATGGGAGGAGTACCAGATATTAAGCTGATAAGAACAGACGATTATTGAAAAATTTCCAATACATGTTTCCCCTGAGAGCGGACCCCCAGGGGATGCGGAAATACAACGTAGCGTGAAAAGACTTCTCGTCAGTCGGATAAAAATAATCTCGTCCCGGGCCCGCTTACAGTCCCTACAGTTCTAATCCCGAGTCGAAGTTAACATAAGCGCGTAGAGAGTTGTAAATTCTCTACCACTTTTGATCCGTGTATGAAGAGAGAATCTATTTGGATCAAGTTAATTTCGGCTACTGCATTGAGATAAGGTCTCTGCAGTGACTCGGCGGGGCCTGCGTTCGTGACGCGCGAGACGGTAAGCCGTCACGCTCGTGGCCGCGACACAATAGACAAGCCGATTATCGCTCTACCGCGATAATCGGGAGTACAATTACTTCTTTTGGCTGGAAATTCTGTGGAATATCCAGAAGCTGCCACGAAGGTGTTCCCGTTATTTCTTTCATGCAATTCACTTGAGAATCAAGTGTAGTCGGCTGGCAAGGTCGCGTCGAGGATTAGCTTCTCGTTTGGCAGACTTGCTTTCAGCTCGGCTGTTCGCATGTAAGTGACGACTCGTCTTCGCTGCTTCCTGGAGGAAAGCGAAGACGAGTCGTACTAGGTGGCGTGCAAGATAACTTCTCATAGAACTTGCCTGTCATGCCTTTGGTTCTCTCGCGTACGAATTAGTGGAATTAATTGAAGTGACCGAACACGCATCTCAGTCGGGCGAGTCGGCTTTTAAACATTTCTTCCACAACACTAACGCGTATTAACGGATGTTAAACACCCCGCCCCTCTTGCGCGGCTCGCGCAACGCAAGAGGGGTACGGGCTAGCGAACCGAACCGCGAGAGAACCAAGTCGAAGTACCAACACCAATGAATTTGATTTTTTAGTACTTACTCATATGCGAGGAGGTGGACGTGGATTCCGGCGTGCTGGCCTGGCTGGTCCTCCCTCGCCGATTGCGGCGAGCTTCTCACGTGTTCCTCGGGGAATCACCCCTAATGCCGTCAGCGTCTCGATGTAAACGATGGCAGCATGCTGTCTGCCCAGGAAGGTGGGTCGACGTGGGAGAGGTGGCCGCTCGTTTGGCGGTGGTCCTCCTCGTCTCCTGCGCGATACTTGTGGCTGCTGCAGGGGTGGCTGCGATTGCGGTGACGCTGGCTGCGTTGTCGGCTGCGTAGGTGTTGGTGGTGGCGACCGGAACACTAGGCTGACCAACCGGCCTTCGCGATTCCGCTGTATGTGGTAGGCACCTCCCGGGACAGGGCAGCGGTATCGCCTTCTGGTCGGGATAACGTGATCCGGAACTACTAACAGCACTCCCGCCAGGTTAATTTCTACGAAATTTGGAGGCGGCGGAGGCATCTTAGGAGAGATCTCCTGACTGGCCGCCGATGTCGTGGTCTCCGCTGTTGAGACGGACGATCCTCCGTGGTCCGATTCCTTCTCGCGGGGGGGGGATCTCCCGCTAAACGCAGACACGCATTGAATTTTGAGTGGAAGTTTTCCATTTCGATGCTCGAATTCGACTGATCATCAGAATCAGTATCGGCTGCGACGTAGCTTCGAATTTAAAGTCTTGCATTGTTTTCCTTAATCCCTTGGCATCGAGGTAGGGAGAGGCGAGTGTTCCCGATTTCCTCGTGTTGCCCGGGGGGGGGGGGGGGGCCAAGCGGGCTTCAAATCCAAACTCTGCGCTTTGTTTTGAGCGAGAGTTCCGCTTGGCTGATCGTGCGCGCTGTCCCGCTCTCGTGCGCGCAGCCGTTCTATGTTGCTGGTTCTAGCTCATCCACAGGTAATTTACACATGCGCGTGATCGGGCGTGTGTATGTGGCTTTACCTGTGCGAATTTCTACAACCCGGATAAGGCCATCCTTACCGGGCAGAACCTTCTCGATCCTTCCCACCTCCCAGAGATTGTCGAGAACGACAACATCACCTTCGCGTAATTGTTCACGCGTGGTTTGCCACTTGTATCGGTTTTGGAGACACACTAGATATTCTCGCGACCACTGTCTCCAAAACTGTTCATGCATTTTCTGCAGGACCTTCCATCGATTCAATCCTGATGTAGGCTCTTCAACTACAGATTGCATTGGAATCGTGTTGAGCGCACTTCCTACTAGGAAATGACCAGGGGTGAAGGCGTTGAACTCCTCTGGATTTTCGCCCAACGGTACAATCGGGCGTGAGTTCAAACTCGCCTCGATTTTGCAAAGCAACGTTTGCATTTCATCGGTGGTCGGCGTGAACTCACCTAAAATGCGTTTTAGGTGGTGTTTGACGGATTTCACGCCGGCCTCTTGCAATCCACCAAAGTGTGGAGCACTGGGTGGATTAAATTTCCATTTAATCTCCAGTGCATTGCACTTTTCTCGCATCTGAGGCGAGTTAAAACTTCGTGCGAATTCACGAGCCAATTGTCGATCAGCTCCGACGAAGTTCGTTGCATTGTCGCTTCGCATCAAGCTAGGAATCCCTCGTCGTGAGACAAAGCGATCGAGGGCGGCTAAAAACGCATTAGGCCAATATACATTGTGACGTTGCATTTTGCAACGTCCCAAGAATTAGTAAATTCCCGGCACGGGAGTAGCGACGAGCACACCTCGGGGCCTCACCAAGACAATGAACGCCGACTAATGCCCGGTGAATCCTTTTTTATTGCCAACGACTACCAGCGAGGACGACGATCGGAGCCCAAAGCCGCAGGGACTGCTTCCAGGGGAAAGAGTCTGCAGAGGAGGCCGGATTCCCGCCCGGAGCGCGGTAAATACCGGACGTCCAGCGGGGGAAGAAGTCGCCGCGGCCGAGGCAGGCCCCGTCAAAATTGGGGACGGGATACCTCGCGGTACTCCAACCCCAACGATTCCCGGGGGGAAGGCGGGTTGGTGCTCGGTGGCGCGGGTCGACTACCCTTTCCGACCCTGCTGGACCGGAACGAGAAAAACGGAAGGAACCTGGGAGAACGGCAGCATCCCGCGGAGACAGCAACAAGAGGGCCCATTTTCCACCACCGATCAAGCAGAGCAGTCCAGGGCAGCAGTCACTAATTATCGACCGTCAATTTATGGCGTGGCGTTTCATGAGGTTTCCGGGGTGGGGGTAGTCGCGGTAATTAGCATGCGCAGGAGATCCTCGCGGATCCGCGCGATCCGCGAGGAGTCCTCTTCGATCAGCGACCGTCAGCGAGAGTAGTCCGAATTTTTAAGTAGCTCGCGAGTGCCAGTCGAATCGAGTAGTCAAGAAGAAGAGCGGAGAGAGCCTCGAGTGACTAGGAGACGCTTAGGACCAACTGCAGCCGAGAACAACTAAAATGGTGAGGTGAACAGATTAGCCCTTTTCGCGTTGCGAGCTTTATTGCGTTGATATTGATTATTTGTGCTATTGGGTGGTCCATTATCTTTCGTTCGGCCGCGTTCAATTTAAATTCCACGTCTTGGCTCCCTCTCCGTATCGCTTTGCGAGCATTATAAGAAAATTGTCGTCGCGATATCTCGAGTGTATCTGTTCCGGGAGTTGTACTAGTAGGTTTAACGCGTGTAATTCCGCCTTAGGGCGAGGTCGTATTTAATAAATTGTGCCGACTCTCGGAGACCGAAATTTTGTGTGAATTTAATTTATACTTCGCCTTATCCAGTCCTTACGATCCTCTCGAATAGCCGACCCCACCCGCTGAGTTCGTTGGTATCGCGCGCACTTTCGACTTGGGGGAAGAATTCGTTTTTCGGTGTGTGTGGTCGAGACTCGGTCGCGTAGACCAACTGTATCGCGATTCCAGTAGTATAAATTAAAAGCGGGAGAAATCCCGTGGCACGCGAGTGCCTGGCGCCCATAGAAGTATCGACAGTAAAATTTGATCCGCGGTTCCCCAAGTCAAGTCCAAGGAAATTTCATTGTTCGCGTGAAGTCCCGCTAGCCAGGGCAGTTTCGCGAAGTGGGTGCGGACTTCACGTGACAGCTTATATTAACATTTACGAGTTTCGTGTTAGAGTAAGTAATACACAATACATGGTAAAAATGGGGCTTTCGTCTGCCGTTAATTATTTTTTCCAATAATTATTTTTATAATATATAAACAATTATGTCCTTTAACAGTGATTGTGATGCAGGATCGCAAGGCGAATCCACCCGTCTGCACCATAAAATCGTTTGAGACCCACCCCTAAAAAGTGTAAAGGACTACCCTCCTGAATAACAAGAGAACGGTACGGTAGAGAGAAAAATGTTATAAGGAAAAGTAGGAAAAGTAGGAAAACTCAAGGAATATGTTGAGGAGTGTTCCTCTGCTGCGCGTACTTTGATGCACTACCGAAATTTTCACGAGTTGGTTTCTGCGCGTTCCGGTAGCGATCTGTAAGTCGCTCTCCGCGTTCCGGTTTGGAAAGTAACGGAGACACTTGTTTGATTTTATACGTGATATAATGTGGACTTGGCTGTTTAAGGCGCGTTACAATTGGTAGATGTAGTGTTACAATTACTGTTTGCTGTCTTGTGAGAGTCTGATTGTGTGAGATGTCAGAGTGAGCTTAAAAAGATAGTCTCCCTTCCCCACGGTGTGCATTTTCGAGTCGGGAAGGTGTGTGTGAATTTTCCAAACGCTCGTATTGGTGGAAATGAGTTTCGGGGTACACCCCCTGTTGGTGTCGAGAGAGGGTGTACGCTGACGTGGTGGAGGTACTTGGGGGTCCGCGTCGGCTGAGTGACGGGACCGAGGGCCCAAATTCGAAGTAATTGGAATCCTCGCGCGGTTTATGATTATTGCGGGGAACTCCGGGAGTTTGGCGATTTGGGGTCTCCTAATTATGGCCTTATTGAGGACCTTGGGACTCAACAGAATACTTTGGAAGGGCATGCAAGAATTCACGAAAATTTCATTTGTTAAAACAGCTTAAACATGTTGCAAATTACACAAGATTAATGTACACTGCCGTCCAAAAGTTTCCGGACACAGTATAGAAAAGCAATAGCACCAGTTTTTCTTTGGTAGCGGTTGAACGAATGACCTTCATGCATTGTTTACATCTCTCCTCTTATACGTACACTACTTCGAACTTCACTGAGTTCACGTTACGTACGAAATGTTGTTGATATTCTAATAGTTGGCCGAATGTGCTTGTCTCGTAAGGTCGACTACGGTCTGTAAAGCTTTTGTAAAATCAGAATATTTATTACTTGTGTATTCATCACTTTTCTACATCAAAGTGAACTGGAAAGGCACCAAAAAAAGTGAGTATTTTATGGTTTCACCGAGTTTTAGACATATTTCTTTCATCGTAAACAAATGAATATTTTTAATTATTCTGAAAGATAAAATGGGTCGAAAAGTGAGAATAAGTAATGAGAAACGAGCCATTATCAACGCCTTACGTGAGGAAGGCTATACAGTGCGATGCATCGCGAAGAAACTCAAATTATCGAAGTCGACGGTAGGAGACGCGATTACTCGTTACCAAATGACGGGCTCTAACAATGACAGAAAACGCACGGGCAGACCACGAGTGACCAGTAAAGCTGAGGACCAATCTATAGTCCTTATGTCCAAGCGAAATAGGAAGCTGACCGCACCGGAAATTAGATCGCGGTTCAATAATATGCACTCTAGTGACATATCCGTCACTACTGTAAAGAGGCGGCTCATTAAAGCCGGACTAAATGGCAGAGTTGCCATCAAGAAACCGCTCCTTAGGCGAGGCAACCGACTAAAGAGACTGCAATGGGCTCAAAAACACAAGCATTGGACGATACATCAGTGGAAACAAGTGTTATGGACTTATGAGTCCAAGTTTCAAGTTTTCGGTCAAAAACGTCGTGTGTATGTTCGTCGAAAGCCAGCAGAGAAAATGCACAAGAACTGCATAAGACCAACGGTCAAACATGGAGGGGGTTCTGTGATGGTTTGGGGGCGTTTCAGTCACGATGGCGTTGGTGACCTCTATAGAGTCAACGGAATTTTAGAACAGAAAGGGTACCACTCAATTTTAAGCAAGCACGCAATACCGTCAGGAAAGCGCATTATAGGACGAGGATTTGTAATGCAACAGGACAACGACCCAAAACACACCTCGAAGCTCTGCACTAGGTATCTCCAGCGCACAGAAGCACAGGGAGAGGTAAAAATTATGAACTGGCCACCCCAATCCCCAGATCTTAACCCGATCGAACTCCTCTGGGAAGAGCTAGATAGACGTGTGCGACAGGTTTGTCCAACGTCAGCAGAACATCTTTGGGACATCCTCCAGAAAGAATAGGAAACAATACCATCATCGGTACTGGAAAAATTAATTAAAAGAATGCCGAAATTAGTCAAGAAATTACTTGCCGCAAAAGGTGGTTTCTTTGATGAGAAAAAAGTCTGAGTTTTTCTTATATTAGTGAGCGTTTGTAATAATAGTATTTATGTATTTCATTTTGTTTCTTAGTTTTTGTTATAAATAAATGAATTCTAACATTTTCGCTACAATCTGTCGCAGTTTTCATGATATTTCATCATTTTGTACCCTTGTCCGGAAACTTTTGGACGGCAGTGTATATCATATAAAATAATATGGTTTCATATTTGCTTTCATGAAAATTGTATTTTTTACATGTTTATATTAAAATTCCTACTTGTGCGACTTTATTATTCTTGTAATTATACTTACGGTTATACTTACGGTAGGTACATCAGAAGTGTGAGGTAAAATTTTACCAGTTGGATTTGCAATATAAACATGTAATAAATATCATTTACAAGAAATTAAACATTAAACGATATAATGTATACATGTTACATATAGTATATCGTACATAAGTTTGTATATGTATAAAGTAATGATTAACATGCATCAGAGTTGCAAATTGCACAAAATTAATGTATATCATATAAAATAGCATGGTCCGATATTTGGTTTCTTGTAAATTATATTCATTACATATTTATATTGTAAATCCTACTGGTAGGACTGTACCTCACACTTCTGATGTACTTACCGTAACTATAATAATTACAAGAATTAGTGTTTGAGTTTGTTGGATTGGAGGTATTCGTAACGCAGGTAAGTTTTGGCCATGTACACAATCCTTAAGAGTATGATGAGATTAAAACACACTTTACGTTTCAACTCCCAGGTTTGGAGTCCTCTTCAATTATATTACAACATACTGTCAATAAAAATAAACGACAAACATGAAAAATCTTATCCATTTCCTACATTTGGCGTTAGGTATGGGACTAGAACAAAGTGCGCAGGGAAGGTGATAAGTATTAATGCTAACTTACTTTAATCGAAGGCTGACGGAGGGCTTTCAAACATGAACTTGTGAGTTTAAGCGAGCCTGGAACGCTTGCATACAAGAAATGACATAACGAGGCATGAAATTCTATATCTTGAAGAACAAAATTTGTAAACCGTGGCGTTCCAATCCTGTATGTTGACAAAGTCCTATGTAAAGAACAGGGTACGTAGCGGTGAGAGTTATGTAAAGAACAGGGTATGAAGCGGTGAGAGTTATGTAAAGAACAGGGTATGTAGCGGTGAGAGTTAGCAAAATGCTGTGGGTGCGAAAACTTACATGCGTAGGAGGAACGCAGTAGAAGAAAATTAATTGTATAGCAAAAGTGCAATCCCTTCGCCTATCCAACGCTTGTGAATGCTAGTTAATGTAGTACGCAACCTTTTTCTCATTGCTTAGCAGACTATTTTACAAAGCCAGTATCACTTGATCCGAGTTCAGGATTACCTTGTTCCCTTGATGTTTTGTGAAAATGGTCTGCGAAGCACTGAGAAAAATGTTGCGTACTACATTAAATAGCATTCACAAGTGTTGGATAGGCGAAGCGATTGGACTTTTGCTATACAATTTATTCTGTTCTACTGCATTCCTCGTACGCATGTAAGTTTTCGCACCCATAGCATTTTGCTAACTCTCACCGCTACGTACCCTGTTCTTTACATAACTCTCACCGCTTCATACCCTGTTCTTTACATAACTCTCACCGCTACGTACCCTGTTCTTTACATAGGACTTTGTCAACATACAGGATTGGAACGCCACGGTTTACAAGTTTTGTTCTTCAAGATATAGAATTTCATGCCTCGTTATGTCATTTCTTGTATGCAAGCGTTCCAGGCTCGCTTAAACTCACAAGTTCATGTTTGAAAGCCCTCCGTCAGCCTTCGATTAAATATCGATTAGATACAGCCTCTCGGCTATATCTGCGATCTCTAGTGGAAAACTTTCAATAATTTATCCTGGCCACATTTATTAAAATTTTAAACTTTTTATAACGCGATATTTTTTGGGGTGCATCACAGAATGACTGTGATTTTTTTCGTACCTGAAAATGTTGCTGCTTCATCGAGAAACTGCAAGAAAATCAATAATAATGCGACTTAATAATAATTTTTAAATGATTTCTATTTTTTTTCACATAGCTCCGGCCCTCCCACATATTCTAGAAAAAGACCCGTGACGCTAGCATTATCCCGTCGGAAGATATGATTTTTTAAATTTGAAATTTCAACCCCCTGTAATTCCGAAAGGGTTGAGATTTCAACTTTGTGTTCCCGGACTTTTAGGCTTCTATTGACCCCTACAATACGTGGTTTCAGTTTGGTGCAAGGTCACTGACTCACCCTGTATACTTGGCGCGAGACGCTACCGGGTCTCTTGATTACCACGGTCATCCTTTAGCAAGTACGTGACAGGGTTTGTGCAATTTACTTTCAGAATATCGAACACTTCAGTGGACCAATTTGGCGTATACCCCTTATCAAAAATTGTTTTGTATTTGCTGACACGTACTTTATCACCAATTTTGAATTTTGCAGGTCCAGCGATCTTGAGGTTGCTATATACGGTTGTCAGTAAACGATTAGCATTTTTCGGTGTGACATCGATCGGCCGCATGCCCGTCGTACGATGTTTGCGTTGATTGTAATTTTCTATTAATGTAGGTAGAGCGTTGATCCAACGATAGGTGCCGTTCAGCGAGAAATGCTTCCACATTGCATTTTTAAGTGTACGATTAAAACGTTCGACGACTGATGCCTTTAGAGTACTGTATGTGGAGTAATGATTAATATTATGCTTTTGCATAATACTTTGAAAATCATTATTGTAAAACTCCTTTCCCATGTCTGTTTGCAAATTATTGGATACTCGTCCATCTTTACGTAAAATCGATGAGAATGCTTTAGTTACATCTTTGGCACCTTTGGTCTTCAAGGGAAGTGCCCACGCGTGCTTACTGAACACATCGATTACAGTAAGAATGAATGGATTTCCTTGATTACTTTTCGCGTACATGTGTACGTCAACTATATCCGCTTGCCATAAGTCGTCATATCCCATCACTATCACTCTTCTTCGGCGAAAATTTCGTCGAGCAGGTGCATGTAGTTCCTCGACTAAACGAGCCTTTATTTTACTCATGGCGTTTCTTTATCAAGCGCTAATAAAAGGAGCTGTTGCTGGTCTTCAATCTTTTTCACCGTTGTTTCTAAGTTTAATAATCCTTCTCTGATGTATTGGAAATTTGCTTCCTCTAAAGCATTTTTTATCTGTAATTCAAGATTAGATCGCAACGCACTTATATGACTCGTAATATTCTTGTCAACGTATATTTTGGATGCTACGTCATTTGCGCGTGTTGGTTTTCCAGTATTGATTATTGCTGCAGATTGTGCATCAATAATGTTATTGCCACTGCGAATTAATGTTGTGTCGCGTATATATGCATGCATGCGTGCGATTACGTCATCATGCTCTTTTCTACAATCTTCACAAAAATTACGCAAAAAGTTCACGGTTACTGCTGCTTGCAGATCATCTTTCGATGGGTCAAGCATATTCGTTATCGATGATCCTCGGACATCAATTAATCCATTTCGGATACATAGCGCAGTATCGTGTACATAATTTTTAAATGATTGGGTTAATGTTGCAATCGAAGGTGCTGATATCGATCGCGACATCGTGCCCCTCCGCGAAAAGAGTGGCGAACCGAACTTATTAGTGGTCATATTTATCTCATCCAAATTCGTTCATGGAAGATTATAAACTGTATCATGTTTGTACCATCCCTTATATTTTATAGCGTTATTTAAATTCTTTTCTGTCGTGATAAATTTTTTAATTTAGGCTCGAGCGCCAATTTGATGATTTGCTGCTGTTCTTCAAAATGCTTCAATAACTGCTCCATATGCATGATTCGGTCTTGCATCTTTTTCTCAAGTTCGGCATTTTGTTCGACTACTTGCTTCATCTCTTCTTCATCCGTCTTACTATTTTTCTCATTATTATCCTTCTTATCGTCAGTATCCTTGGTGTTTCCCTCCTTATTCTCTTGTTCATCATCATCATCATCCTCATCGTCATCGGCGAATTGTTCGAGGACAAATTTTTCGAGTGCATCAATTCTTTTCTCAAATAAACTCCTCAAATTTTCGTGTTCTGTTGATTTCGAATTTATTTTATCACGCAAATCCGAAAGATGCGAATCGTAACTTTGCATGATCGGAAGTATAATTTTATGTAATTCAGCGTTCATTTTTGAGGTTTCGCTTTCCTCAGATTTCAAAAACTTGAGCGCAGCAATTTTGTTCTCTAATGAATACTTTAAATTCTTTATTTCGCTCAGACGGTGTTCTTCCTCCGAATCAATTGCTTCACTCAAATGCTTGATCTGAATATCATGTTGCTCTATGTACGGCATTACTGATTTCATAATTGTCCCTTGGATCCATTTTTCGCTCGGTTGTTCTTTTTTCACCGTCCCAATTTTATTCTCTAATTCCATTAACCGAGTTCTATTATCTTCTATGTGCGACAATACATTGTTCTGAATAATGTCAGTCACCCATTTCTGCAAATCGCTATTCCAAGTTTTCAACAACGATCTCGTAACATACTCTTTAAGCCCCTCTGGATTCACCTTTATGCGCTCCTCGATGCCCTCAATTTCTTTGTCCACATAAGCTTTAGATGCCGCATCATCAGAGTCTTCCGGTAAACAAACATTCACAATTCTTAACTTCTGGGCATCATACACCGTAGCAGGTATATTCAGCTTCAGAAAGGGTGGTATCAGCGCAGAATATGAACTCATCTTCGTTGCCCTGCCCTGCCTCCTTCAATTCCTCTATTATAGACATAATTTCATTGTCATGATTGGTGTGGCCTGCCCTCTGTGACGATATAAGCAACTTTAACCCTTGAACCAACTCGTTAGGATCGTCCCAATGAACATAATCAACTTCATTGTCGGTAACAGTCATAGTACTCGGTAGTGAAAACTCCATTGGCAATCCTCGCCCATATTGTTTTCCGAATAAAGGTGAAACAATATGCTTATATTTGTAACCTTTATTCCCCTTTACTGGACTTGTTAGAGAATGGCTTCGCTTGTGTGCATTTGTAGTAACCAGAATATTTTTGTATGCGTGCAAATCGTCATTCGTGTACAAAGTTTTATTAGGAACTCTCTTAAAAATTAATTCATACAATCCTGGAGTTCCACGATACCTAATTCCATTAACCATGATACTATCATAAGCATTAACATCAAACGTTGAATTACCAATTTTTAACGAATTATTGGAAAAATACACGCCATACACATTATCAATTTGGCCTGAAGTATCGGTAATAAATTCTCTCAAGTACTGCCGCGCTAAAGGTCCTAAATTTTGATATATAAATTCACGTGTTTCCGGTTGTGTAACGATGTTACGTATCGTACTCTCCAATGCATTATCTTCGGATCGGTATGCTTCAGTTTCTTCTGCTCTAGCTGTGTTCGTAGCTGCGGTTGCATTAGCTTCCGCTTCATCATCATTTATGTTATATTCAGGCCCCAAGACAAACCTTGGAGGAGGCGCTTGATACGGAAGAGCGAGAGTGGAGGTTGTTTTATCGATGCGAAATCTTTTTCGTGAAGGATTATATGCGGGCTTACGGATCTGTATCGGTGTATCTATACGAATCCTTTTTCTATTCTTCCTGATTTGTTTCTTTGGCGATGTAAATTCGACAGGTACTGAACTCGGGGCTTTTGTTTCAATTACTTGCATTAAAGTCGAGGCTTCTGGTTCAACTACTTGCATACCTGAAGTTTCATTGTCTTCTGTAGGTGGGTCGATAGTAATCTTCGGCAAAATTGAATCTCCTGATTGCGAAGAAGTATTTTTAACCAATTGTTTTAGCGGCTCAACTATTGGTTGTAAATTCTTCTCCAAATATGCCTCATTAATCGTTTTACCAACTTTCAGTGCCATGTACTTCTTGCGTATCGCTGCACTCACTTTCGAAATTTCATGTGCGACATCTTCTTTCTTACATTTACTGTTACTATTGTTCGCGTTATTCGTTTTATCCATTTTTTTTTCTTAAAATGATGTATCAATTGATCTACAATAACATTACATACTCATTAAATCCTCGACGATATCTACCATGATTAACCATACTATCCTTGTCGATAACTAAAAATCCATGCTTATGTTTCCAACACTGCGCACAAATGTCGCAAAACGTATCGAACGTCATATCTACATTCACGTGGTCCTTATAGATGTGGCGTAAATTCATATCATCCTGTTGAAACAGGACTAGTAAATTAACGTTGTCTTGAATCAAGTGCTTCGGTATTCGTGCATAAGATTGGCACAAATAGAAACAATCTACACTGTAATGTCTTCCCATAGCGAAATATTCTCTCATGACATCTTGCTCATCGCATGCTACATCATCGAAAATAAATATAGAATTCGGGAGCGCCTCCCTAGGATATACTACATTTGCGTTATCGGAAAACGCGAAGTAGCCAATACCCTTGACTAACGATAAGACCTTTTCCAAATATTGATATTTCTGCTGATGCAATGATTTGGAATAAACGTATACATTACCAAATCGTAGCCCATTTGGGCTCTCGAGCAAGCTAATCATCAAATTTGTTTTCCCACAATTTGATGGGCCACAAATTATGCTTCTAACACTATTGGGTAACAATTCGCTTTGCGTCCTAGAAATTTTGCAAGTATCGAAAGCGCGATTCATGGTAACGTATATACCTCCCGTCGGAAACTTTACGAAACGCATTGTTAAGGATTTTTGAAATAAATTGTAACACAGTCATATATTTATATATGTTTGAGATTTGACTAGAATGCCGCAATGCACTGAGTTGAAACAAACGAGAAGATCATCGAGGGCACAATCGCGAAAGAATGAAAGCACTGATGGTTAAGAGTAGAACAGAGTGAGCGTTTATTAAAGAGTCGTACCCACGTGGGTCGTAAATCCACGCGGCGAGACGCAAATACACAGTTGTACAGTACCTTGGTTGAGCAGTGGGTCGTAAATCCACGCACTCGCGCTGGACAATCGTTGCACTTCACTACAAACTACAATGGAGTTGCACACGCGTCGCACCTTACATAAATTCGTCAAGAAAAGGCTCACAGAACTGTTGATCGCACTAGTCGAATCGATAATGGCCGCTGGTCGGCACGTTGTTCTACGAGTCGACAAGATGCGCATTGCGCATGCGTGGCGACGCTTGTGCATCGATCAGCATCGATCGCTGATCGATGCTGCCACGCTCGGTGTTCTTACAAACTACGAAGTATTGTCGAGTCGACGGTCTAATAGATTCGCGGAGGCAGAGAATCCGCAACATTCTCCCCCCCATCAGCCATTAGGATGATGTTTCCATTGACGTTGTCTTCGGGGTGAGCTGCTCTTGGTCGACTGGTAGGATGGCAAGTTTCGAGATGGGCCTGGTGAGAGTTGTCGTCGCTGTTCTCAGAGTCACCACTCTGGTGAGGTTGTCCTTCCCAGGGTGGAGCGCGATGACTCGAGCTAGTGGCCATCTACAGCGTGGGAGTCGTTCATCTGAAATTAAAACTAGTGAGCCGATTTTGATCACGTTGTTCTTGTGATGCCACTTAGAGATGGCTTGTTGCCGCTGTAGGTAGTGCGATGACCAGAGTGTCCAAAATTGTTGCGCGCGCTGCTGGATGAATTGCCACCTAGACAGTCGACTAGTGGAGAGGTCCAAAAGAGTTGGTTCTGGAATCGCTGTCAAAGGTTTTCCTATCAGGAAGTGACCTGGCGTTAGAGCTGAGATGTCCTCTGGATCGTCGCTGAGTGGTTCCAATGGGCGCGAGTTGAGTATAGCCTCGATTTGAGCCAACAGAGTTGTGACTTCTTCAAGGGTGAGTAGCGTCTCGCCCACTGTTCTTCGGAGATGAAACTTGATGGACTTGACCGTTGCTTCCCATTTTCCGCCCATGTGTGGTGCGGCAGGTGGATTGAACTGCCAGGTGATTTGATCTTTAGAGAGTTCTGCTGCGATGTGCTGATGCTCCTTGGTAGCGTTGTCAAAAAGTCGTTGTAACTCTGCATCCGCTCCTGCGAAGTTCGTTCCGCAGTCCGAGTAGATCTTCGATGGCAATCCGCGTCGAGCTGTAAATCGTTGTAAAGTTGCGAGAAATCCCTCTGAGCTGTAGTCTGTGACTGCTTCGAGATGCACTGCCGACGTCGTCATGCACACAAACACGCAAATCCATCCCTTGCGAGTTTTGGAGCCGCGTCCCTTCCAGTTCTTCAAAATGAGTGGTCCTGCGTAGTCGATGCCAGTATGCTCAAATGCGCGTGCAGGGCTGACTCGACAGAGAGGTAGTTGGCCCATCAGTTGATGGGCACGGATCCCCCTCTGCCTAGCGCACACCACACAACGCAATATATGAGCCTTGACTGGCGCGCGTCCTCCGATGATCCAGACTCGTTGTCGTAAATAGGCCATGGTCTGCTGCGTTCCTCCGTGGAGCGTCCTTTCGTGAGCGTGATCGATGAGTAGATCTGAGAGCTTTGAGTGGCGAGGAAGCACAGCAGGATGTTTGGCTTCAGGAGTAAGAGTTGTATTCTCGAGTCGTCCGCCAACCCTGATGATTCCTTGGTGATCCAGGAAGGCGGTGAGTCGACTGAACGGATGCGAGCTATTTAGGGCTGAGTTGTTCCGAAGAGCTTTGAGTTCGCTGCTAAAGAAAGCTTCTTGAGTTGCCTTTATCCAAAAGAGAGTTGCCATTCTTAGATCCATTGAGCCGAGAGTTGCTGTCGTTGTACCATCCTTAATGCCACGCAGTCGATTTGCAAATCTGAAACACAGAGCTGTAACACGGAGCAGCTTATTAAGAGTTGAATATCTGTAAATTAGATCCCAGTGATAGTCGATGACTGGAGTTGCGACGACGAGCGACACCCCCGGTCGAGCCTCCAGGAGGCACGGTTCTTCCTCGGAGCCCGCCGGTTGAGTTGGCCATGAGTCTTCTGAGTCGGTCATCCACTGCGGGCCTGTCCACCACAGGGAGCTTCGCTCCAGTTGAGCGGTTGTAATGCCTCTCGAGGCACAGTCTGCTGGATTACTTGTACCCGGCACGTGTCTCCAGTGCGCGTCCGGGGTGAGTTGTTGAATCGCGTGCACTCGATTCCGTACGAAGTCCTTCCAGCGTGAGGGGTGTGATTTGATCCATGTGAGTGAAACTTGCGAGTCCGTCCACAGATGAGTTGAGCTGATTTCCACGAACAGGTTGGATTTGACGAAGGTTACCAGTTTGGCAAGAAGATGCGCAGCAGCAAGCTCCAACCTTGGGATGGTGAGCCTCTTGAGTGGTGCAACCTTCGTTTTGGAGCAGACAAAAGTCGACGTTGTTCCTGTGGACGACGAGTTGACAACGATGTACACGACTGCTGACATTGCGAGCTGCGATGCATCTGAAAACCCGTGCAGTTGGACTGTAGAGTAGCTCAGAGTTGAGAACCATCGTGGTACTGATAGACTGGCCAGTCTTGCGATGTCTGATCTGATCGTGAGCCACTTCGCGTTGACCTGAGTTGGTAAAAGATCGTCCCAATCGACCTTATGAAGCCAGAGCTCCTGGAGTAGCATCTTGGCCCTTATTGTCACTGGTGAGATGAAGCCCAATGGATCGTAGACTTGTGCGATGTCCGAAAGCATTGTTCTTTTCGTGTAACTGGAACGTTGATCTGGAGGAGCTGTCGAGAAACCAAAAGTATCAGATTGCGGGAACCATTTGAGACCCAAAATCTTTGTTGCGCAACCGTCGAATGAGATGTGGTCATCCTTTGTCTCTTCTGATGAGACACGCTTGATTAAATCTTGTTCTGTTGAGTGCCACTTGGCGAGGGGGAACCCGCCTGCACTGCACAAACCTCGGAGTTGATCAGCCACCTTCATGAGTTGAGCGGGAGTGTCTGAGCCACCAAACAAATCGTCGACATATCTTCCATGGGTGATCGATGGTACTGCTAAAGGAAATCGGTGCCCTTCGTCCTTCGCGAGTTGTAACATTGTGCGAACTGCTAAGAAGGGAGCAGCCTTGGTCCCGTAAGTCACCGTTGTTAATTGATAGGGCACTTCTCGTTGATCTTGATCCACCCACAGAATCCGTTGTAAATTCCAATCCGCTGAGTTGACCTTGATTTGACGATACATTTTCGTGATGTCTGTGGCAAACACATGCTTGTGATGCCTGACCCAGAGCAGTACATTTGTGACATCGAGATGTAGATTCGCACCAGTATACATCAAGTCGTTGACAGAGAGACCAGACGAAGACGGGCATGAGCCATTGAATACGACTCTCAACTTAGTCGTTGTGCTCTCGGGTCGTAGTACGCCATGGTGAGGAAGATAGTAAGAAATCGACTCACCAGGTTGTTCGTTGTTCTGCGCCTTTACCATGTGTCCGAGTTGTAGATATTCGTCCATGAATGCCTGGTAGAGTGCCTTGTAGTCTGGATCTCTCGCGAATCTCTTGATTGTTCGTTGTAACGAGCGTTGAGCTGCATTGTACGAGTTGCCTAACGCACTTGCCGACAGTTTGAGTGGAACGCGCACGATGTACCGACCGTCAGGATCTCGCGAATGAGTTCTTACAAAATGTTCTTCGCACCGTTGTTCATCTGACGAAAGAGTTGGATCACTATCTTGAGGCACTTCCTCTTGAGTCCAAAAGCGCGTGAGCAGTTCTTGTAGAGAGTCTTCTTGATGTTCGACCGAAACCTGATGCGCGAGCCTTGCACCAACACTTTGAGTTGTCACCGGGCCCAAAATGAGCCATCCAAATATTGAGAGTTGAGCTATTGGTTCAGTTGGTGCGCCTCTAACGATGTTCGGTTTCACGATTTGTCCATAAAAATCCGCACCAAGCAAAATGTCAATTTTTCGCGGTCTTAGAAAGTCACGGTCAGCGAGTTGGAGATGCTTCAGATGTTGCCACGAAAGTTCCGGTCGATCGAACGATGGTAAAGAGCTGGTCACTGTCTTGAGCACGTGCGCTCGAATTGTTACAAATTCTTCAGAGTAGCGAGACTTGAGTTGTAATGAGACCATTCCCCTGGTCTGCGTTGTCAGACTCCCCCCGATTCCCACGATGTTCAATGGAGATCGTTGACGAGAGAGCCTCAGTTGTCTACAGAGTTGTTCCGTGATGAAGGTGAGTTCTGATCCAGTGTCGACCAAGAGTCGAGCTGGATGCGATGAAACGGTAGAGATGGCCTCGGTGAGAGTTGTTGCTAGGAGAGATGTGCTATGGGTTTGAGTTGGTCCACGTTGTGCTGCTTCTTCGACGGTTGCGCCGTCCCCTCATTGCGTTGCTGCGTTGGTACTTGGAGCTGCTGCGTTGGCCTTCGTTGTTTCAGGAGCTGTGCTGGGGAGTGCGTCGTGCAGCGAAGTGTGGTGTTGTCGATCGCACACCTTGCATCCCCTCGATGATCGGCAATCCTTAAAATTATGGCGACCCAGGCAGCAGAACCACAACCTTCGCGTCACCACTACCTGCTTCCTGTTGTCTGGTGTTGCGGCGCGGTACACTGGACAAGTCCCGATGTAATGGTCGCTACCGCAACAGTCACAGGGATAGGAGCCTGGCCTTGCGTCGACTGGGCGATACGACAGCTCCCTTGTCCCCAGCGCTATCGGTTGTTGGCTGGTAGTGGCCGCCGAGCTGGTCTTCTGTGCGCCCCCTGATGCGCTGACGGGGTGAGTTGTACTGGTCGTCGACTTGGCGATGGTCGAGTAGGCCTGCGTTGTCTTCGCCGTTGCTTGTGGTGATTGCCGAGAGGGTGCGGAACGAGTTGAAGCTTGTGCATGGGCTGCTGCCGAGTTGGCCTTTGGTCCAGAAGCACCCACCCTTTCAAGAGCTCTTGCGCGAGTTCCCAGGAATTCCTCCAACTGGGCGTAGGTTGGTGCGTCAGTCGCGCTCCCTAGGCTGACTTCCCATTGCACTCGCGTTGCCTGGTCCAACTGTTGAGCCACGCGATGTACTGCGAAGTGGTCCCAGAAGTGGTCCAGAGCCCCCAAAGAGGTTAGGACCTTTTTTACCTCTGCTACCCTGGAAGTGAGCTGGTCGAGTTGTTCCGCGTTGCGCTCCGAAACTCGAGGGAGTGAGTCGAACTTGGTGAGTTGTTCTCTGATCAGTAACCGTTTGTTCGAGTACCTCTTCTTCAGGAGGTCCCAAGAGGCCTTCAGGGACTGGCCTGTCAGCGGAAGCCCTGAGATGAGTTGCACTGGCTTCTCCGCCAAACACCCACGGAGATAATGCAGCCGCTCTATGTCGGTTAGCCTTGAGTTGTCCATTATCAGGCTCTCGAAGAGCTCACTGAAACGCGGCCAGTCGCTATAGTCCCCGGAGAATTTTGGGAGCGAAATCTCTGGGAGCTTCGTTGTTCTTGGGCCGGCGCTGGTCGTCGTCGTGCTGGGAGTTGCCGCGCTGATCTTGGCCCTGAGTTGTCCTATAGCTCGCCGTGCTCGCAGTACAAGCGTCGTTTCCTTCGCTTGAGTGTCATTGGCGAAGTAGGAGTGATCCAGTTCAGTGCTGGGCCAAGTCACCTCCATCAACTGGTGATCCTTCAGGAACGCCTTGTGTAGCTCCTCCGTGTGGTTGGCCAACGCGGTGAGCTCCTCAATAGAGCAGTTCCCTTCGCACTCTCTGAGTTGTTCCAGGACTTCTTTTAATGAGCTGATGCGCCCGAGTTGTGCTCTCGCCTTAAGCACGAGTTCCGGCTTGAGGCCCTTGGGTGATGAGGCACGAGTGCGGCGCACTGGGACCTCAAGCGTCGTGCTTTGCTCTGTGCTTAAGGAGTCGTCCGCTGATTTGGTGGGAGTGGCGCTTGCGTCGTCCTTCTCTGGCGTTGTCACTGAGTTGGTCTTCTTGTCGGCCATCTTGGCCGGAGCTGCACTCGAGTCGCCCTTCTTGGTCGCTGAGTTGTCTATGGCGCTGTCCTTTGCGCTGTCGCGCTTGTCCGCCATCTTGCCGTTTGAATGGCAAGCCAACGAACAATGAGATGCACTGTACTAGTCCCGATGAACCTGAATGCGCGCCCGATACACTAATTATTTAGAGCGATTCACTTGTTTAGCACACCATGCGAGTTGAAAGCAGGAGAAGAACTGAAGCCGTGCAGATAGGAAAGAGCAGAGACGAAAGCAGAGATGCGACCGTTAAGCGTGCTTTCAACCGGCGCCGCGAGAGCCCTCGATCCGGCTCGAAGGACCAAATGTTTGAGATTTGACTAGAATGCCGCAATGCACTGAGTTGAAACAAACGAGAAGATCATCGAGGGCACAATCGCGAAAGAATGAAAGCACTGATGGTTAAGAGTAGAACAGAGTGAGCGTTTATTAAAGAGTCGTACCCACGTGGGTCGTAAATCCACGCGGCGAGACGCAAATACACAGTTGTACAGTACCTTGGTTGAGCAGTGGGTCGTAAATCCACGCACTCGCGCTGGACAATCGTTGCACTTCACTACAAACTACAATGGAGTTGCACACGCGTCGCACCTTACATAAATTCGTCAAGAAAAGGCTCACAGAACTGTTGATCGCACTAGTCGAATCGATAATGGCCGCTGGTCGGCACGTTGTTCTACGAGTCGACAAGATGCGCATTGCGCATGCGTGGCGACGCTTGTGCATCGATCAGCATCGATCGCTGATCGATGCTGCCACGCTCGGTGTTCTTACAAACTACGAAGTATTGTCGAGTCGACGGTCTAATAGATTCGCGGAGGCAGAGAATCCGCAACAATATACATTTTCACAAATGCTGATGAATATTATATTTTCAGATACAGATACAGATACAGATACAGATACAGAATATATATATATTGCGACGACGATCCGCGCGCGCCGCCGGCCGTACCCGCCCACGCGGCCGAAATCGTCCGCAAAAGAGAGGCTCGGTGTTCGCTCCTCGCTGATTTCCCCGCGATTCGCCTAACCCGCGGTTGGGCGCCAGGCCCCCGAAAGGACCACTATTTATCTATGAAGGTGCGAGCTAGGATGGTGGATCGAATCGCGGACGGAAAACAGGCTCGTCTCATCCGGCACGGCTAACTCCGGTCTAGGTCGTTTGGGTCCAGGCTGAGCCCGAGGGAAAGCGCAGTCTGGCTCGGCCGCCGCAGTACGGTGACAACGGCCGAGTGCAATATTTTATCCTGAAAATCACGCATGCAAAGAACACAACGAGAAATAACCGCGAAAGAAGCAAATTGAACAGAAAGAACGAGTAAACGAATTTATTCCATAAGAAGTGGCCAGTCGCACTGGTTCACAAGATGGCCGCCGAGGCCGGTCGCCGATTTCCGCTCGAGAATCCCGTCTTGGTTCGAATTTTGATCCGCGGCCAATCACAGAGCCGCTCGCTCGTCGCCTGTTCCTCGCGGCCAATCACAGAGCCGCTCGCTCGTCGCGTGTTCCTCGCGGCCAATCACCGGCCGCTCGCCAATACACGCCGTTAACGCGGCCGCACGCTCCTAACAAAAGACTCGACTGGTACCGGGGAGTTTACACACGTCTTTCTGGGCGAGAATTCCTTGGTGGTCCTAATTCAGCTATGGCCTGTACCCGATGAGGCCTCCGAGGGCCGGGGCCCCCCCTCGAAGCCGTCGCTCTAGCACTGCGACTTTGTTTCCCCGGTACGTTCCCCCCCAGGACTCTAGCACCCGTTGACCACCAAGAAATTCTCGCCCAAGCACTGCACCGAACCGCACCGAGACCCCACAACGATCGCACGCACACCAAAGAAACGCAAGAAGGAAGAAATGCGCCACTTACCGTCTCCGCCCACCTGCTAACCTGCTACACAGCTCCTTGGTCACGTTCCACACGGCCGAAAATCACCGCCAGAGTACACTGAACGCGGCCGAGGGACTCTAATCGGATCTCTAAGCCACCAACTCAATCTATCTCAAGGTCAGAAAGAAGAAATACTATTGAAACGCAAATGTGACTGATCACTACGCACGCCGGAAGTCGAGTGGAGAAGGTTAGCACGCGGTCGGAGACGCGGGCCCATGCCGCTAGTGACGCCGCCTAGAATTGGGGTGGTTGCGCTAGAGAGGTCCCCCGGCGGCCGACAGGTGGTGGGTCCTGTCCTATTTCAGTTATTGATTCTGCGGCCTCGATCCCTCTGGTTGTGCTGGTTTCCCTGGTGGCTGCTCTGCGACTCTTAGTATCCAGCTGATCGTCGGCCGTGGTCTAGCGGGGTGTCGACCGGGTGATCAATCCGGCCGACCCCACCGGGTTTTCCTGTGACTTGAATACAATCAGAGCGAAAAAAGGGTTAATATTGTCTATTCGTCGGTGCATTGGCTTGGCCCTTCGGAACGCGCGCTCCCCCCGGTCCGGCGTGCGCGGTCAGATTCCGCGGAGGTGGGCGGTGACGGAGCGGGTCAACAAGCGCTTCGTCACATCCTTCCCCCCCATTGGGGAGGCCCTGCGGGCCCCTTGCGTTCCCTTGGTAATTCAGGCGGCGTCGCTACCCCCGGGGTCCCCGGTTCTCAACTCCCATCTGGACACTCCCCCGGTTCGTTCCGAACGGCCAAGTCTTTGTTTCGCGGGCTATTGCCCCTGCACTTTCACATCTTCCCCAAAACTTGTACCTGCCGTTTCCTCCTCACATCCCAAACACAACTCATTCTTTTCTACACATTTCTTCGCTTTATTCTACTTATCACAGTTACACTTGGTTTGACTAGTAGGGTATTGGAGGGTGTCCCCTTTTTGCTTGGCCTATTACCCAACAATCGTCCCATACACGCGTTCACTCATTCAATCGGGCCCTTCACACATTCCGTAAATCATCCACACTAATAACAAAAAAAAAGATACTTGGTTGTACAGTGCACCAAACGAACAAAACAAAAAAAAAATTTTTTGGTGTAGGTAATAGGCAGGACGGGCTGATGGTGGTCTCCTCCTCCCACGTCGTTGACTAGATGTGGTTTTCCCCGGCTCCTCTCTTCTAAATGTGCCCTGTTGTTCTCCCTGCGCACATTTCCCTTCCCCCTCATTGGGGAGGGCGACGGAGCTCTCCGATGTTGATCTTCTAGGTTGTTCTTGGGGCTTACGCCCCCGCTGGTCTTCCACGGCCCTGGTGGTGGTGGCTGCTTCCTCAGCTTCATTCTCTCTCTCTTTTTTTCCTTCCGGCCGCTTCTGGTCCCGGCCGCTTCCTAATTCGGCCGATGATGGTCACGGCCGATTGTCCCCCTTAGAGCCCTGGTGGTCGTGGCTCCCTGCTGGCGTCCCCCGGACGGCCGCTTACTCCTTCTTCAGGTGGGGGTTCTGCGGGGATGGACAGCCGTGGTCTTCCCACGACCGGACCCCCTGTCGGCCGCAGTGGTAGCAATGGTGTCGGCGCGGTTGCCGACACCATGCGGCCAGATGGCCTCTTCTGCCGCAGTTCCAGCAGGGCTGGGGCGGACCGAACACCCTCTCCTCCACGATGGCTAGCGGGGTCATCGTGAGTTCGGTGAGGGTCAGCTCCTCCCCCCGAATGCCGTACTTTCGTAGGTGCGGGTCTTCGGCCCGTTCCCGCCGGGCTCTTGCGGCCCATTCCTCGGCCGCCCTATACCGCGGAAAGGCGGGGTCCTCCATGGACGGCCGTCCTCGTTGTAAGAGGACGACGTGGAGCGCCTGTGGCCGCTCCAGCGCGGCGAAGAATTGTCGATCCCATTCCTCGGCCCGCTGCCGCATCGCCTCCTCCTGCTGCTGGGCTCGCTCGTGGCCCTCGAGGCGGACCAGGTCGGCGATTGCCTGGGCCCCTTCGCCTCCCTCTGCGAAAACCTGGACCCAGGGGTCCAGCGGCCTGGGCTTCGCCGGGCCGGTCCACCAGGTGCTGGGTCTGTCCGTCCCTTCTCGGTCCATCTTCTTCAGGTTCAGGGGGATCACAAGGGAAGAGACAACAAAAAACCAACACCCACAACGATTAGTATGGATTCTACTAGCGTTGACATTCATATTTACACAATCATTCATGCATTCTACGGTTGCGGCTCTTTCGGTACGAACGGTTTCAGGTCTTTCACGTGCAATTTCCCTACGCTTCGGCCGTTCGCGTCGGCCAACCTATATACTACCGGCGATATCTTCTCTACTATCTCGAACGGCCCGTGATACTTCGTGGCCAACTTGGCCGCCACATTCTGACCCGCTGACGAGAGTACGTGCTGTCTTCGTAGTACCCTGTCTCCTACCTCGAATTGTCGATCGCGTCTGCCCTGGTTGTAATAGTGCGCTTGCCGCTGGTACGCGGCCTCTAAGTTCTCCGTCACCCACGGCCTAAGTTCTTTGATTCGGTCCATTCGCGCGGTCCAGCTCTCTCGGTCTATCGGTGGCCATTCTCCATCGGGAGCTCTCGTCTCGCCTGTTCCGTTTCGCGCGCATCTACTCGGGGCCGGATCTCGGCCGAAATTCAATTTCGCAGGTGACGTTTGTAGGATCGAATGGTGGGCGGTATTATACGCGAATCTAAATTGCGGCAAGTAAATATCCCAATCCCGGTGGTCTCGACTCAAATAGGCAACGATCATGGTCTTCAAAATACGATTTACCCGTTCTACCGGATTGGCTTGCGGGTGGTACGGCGGAGTGGTCGCGTGTCGCATTCCGAACGTTTGGGCTAACTCTGCGATGGTCTTATTCGCGAATTCCGTGCCGTTGTCCGTTAGAATGACCCGCGGTGTTCCCCATCTTGTCAGCACGGTGTCTTCGATTGCTTCTGAGATCTTCTTTCCGTTGGCTTTTCGGAGCGGCGTGACCTCGATCCACTTCGAGAAGAAATCCTGGATTACAAGGATGTATGCAAAACCGTTCTTGCTGGTTGGAAATGGTCCCATTATGTCGGCCGCTATTACGGCCCATGGTTCGTTGGCGTAGTGCCGTCGCATCAATCCTTTAGCCGGAGCCTGCTCCACCTTGGTCAGCTGGCAGGTTTCGCACTGACGGACGTATCTGGCCACCCTTCTAAACATTCCTGGCCAATAGTACCGGGATAGTAGGCGGTAGTAGGTCTTGGCCGTCCCTAGGTGTCCTGCTTGCGGTTCGTCGTGGGCTTCGGCGAGTAGGTCGGCTTTCTCTCCCTCTTTCGGCACCCATTTCCATTCGTCGGCGTCTTCCTCCAGGATCCCTTGTTCCACTGTGGCTTCGAATTTCCTGTATAGGCGGCCGTCTCTCACGGCCCATTCCGGGTAGTTTCTGGGGTTGTCGGTCACCATTTGGATCTTCTTCTCGTACCAGGCATCCTCCGGCTCCTCGTCATTCACGGCTGCGATGGGTGGCTCATCCTCGTACATTCTGGAGAGTGCATCCGGTACGTGGTGCAACGCGCCCTTGCGATGCACGATGTCGAAGTCGTACTCCAGCAATTCCAGTGCCCATCGGGCCAGTCTTCCCGTCGGGTTTTTCAGATCTCTTATCCACCGAAGGCTGCTATGATCCGTTATTACCGTAAAATGGTAACCCTCCAGGTACGGCCGAAATTTCCTAATGGCCCATATCACGGCCAGACATTCTTGCTCCGTCGTACTGTACTTGCGTTCCGCGTTGGACAACGATCGGCTCGCGAAAGCGACCACTCTTTCCACTCCTTCCGGTTCCTGCGTTAATACCGCCCCTATTCCTACGGTACTCGCGTCAGTTTGCAGCACGAACGGCAATTCGAAATCCGGGTAGGTTAAGGTTGGCGCTGTCGCCACTAAATCTCGCAAGTTTTCGAACGCGGCCTGTTGTGGCTCGCCCCATGACCATTTCCGGTCCTTACGCAGTAATTCCGTCAGCGGTTCCGCGATCGTCGCATAAGCAGGGATAAAACGGCGATACCAGGACGTCATTCCAAGGAATCGGCGGAGTTGCTTTATCGTCCGCGGAGCCGGATATTCTTTAATCGGCCGGGTCTTTTCCGGATCGACGCGTATCCCCTCCTCACGCACTAAGAAACCGAGATATCTGACTTCCGACCGGCAAAACGCGCATTTATCGGGGTTGACTGTAAGTCCGGCGGCCTTTATTTTAACTAAAACGCGTTCGAGCCACTGGAGGTGTTCCTTGAACGTGGCCGTTACAATAATAATATCATCTAGATACGCGAACGCGTACGGCTCCATTTCCGGCCCAATAATACGATCTAACAATTTCTGGAAGGTGGCCGGAGCTCCCGTCAACCCGTAAGGCATTCTTTTAAATTGAAACAATCCACGGCCGGGGACCGTGAAGGCCGTGATCTCTTTACTGGCCTCCGCGAGTGGAATCTGAAAATAAGCCTGGCTCAGGTCTAGCGTGGAAATATAACGAGCCGCTCTCAGCTTATCCAGAATGCTTGTCATTAGTGGTAGGGGGTACGCATCTTTCCTCGAGACCTTATTTACCTGGCGGAAATCTAAACAAAACCGATATTTCCCGTTCGACTTTTTAACCATCACTATCGGACTGGACCACGGGCTGTCGGAGGGTTCGATTATTCCCTCGCGCAAAAGTTTATCTACTTCGTGGTTGATGGCTTCCTGTACTTTCGGGGACACCGCATAATAACGCTGCTTAATTGGGGAATGGTCGCCTACATCTATTACGTGTTCTATTAATTCGGTCTTTCCAGTAGTCACGGTGCTATCTCCTAGAAGCGTCTCTAGCAGCCCTTCCAGCTGCGCTCTTTGCTCGTCGCTAGCGGCTCTTAATCCTTCACACGCGGCTGCCGCGGCCAGTTCCTGCGTCATATCAAAGCGTTCATTCCGGCGATCGGCGAAATACCACTGGTGCTGGCCGTAATCTAAAACGATCTGGAACGCGGCCATCCCCTCGACTCCCAAGATCATCTCCGCGACTCCGAGTGACATGATGCGGCACGTAATAAAACGTTTCCTATCCCTAAGCCAGATATCGCACTCTAACGTTTCGCTGGATACGTCTATTTGGCCGTTGGCCATCCTATAGTATTTTGGTTCGGTCCTATGGGTTCGCGGCGCGTTCGTTCCCATCTCGTCGTACCAACGCCGACTCACGAAATTTCCATACGCCCCCGAGTCTAATAACGCGCGTATTCGAGTGCGGCCGATCCGGAGGTCCACGAAGAGGAGGGTGGCCTGGGGAGGGTTTGGCGCGGCTGGTGTGTCCTGGTCGTCGTCGGGTACTTCCTGTCCGGAGGCCGTTGCTTCCTGTTGAGGGCCGACGTCTGCTGCCTCCTGCGACACCGGCGGTCCTAGTTTCCCGGCTGCTCCTCGCGTGGGGATGGAGCTGCTGCCTGCGGGGATGGTCTCCAGTCCCGCGGCATGGGGCATCCGCGCCGGTAGTGGCCCTTCTGATTGCAACGATAGCAAACCACCTCTCGCCAGTCCCTTCTCCCCTCGGTCCCTCCGTCACGTGTTCTTGGCGAATCCTGTACTCGCGGGTTTCCTTGTCGTCGGTTATCCTGTCTCGCTATCGGGCCACCGAGTGGCGAACGCGACCCGCGCTGGTCCGTGCGCGGCCTATCTTCCGCGGCCGCTACTGGTTCCACCTGGGCGAGTGTAAACGTCCCGGCCTCCTCCTCGCACTCCGCTTCCAGGCGCCTAACCTCCTCGTGCAGATCGGGCAGGGTGGGCACGTCGCTCAGCCTGACCACGAAGCGATATTTCCGGAGCATTCGATTGTATGTGAGCGATAAGAGCGAGGTGGGGACCATTCCGCGGGGCACTCGCGCGTATAATGCTTGTAAGTCGGCCGCGAACTTCCCGTATGGCTCGGTCGGCCCTTGTCTCCGGAGATATAACGCCTCTAGATCGCGGTCTACGTTGGCCAGTCGGCCGTACAGGTGAAGGAAGTCGCGCCTAAAATCCTCCCATCCGTTCCATCCCGGTCGCGCGGCCGTATACCACGGGATAACTTCTGACCCGAACACGATGAATAAGCAATCCATAATCTCCCGGTCTCCTATCCTGGCCGACGCGCGATACAAATCTAGTTTTTCGAGGAATTTTCGGCCGTCCTCCTCCGGGGTTCCATTAAATGTCAGTCCCCAACGGCGAACTAGGGCCTGAGGGTCAAGCGGTCCGGAGGCCATCGGACTCGTTGGATTGGGTGTCGAGTGACGCTGGGGTTCGCCAGGGCCCCAGGTATGTCGCGGCCGTATCTCCGCGTCTCGCGGCGCGTGCAACTGTCGGTCTAACTCGCGAGCCATACTTCGCACCGTGGAATTTAACGTCGGATGTAACGGGGCCGCCCCCTGCCCGCCTGCTGCCGGTACGTCGATCACGGTTCTAAAGGTGCCCCCGGGCGTCGTCGGGGCCCTCACGGTCGGAGGGGTGGCTAAATCTACCGTGCTTTCGATCCCGTGATCGGCCGCTGCTTCCGGAGTCCTACTGTACCGGCCCGCTTCAGCCGGATCCACGCGCCCTTCGTTTGCTCTTCTCCCGGCCCTGTCTCTCGTGGCCGTCTCTCGCGTCGCCACCTCGTCGTCGGCCACCGCCAATTCCGCCAGCAACACCATTAATCGGCGACATTTCTCCCCGAACCGACCCCCCTCCGGCAAGCCCTGTGACGCCAACACCGATTCTACCCAGTCCGGAGTGATGGTCGAATTGCCGGCTCGTTCGTCTCCCCGCGCGCCTTCCGCCATCGCGTACCACCGATTTAGCTACCTACGCGACGTAAACACGCGGCCTAGCTCACGCGATCTCTATTTACTCTTTTTCTGTTCGCGGGTTCGAATTTTCCTTGGTTCCCGAGCGGTCACCGCGCGACGCAGTCACTCTACCGAAACGAATCCTACTCCGGCTTAACAATCAAAGTTCCATGGATTTCTCGAACTTTCCGTTACCTCATAACGTCGGGCCCCACGTTGGGCGCCAAATTTGCGACGACGATCCGCGCGCGCCGCCGGCCGTACCCGCCCACGCGGCCGAAATCGTCCGCAAAAGAGAGGCTCGGTGTTCGCTCCTCGCTGATTTCCCCGCGATTCGCCTAACCCGCGGTTGGGCGCCAGGCCCCCGAAAGGACCACTATTTATCTATGAAGGTGCGAGCTAGGATGGTGGATCGAATCGCGGACGGAAAACAGGCTCGTCTCATCCGGCACGGCTAACTCCGGTCTAGGTCGTTTGGGTCCAGGCTGAGCCCGAGGGAAAGCGCAGTCTGGCTCGGCCGCCGCAGTACGGTGACAACGGCCGAGTGCAATATTTTATCCTGAAAATCACGCATGCAAAGAACACAACGAGAAATAACCGCGAAAGAAGCAAATTGAACAGAAAGAACGAGTAAACGAATTTATTCCATAAGAAGTGGCCAGTCGCACTGGTTCACAAGATGGCCGCCGAGGCCGGTCGCCGATTTCCGCTCGAGAATCCCGTCTTGGTTCGAATTTTGATCCGCGGCCAATCACAGAGCCGCTCGCTCGTCGCCTGTTCCTCGCGGCCAATCACAGAGCCGCTCGCTCGTCGCGTGTTCCTCGCGGCCAATCACCGGCCGCTCGCCAATACACGCCGTTAACGCGGCCGCACGCTCCTAACAAAAGACTCGACTGGTACCGGGGAGTTTACACACGTCTTTCTGGGCGAGAATTCCTTGGTGGTCCTAATTCAGCTATGGCCTGTACCCGATGAGGCCTCCGAGGGCCGGGGCCCCCCCTCGAAGCCGTCGCTCTAGCACTGCGACTTTGTTTCCCCGGTACGTTCCCCCCCAGGACTCTAGCACCCGTTGACCACCAAGAAATTCTCGCCCAAGCACTGCACCGAACCGCACCGAGACCCCACAACGATCGCACGCACACCAAAGAAACGCAAGAAGGAAGAAATGCGCCACTTACCGTCTCCGCCCACCTGCTAACCTGCTACACAGCTCCTTGGTCACGTTCCACACGGCCGAAAATCACCGCCAAAGTACACTGAACGCGGCCGAGGGACTCTAATCGGATCTCTAAGCCACCAACTCAATCTATCTCAAGGTCAGAAAGAAGAAATACTATTGAAACGCAAATGTGACTGATCACTACGCACGCCGGAAGTCGAGTGGAGAAGGTTAGCACGCGGTCGGAGACGCGGGCCCATGCCGCTAGTGACGCCGCCTAGAATTGGGGTGGTTGCGCTAGAGAGGTCCCCCGGCGGCCGACAGGTGGTGGGTCCTGTCCTATTTCAGTTATTGATTCTGCGGCCTCGATCCCTCTGGTTGTGCTGGTTTCCCTGGTGGCTGCTCTGCGACTCTTAGTATCCAGCTGATCGTCGGCCGTGGTCTAGCGGGGTGTCGACCGGGTGATCAATCCGGCCGACCCCACCGGGTTTTCCTGTGACTTGAATACAATCAGAGCGAAAAAAGGGTTAATATTGTCTATTCGTCGGTGCATTGGCTTGGCCCTTCGGAACGCGCGCTCCCCCCGGTCCGGCGTGCGCGGTCAGATTCCGCGGAGGTGGGCGGTGACGGAGCGGGTCAACAAGCGCTTCGTCACAATATATATATATATATATATATATATATATATATATAAATTTAAGAAACACGTCGCACTATTACTCTTTTTTACTATTCCCGTTTTTCGCACTTTTCTCTATGTTGGCTAAACATATTGCCAGCAATTCGCAATCCATCAACGAATTCTCCTCAAAAACGTCGGACTCGGTAATTGCTCTCCATGCATCATATTTATTGCGTTCTGTAATAACATTCTTGAACTTGATAAACTTATCGATAACTTCAGAACAATTCAACGCTAACCAATACATCATGTGATTTATGCAAAAATCATAATTACATATTTTTGTTAGTGTTTCCTCTCTAACCATGACTGCCGTGCGATCATTGTAAAACTCAATTATTTTTTTGCCATACATTCGCGTTGTTCGCATCCAAAAATCGTCCTCTAAATTAACCCTTATTTCCGGATCAGTCATTAAATCACGAATATCACTGGACATTAATCGTTTCCATGCACACATGGAAAAGATTATTTCTGAGCCATGGTTACTGCCTATTGCCAGCTCAATGCGTGCATCCAAAATCCCCTTATTCGAATTGTAATGCGCGGTGCAAATACCGATATCTAAATATTTACAAAAATTTTTTGTTAATGCATACAGACGACCCAATATGCGTGACCCTAAGCAAACGTTGCTCGGTATCTTCTTCTTTGGTTTTTCTTCGGATGATGTCGGTTGTTGCTTCGCTTCAGGCTCGAACGCTGCTGCTGCTGCTGCTGCTGTCCATGATGATGATATTGATGGCAATGTCCGTTCTGGAGAATCAAGCAACATTGATGTTTCAGCATCTGAGACACTGGGTGATTGCTGCGATGATTCGTTCACTATTCGAAGCCTTGTCTGTAGAGCAGGAACGAATGGTTGCAGTGTTTCAAATTTAGGCAATAATGATTGAACTGCAAGCGGTTTTTTAAGATTGTCCCTACTGAAACATAGAAAAACAATTTGATTTAAAAAATTAAGTAGTATAACTGTCACGTGAAGTCCGCACCCACTTCGCGAAACTGCCCTGGCTAGCGGGACTTCACGCGAACAATGAAATTTCCTTGGACTCGACTTGGGGAACCGCGGATCAAATTTTGCTGTCGATACTTCTATGGGCGCCAGGCACTCGCGTGCCACGGGATTTCTCCTGCTTTTAATTTATACTACTGGAATCGCGATACAGTTGGTCTACGCGACCGAGTCTCGACCACACACACCGAAAAACGAATTCTTCCCCAAGTCGAAATTACGCGCGATACCAACGAACTCAGCGGGTGGGGTCGGTTATTCGAGAGGATCGTAAGGACGGGATAAGGCGAAGTATAAATTAAATTCACAAAAATTTCGTTCTCCGAGAGTTGGCACAATTTATTGAGAAACGACCTCGCCCTACGGCGGAATTACACGCGTTAAATCCTATCATTACAACTCCCGGAACAGATACACTCGATTACCGCGACGACAATTTTCTTATACTGCTCGCAAAGCGATACGGAGAGGGAGCCGAGACGTGGATTTTTAATTTAAACGTGGCCCAACGAAAGATACTGGATCACCCAGTAACACAAATAGTCAATATCACGCAATAAAGCTCGCAACGCGAAAAGGGCTACTCTGTTCACCTCACCATTTTAGTTGTTCTCGGCTGCTGGGGTGTTCGTGGTCCTCTCTCGTCGCTTCTCTCGTTCTCTAAATCGCACTACTACTCTTTCACGTTTTCACTCGTCGGCGGTCGGTGATCGAAGAGATCTCAAAAGTCGTACTATCCTCTCTCACGGTCGATGATCGAAGAGATCTCAAAATTCGTACTATCCTCTCTGACGGTCGATGATCGAAGAGGGACTCCTCGCGGATCCGCGCGATCCGCGAGGATCTCCTGCGCATGCTAATTACCGCGACTACCCCCACCCCGGAAACCTCATGAAACGCCACGCCATAATTTGACTGTCGATAATTAGTGACTGCTGCCCTGGACTGCTCTGCTTGATCGGTGGTGGAAAATAGGCCCTCTTGTTGCTGTCTCCGCAGGATGCTGCCGTTCTCCCAGGTTCCTTCCGTTTTTCTCGTTCCGGTCCAGCAGGGTCGGGAAGGGTAGTCGACCCGCGCCACCGAGCACCAACCCCCCTGGGGCCGGTGGGTCCCTCCAACCCGCCTTCCCCCCGGGAATCGTTGGGGTTGGAGTACCGCGAGGTATCCCGTCCCCAATTTTGACGGGGCCTGCCTCGGCCGCGGCGACTTCTTCCCCCGCTGGACGTCCGGTACTTACCGCGCTCCGGGCGGGAATCCAGCCTCCTCTGTAGACTCTTTCCCCTGGAAGCAGTCCCTGCGGCTTTGGGCTCCGATCGTCGTCCTCGGTGGTAGTCGTTGGCAATAAAAAAAGGATTCACCGGGCATTAGTCGGCGTTCATGGTTTTGGTGAGGCCCCGAGGTGTGCTCGTCGCTGCTCCCGTGCCGGGAATTTACTAACTTTTGGGACGTTGCAAAATGCAACGTCACAAAGACCCCCCCCCCCCCCCCCCTTAGGGGAGACCATCCCGGTCTCCTTCGTGCCGAGGTGCGACTAGCCCTTTTCTTTAAATTTCATTTTCTTTCGAGCACAACTCGGGTCCTCCTCCTTCAGGCAACATACAAAATTAATAACCAGCAATCATGCGCTACAAGGTCTTAGCAAACATAATTACTCAAGCAAGACCCAAAAGCAATAAAATCTCACATAATCAGACAACAAAAAAAATTCGATAAATCGCAATACGATCTTCAACACATGGCCTCCTCTCCTAGCGAGGATTAACCAACATTTTCTCCAAGCGCGATAGCGAAGGGAGTTCTCTCCTTTACGAGAGAACTAAGCAAAAGCAAAATATCCCAATCCGTACTTACTCCTAACCTGGCCGCATACCTGGGACGAGTTGACTCTCTGCTTTTCCTACACGCTAAAATATCCGCAACGCAAGAGTTTACCGTACGCTAGTGGAGGGGTACTCATTCTCCTTGTAGTAAACATCACTAATTTTTCTTGGTTATTTTATTACCTCCCCCCTGGGGTTGAACAAAAAAAAACGGGTTATAATACTGTTACTTTAATACGCGATAATACTGAACCTCCCCTGCGGGACTTACACTCTAACGAACGATATAGTACTAAATAGGTGACTTTAAAGAACTCGATAACTCAGATATTTCCCTAATAGCGTCTCAATCATTTCGTTTTCCCGTCGATACCATAGCTTTTGGTTCTCTACCTTCCAGTTCGGGAATCGTTCTGGATGCTCGTGAATCTGTTGTTTCCGATGCTCGTACCAACTCAATCGCTTGACGGTGGAGATTAAATGAGAGACGACCGGAATGCGCGAAAGTGCATCGGGTACGTGATGGAGTGCACCCTTCCGGTATACTACGTCGAAGTCGTATGCTCCCAACTCGAGAACCCATCTCCCTAGGCGACCCACTGGATCCTTGAGGTTGTGTACCCATCGGAGACTGTTGTGGTCCGTAACAACAGTGAAATGATATCCCTCGAGGTAGGCTCGATATTTCTTTACAGACCATACGATTGCGAGACACTCTAACTCGGTGGTGGCATAATTTCTCTCCGCGGCGGTAAGTGTTCTACTCGCGAACGCGACAACTCGTTCTCCCTCGTCGGTGGTCTGAGTAAGAACGGCGCCTAATCCTACCGTACTGGCATCGGTGTGTAATACGAAAGGCAGACTAAAATCCGGATAGTTCAATACCGGCGCGGTTGCTATCATGTTCCGTATTTCTTCAAACGCGGTCTGTTGTCCGGAGTTCCATGTCCAAGGTTGGTCTTTGCGCAATAGTCGGGTTAGGGGCTCCGAAACGGTAGCAAACTGGGCGAGGAATCGACGATACCATGACGCCATCCCTAGAAATCGCCGGAGTTGCTTCACATCCTTCGGTGGCGGGTAGGACATGATCGGCGCGATCTTGTCTGGATCAACCTTAAGGCCATCCTCCCCGACGAGAAACCCTAAATACTTCACTTCGGAGCGACAGAACTCGCATTTCGCGGGGTTCACTAATAGGCCTGCTCCCCGAATTCGTTCCAATACGCGATTAAGCCAGTCGAGGTGTTCTTCAAATGTTTTCGTAACCACGATAATGTCATCGAGATAGGCGAAGGCATGCGGCTCCAGTTCTGGTCCGATGAGGCGGTCCAGCAGGCGTTGAAAGGTCGCTGGTGCACCCGTCAGTCCATACGGCATCCGCTTGAAGTGGAATAGCTCTCTACTCGGCACGATAAACGCGGTAACCTCGCGACTCTTCTTTTCGAGCGGAACTTGAAAGTATGCCTGACTCAAATCTATGGTACTCAAGTATCTCGCGGCGTGGAGTTTATCGAGGATGCTACTCATCAACGGCAGTGGGTAGGCATCCTTTCTTGACACGCTATTAACTTTTCTAAAATCGAGACAAAAGCGATAAGTCCCGTTCGGCTTTTTTACCATGACTATAGGGCTCGACCATTCGCTATACGAAGGTTCGATAATATCGTCCGCGAGCATTTTGTCGACTTCATCGTTAACTGCTTGCTGCACGACCGGTGAAACTGCGTAAACTCTTTGTCTAATCGGTGGGTGATCCCCGGTATCAATTCGATGCTCGATTAGATTGGTCAATGCGGCTACTTGGGATAATTTCGGCGTTACTCCTGTCATAAAATGATCCAAGCGCTCGCGTTCGCAATCGGATAACGGCCTCAGCCCGCATACTTGTCTACTGTTTGGTGGTGGCTCGAACGCGAAAGACTCGTGTGGACGAAAATCAGAATGCCAAACGGCCCGATTATAACGAACAACAATTCCGAAATCTGCGATGGCGGGGACTCCGAGGATTAAGGGTCCCGGAATTTTATCGGACACTAGCGCGTTGACTGCTCTATGCTCTCCCTTAATTTCCACCCAAAAGCTAACGTGTCGACTGGCTTCTACCACCTCTCCGTTCGCGACTATGAAATAATAGGGGGTTTCCCTCGGTCCGACGTCCACAATATTAGGAACTCTCTTCGCGACCTCCTGATGGATAATATTCAGGGCGGCTCCACCGTCTATTAGCGCGGTTACTGGGAATCCCTCCACCCGTACTTGTAAATACAGGGGTAAACGGCCCAGTCTCAGCGACGGACGTGGCTCTACGCGCGATTCGGCACTACTCGCGGGACGCGATGAATTTGTCGGGGAACTCGGGAATTCCTCCTGCGCGATCTGGTCCTTCGGGGTCGTTTGTGAGGTCTCGGTAGCCGATACGACCCGTTTTACCGGCTGCCTGTCGCATTTCCCGGGTTTCGGGAGCATTCAGGGCAATCACGAGTTGTGACTCCGGCCTTTCCGCAACGATAACAATGGATTCTACTCGGCTCGGGACATTCCCGAGAATAATGACCGGTCTTCTGACAGTTCCAGCACGTCGGAGTCGCGGTTGTCCTTAACGGGGCTCGAGGTACTGGACGGGGTGTACTCGAGGCGGTGGGCGGCGGCGGGAACCTCGATTTCGGCGGGTATTCTGCTGCTCGGGCGCTGGTCTCCTTCGCGGGAATTTCGCGTCGCCCGAATTGCGTGCAAGTCTTTAATTCGAGGAGCAGTTGTTCGGCCGAAAACGCTTCGCGCTCTAAATCGGATAAATCGCGTAAAGTCGCGCGTACGATGTGCGCTCGAACTTGCGGGTGTAAATTTTCATATAGGATGTCTACCTGCTGGGCGAGGGGCCAAGGGGGATTCAATCTCCTTAGCCAGCCTTGCATCTCTACTAGATAGTCGATGACCCGTTCGTCCCACCGTTGCACGCGCGCCAAAATCTTTTTCTCGAAATCGGTTTGTTTTCGAGCGGTGCTAAAGCTAATTCTGATCGCCGTGACAAATTGATCCCAGGTGCGCCATCGAACTCGACCGTTGTAATGCCAGGACGCGGCGCGACCTCCCATCGCGTGATGTAAATACGGGACTACTTCAAAAGGGTCGCAAGATTTTAATTCGCAGGCCTCCCAAATTTGATCGACGAAATATTCTAAATCTTCCGCCGGCTCGCCCGTGTATTTAACTCCCCATCGTCTCAACTGTTCGATGACTTCCCCTCGGGGATCACGGTGCGTCGTCTCGTGCATGCTATATCCTCGCGTTCGCGGTATTGGAGGTAGACGCGCGCGCGAATGGTCCGAAATCGGAATTTGCATGGTCTCGACGAACGCGGGCGGTACATTGTCGGCTGGCGAATGCGGAAACTGTAAGGAACTACTCGAGTCGTGTCCCGGACTCCCGGATTGGTCCGCGCCTTGATCCATTTGTTTATCCGGGTTGGACATTGTCCTTCCGCGCGATCACCCACTTTCCGATTGCTGCAATCTATCCGTGATTCGTGGACGCGAATCTTCCCTATCCGGACGCGACGATGAGATCGACAACCCGCTATTTCGTGCTATTCACTCGCCGAACGCGATATCGCCACTCTCGTGTGAACTTGACAAAGCCACGATGAATACCAAAAAAAAATAAAAATAACAAAAAAAAAGGAATACCGTATTCGATAACCTAGTGCTGCCAATTTTTAGATAATTCCTTAATTAACTCGCAACGCGATCCAATTCGACAAAAACAGAGAAAAAAAAAACGTTTCGATAGTCTCGAACGAATCCAAAAAATTTTCAATGAGCACAGTAGGATGACCTAAGTTTAGATTATCACGCGAAATTCAGTAACACCGAGAAATTCGTAACACCCGAATTGTTCATAACTAATAGTTTCACCAAAATCCAAATAATTCCTAAGTTCGGATAATTCCATTAATTCAAATAATTCATTAATTCAATTACTCCAATAATTTTCCGTGATTCAAATATTCCAATAATTTGGCGTGATTCCAATAATCTCTCAATTCCAATGTCCCAATAATTTCGTATGATTCAAAGATTTCTCAATTCCGATATGCCAATAATTTCGCAACATTCAAAGATTTTTCAATTCCGATATGCCAATAATTTCGCAAAATTCAAAGATTTTTCAATTCCGATATGCCAATAATTTCGCAAAATTCAAAGATTTTTCAATTCCATATCTCGCTGCTTAATTCTAACGGTAAATAAATTTCGCATACACAAAAAAATTTTAAGCAATAGGATATCGCAGGAGCAGAGAAAATTACGTAGCGTCAACTCGCCCAGGGATTCTTCAAACCTGGCACCACGCAATAAGCAAAAGCCAGAAAACAGCGAAAATCAAAATTCATACACACAATATCAATAAAACAATAACAATTCAAAGCAGAAATTCTTGCAATAAATAGCCAGGAGTAAATATTACACATAAATCACATATAAATCACATATAAATTCATAAATATTTCGACCGATGGTGAACCACAGTGATCAGAACCACAAGACAAGCACTGTTCCTTAATTTCGTGCTGTTCCAATTCACTTTCAGATTTTACTTCTCGACATTCTCGAGATCCATTCAAATTTCAAAAAAAAACTTCAAACAAATTCTTCTCAAAACCGCTAAACTCTATCAAAATAAAATTCGCCAATAACCCAAGGAATGATTCGACACAAAACGCGATAATCTGCACGAACGAAACGAAAATCCAACACGAAACGCGAAATTTTAACAACTGGTACCAATAGGGGTACCCACGAAACCCAATAAATTAACGAAAAGTAACCAAAAAGAGGGGACTATACAAAAGACGAAATAACCTTGGCGAATTAATAAAAGTTCTATTCCACAAACTATTCTTGGTAAGATTTTAAATTGGTTCACCACGGTACACCCGGTATATTTCCGAGTATATCAAACTCAAAACAAAATCAGGCGATCCAACTCGCTCGGCTCAGCGCGTTCATAGGTTACCGAGAAAAAATGTCAACATGATAATCGTGCCGCGATACTTTGTTCTCGAGCTCGAAATTCGAACGTTGGAAGGCTGTTACAAAGACTCCGTGAATACACGCTACGAATAATTTCAAATATAACTCGTGATTCAAAAACTCTAATTCAATAATTTCTTCGCAATTTCTCAACAATTCATTATCACGATTTAATTTTCCGCACGCACGAAATCGCTATTTTATTTTACACTACAACTCGAATTACTCGATAAACGTTAATTCCTATTCCCAAAACTCCGAAATTTTCCTCAAAACGCAATAATTAACACGAAATTTCCTCGCGAAATCCTCTCGAATACCTCTCTGTACCGGAGAGGCCCCACGTTGGGCGCCAAAAATTGTCACGTGAAGTCCGCACCCACTTCGCGAAACTGCCCTGGCTAGCGGGACTTCACGCGAACAATGAAATTTCCTTGGACTCGACTTGGGGAACCGCGGATCAAATTTTGCTGTCGATACTTCTATGGGCGCCAGGCACTCGCATGCCACGGGATTTCTCCCGCTTTTAATTTATACTACTGGAATCGCGATACAGTTGGTCTACGCGACCGAGTCTCGACCACACACACCGAAAAACGAATTCTTCCCCAAGTCGAAATTACGCGCGATACCAACGAACTCAGCGGGTGGGGTCGGTTATTCGAGAGGATCGTAAGGACGGGATAAGGCGAAGTATAAATTAAATTCACAAAAATTTCGTTCTCCGAGAGTTGGCACAATTTATTGAGAAACGACCTCGCCCTACGGCGGAATTACACGCGTTAAATCCTATCATTACAACTCCCGGAACAGATACACTCGATTACCGCGACGACAATTTTCTTATACTGCTCGCAAAGCGATACGGAGAGGGAGCCGATACGTGGATTTTTAATTTAAACGTGGCCCAACGAAAGATACTGGATCACCCAGTAACACAAATAGTCAATATCACGCAATAAAGCTCGCAACGCGAAAAGGGCTACTCTGTTCACCTCACCATTTTAGTTGTTCTCGGCTGCTGGGGTGTTCGTGGTCCTCTCTCGTCGCTTCTCTCGTTCTCTAAATCGCACTACTACTCTTTCACGTTTTCACTCGTCGGCGGTCGGTGATCGAAGAGATCTCAAAAGTCGTACTATCCTCTCTCACGGTCGATGATCGAAGAGATCTCAAAATTCGTACTATCCTCTCTGACGGTCGATGATCGAAGAGGGACTCCTCGCGGATCCGCGCGATCCGCGAGGATCTCCTGCGCATGCTAATTACCGCGACTACCCCCACCCCGGAAACTTCATGAAACGCCACGCCATAATTTGACTGTCGATAATTAGTGACTGCTGCCCTGGACTGCTCTGCTTGATCGGTGGTGGAAAATAGGCCCTCTTGTTGCTGTCTCCGCAGGATGCTGCCGTTCTCCCAGGTTCCTTCCGTTTTTCTCGTTCCGGTCCAGCAGAGTCGGGAAGGGTAGTCGACCCGCGCCACCGAGCACCAACCCCCCTGGGGCCGGTGGGTCCCTCCAACCCGCCTTCCCCCCGGAAATCGTTGGGGTTGGAGTACCGCGAGGTATCCCGTCCCCAATTTTGACGGGGCCTGCCTCGGCCGCGGCGACATCTTCCCCCGCTGGACGTCCGGTATTTACCGCGCTCCGGGCGGGAATCCGGCCTCCTCTGTAGACTCTTTCCCCTGGAAGCAGTCCCTGCGGCTTAGGGCTCCGATCGTCGTCCTCGGTGGTAGTCGTTGGCAATAAAAAAAGGATTCACCGGGCATTAGTCGGCGTTCATGGTTTTGGTGAGGCCCCGAGGTGTGCTCGTCGCTGCTCCCGTGCCGGGAATTTACTAACTTTTGGGACGTTGCAAAATGCAACGTCACATAACATATGAGAAAACAGCTTAACTATAATACACATACCTTTCATTAGACGATTTTAAATCATTATCACCATTATCATCATCATCATCACCATGGTTACACTTCATTTTCTTATGCTGATTAAAATACATTTTTAGCAGTAATAATCTACCATTCGTCGCCCGCAACACAAACTGCAATTTTTTCTATAGGGTGGAGGCCCGTCAATGTGTGAACGATCTTCTGCCCGATTATAATGGTCTTGACAACGACGATATCCTTGGATTTCCTAATCGTTCTTTAAACGTAGTGGCAATTTATCCCACAAAATATCGATGAATGGCTTCAAAAATGTTAAAAGGAATGGCTTGGTTACATCCGCCAAATCTGACTCTGTCAAATATAAAACTTTTATAGGATCAGCCATCATGAATGGCAAACATAATAAATTAAACTTCGAAGACGTACGTTTCGTTGAACTATGTCAGGCAGAACTAGTGGCATGCAAATCCTCGCGCTATTGTTTTATTGTTAACCTACCGGAAACGAAAACGCAGTTTTCTTCTCCTTCTCTTAGCCGAAAGATAAAAATGATTAAGCATCCCTACCATTCCTAATCTCAATTCTATTATATTCTTCGAGGGCAAGTCGTTCTTGATGAATGTTTCTTCGATGCGATAATGCATTCTCCTTCTCTTGGTCAATCGTAATTACATACGATGTTCTTATTCTTTGAAGGCAAATCGTTCTTGAAAAATGTTTCTTCGATGTTGTATATCTAAAATTGGGCTGAGGACTCGATCGCCACGAATAATTCGAGTTTTAAATCGCTCATTGTCCCTCATTATTTCTGCCCATGATCCTCTTCGAGCAGCACGATAGGCATAACTCCAGTGTATGATTTTATGAACAACTGGTTTAAAATTAAATTGCACCTAAATAATTTTTATCTCTTTTGAAACGTTACTATGATCAAAAAATATTCTTTACTTTTATTACGTTTCTTCATTACTTTCTTTATTTGTTCCTTAATATCATGATCATCGCCATTGCCATTTTCATCTACATCGTTGAGATTGCCAACAGCACTAGTCGCATTATTTTCTTCATGCTCGATGCCATAAGACAAATGACTTTTTGCCTGGCCAGAACGCCGGAACCGAAATCCTGCATTGAACGCGGGATTTGGAGCGCCGACCATACTCTTTCCTCTTGCACACTTTCGTAACGTTGCACACGAGATATTTAAGATTCTCTCCACTTTTCGATCCGTACCATACGGCAGGAAAACCACTACCGTACGTACAGATGTCCTCGTTACATGCGCAAGATAAAATCCTAAAACATCCCGGATAATAGGGCAACCACCGCTCCACAGATATCCTCAATACGCGATTATGCATTAAGCCCACTCTGACGTCGTACTCTTACTCTTGATCACACTAACGTCATCTAGCGGCAACAACGCTCACCTTGCGTCATTGACACTCTGCGGTTTCACCTTATCGTTGCGGACTCTCTTCGCCTAATTCAATTAACAGTAGTGAAAGACTCGAAACTCTTACTCACTCTCGCACTGTAGTGATAGATTAGAACCATCATTCTCTTTCACATCTACCTATCTCTATCACTCTTCCCATGCTTATCTCCAATTATAAATCATTTTAATTCAATTAACTTATCACCAATTAACTTATCTCCTAATTCAATTAAGGGGAAGGGACATTCAGTGGAGGGGATACCCTTACCTTATACTGACGGGGTGGGGAGGCCCTTATCTTATCTATACCCGATGTTGCGGTTTTGCTTATATCAACCCAATTCCTAGAAATCCTTATCTACACCGGATGTTGCGGTTAGACAAACCGGATGCTCACTTCCGTCCCAGAACCTCCATAGGTACTCTACTTCGATGTCTGCAACCAGTACGACACGATGCGTTCGCCAATTCACAAGGAGAGACGTGATGTCTTTTTGCAGTCGTGGCCCTACGTACTGGATGCTATTTAGCGATTGTGCGCCAGTGGTTTTGCTTGAAGCATTGAAGACCACTCGGACTTTCGTCGTCGCGCTATCTTCGCGGACGACGGCTCGATGCGGGATAAACACGCGGTGTTTATCAACACGCTCGAGCTTTGTCATATGATTTAATGCCTCGTATTCTGCCAGAAACGCAGAATACTCGGCTAATAATTCCTCGTTTCCTTTTAATTTGGTCCACACCCGACCCGTAGGCAGAAACGGCGCATTTTAAGGAAGGCCCTAATGCTTCTGCAGGTCGTGGGTGTTTGAAAGGAATTCGCACTACAAATCTTCCTTGGGGAGTTCGTTCGACAGTGCTTGCGAAGTGCGCTTCGCAAGCCTGTTCGTCCGCAGTTAATGCCATTTGTTGTGGGACCTCTTCGGTTTCCCAGAACCTGCGGAGTGTTGCACCGATAGACTCGAGAGCCGTGCAGTGCAGTGTCTGCACTGGTTCTCGTGGTCGAGCACTCTCGCCGGTTGGACCAAACAGGACCCAACCGAATACGGTCTTTGTTGCCACGGGGAGATTATCTCGCATTATACGCATTTCCGCAAGGAGCGTACGTGGCATTAAGTCTGCTCCAACAAGCACCTCGATTCGTGCGCTATCGGAGGGATTCGGATCTGCTAATTTCAGATCCGCGTATCCTTGCATGAGGCAAGAGACACGCGTTGGCGGACGATAGCTACTGATACGTGGCACCACGTATGTACTGGCTTCGTACAGCGGCGTTGAATCGCTCGCTGCACTAAGTCCGACATAAATTCGGTATTTGACCTCTTGGGTCTTGGTGTCACCGAAGTCACCGATTGAAGCGGGTGCCTTTTCTTTCCGTAGCCCAAGGTTATTGACTACGTCGGTGACAACAAAGGATCGCTGTGATCCTGGATCTATAAGAGCTCGCGCGATTCGCGTGGCCCCGTGAGGTCCGTGCAGGCGGACGAGCGCTGTCGCGAGTGTGATCTGCTGCGCGACAGATTCATTGCTCGTTCCGCAAAGTGCTTGCACTTCCGAAGAAGGATCTGCCTTCTTCGGTTCCTCTTTTTTGTGAGCGGGCTCCATTTTATCGGGTGCCGCGCTTGGTTTCTTGTGTGTCGGCTTCCCGCGGTTCGCGAGCTTCGCCGTGGGATTCGAGAGGTGCAATAGCGTGTGGTGACGCCCGTTGCACCTCTCGCATCCTGTTTCTAGCTTGCACTCCGTCAGGGTGTGCCCTGTACGGAGGCAGCGGAAGCAGACGGGATTGCCGCGGACTGACTCCATGAGTTTCTCCGCGGTCAGTCTACGGAAAGCACGGCAATCTGTCAGTTTGTGCAGCGCCTGACAATACGCGCATACCGTCTTCGCATCTGTTCTTTCTGCCTCGTGAGCGGTCGCATGACAGTTCTCACGTGGTTTTGTCTTCTGCGTGGTTGGCTGCGCCTTTGTTGGCGCCAAACTCATCGCAGCGTGCATTTTACTTTTCAGGAATGCGAGCACGTTTTTAAAATCGGGGAATTCCGTGGAATCCTCCACTGAATTCTCCCAATCGCTAGCGAGGTCGCCGGTGAACGCACACGTCACCAAATACGCGATCATCCACTCCCACAGTTTCTGTGGGGCGGCTCGCTGGCTTAGAGCTGCAAGGCAGTTCTCCACCTCGCTGAGTAAGCCCATCAAACTCTCAGCGTCATCTTTGCGCACTTTCTTCAACTCACAAAGTCTTCTAAAGTGTGCTTTTATCGTAATCCGAGGATTATCGTACCGCCCCTCGGGAATTTTCCAAGCAATCTCGAAATTTCCATCCTCTATGCTTAGCGTAGAGATAGAAAGGAGCGCATCGCCTTGTAAACAAGCATTTAGATATTGAAGCCGTTGCGCGGTCGACAACGCTTCATTCTTTGTTACTGCGGCTTTGAAGAGCTGAGCGAAGTGAGTCCATTGTCTCACATCGCCCGCGAATCTCGGAAGCTCCGGAAGTTTTACGCGAGGACGTTGTGATTTGAAGTCCTGCGCTTGCTCCGAGGAGGCTTTGGAGGTGGACGCCTCAGCCCTGTCGACTGTCAAGCGGTCCAGCTCCTCCGCGAGGTACTCGCGGCCATCCGTAACTTCGTCCCTTACTTTCTCAAATAAGGGATTGGCGATGTAGGGAATGGTGCTCTTTTTGTCCTTTGGGCACATAACTAGAAGGCGTACATGCCGCGTTTTGAAGGTGTTCCAGGCCTCGACCAGCCTGGCTTCCTTCTCGCGTAGGAGGGGAGTGTGAATTTCGCCCTTCCTTTATTTTTGTTGTTGGGGATTAGGCGGAGGATTTCCTGGGTGTCCAAGGCTTGTTCCTCCAGCATTGCCCGAAATAGCTGCCCCTCTTCACTGTCCTCGAAAGAGGCAGAGAGGCTTGGGGGGTCTTGATTCCCTCCAGGCATTGTATATCGTAGTATCGCTGAATTTCTCATACTCAACTCGCTTCGCCAACGAAGTAGTTGATTCGAATCAATTCCGCTTACGGATCCGGCTCGAAGGACCTTGTTTTATAGTTGCGAGACTTCGGCGATCGCGCGCGAAGTGCAACTCGGTTCGAGGGTTCGTATGGGAGCGGAAATGAAAGGAGATTAAATTCGTGAGATGACACACAGTTAAATTTCGATTATGAATTTCAGATTTTATTTTCTCTTATTCGGTTACAGCTGGTGTTCTCGCCGAGGCAGCTGTTGATCGTCTGTCTTCGGCGAAGCGTGAAATCCTGTAATCTAGAACAAAGCGCACAATAGATTAGTGTCAATATTATGAGCGTTCAAGCTTGACGATAGCGAGCGCTAAGTCCTCGCGATCGCTATCTTCTAATTTCAATTCAATTTGTGGACTGTATTATTTAGAATTTCTGATGTTAATTTCACATAAATTAACACCTTGATCTATTTGAATTTATGTTCCAATCCCGAGTCGAAGTTAACGTAAGCGCGTAGAGAGTTGTAAATTCTCTACCACTTTTGATCCGTGTATTAGAAGAGAATCTATTGGGATCAAGTTAATTTCGGCTACTGCACGGAGGTAAAGTCTCTGCAGTGACTCGGCGGGACCTGCGTTCGTGACGCGCGAGATGGTAAGCCGTCACGCTCGTGGCCGTGAAACAATAGACAAGCCGATTATCGCTCTACCGCGATAATCGGGAGTACAATTATCTCTTTTGGCTGGAAATTCTGCGGAATATCCAGAAGCTGCCACGTAGGTGTTCCCGTAATTTCTTTTATGCAATTCACTTGAGAATCAAGTGCAGTCGGCTGGCAAGGTCGCGTCGAGGATTAGCTCCTCGTCTGGCAGACTTGCTTTCAGCACGACTGTTCGCATGTAAGTGACGACTCGTCTTCGCTTTCCTCCAGGAAGCAGCGAAGACGAGTCGTACTAGGTGGCGTGCAAGATAACTTCTTATAGAACTTACCTGTCATGCCGGTGGTTCTCTCGCGTACGAATTACTGGAATTAACTGAAATGAAAGAACACGCATCTCAGTCGGGCGAGTCGGCTTTTAAACATTTCTTCCACAACACTAGCGCGTATTAACGGATATTAAACATGTATATCTATGCATTTATTTATTTATTTATTTATTTGTTTGTTTATGTATTTATTTATTTATCCTGTTATTTGTTTATTTGTTTACTTATTTATTTACTTATTTATTTGTTTACCTATGTATTTATGTACTTATCTTTTTTACTTACTTCTTTATTTATTCATTCATTGGTTTATTTATTTATTCACTTATTTGTTTGTTTGTTTACTTGTTGACTTTGTCACCTATCTACTTATTATATATAACTGACGAGAAGTCCTCGCACACTACGTTGTATTTCCGCATCCCCTGGGGGTCCGCCCGCAGGAATAACATGTATTGGAAATTTTTCAATAAACGACTTTTACCTGTTCTTATCAGCTTAATATCTGGTACTCCTCCCATGTGGAGTCAGAATATTAACCTCAATTTCTGGGAATAGACGTGGTTTCGGAGCTTGCTCCCTCCGCGTCGTGAGTCGGCCTGGTTTTGCAGTGCCTCCAGAACTGGCTCACACCCTACAAGGGTCTGTGAAACTAGTGCTATTCCCAGGAATTGAGGAGAATATTCTCCACAGTGCGTTTTCGGTGCGGTGCGGACGGCGAAATTTCGAGCGGTGCGTCGCGGCGAGCGAATCGCGAAATTCGGACTTTGTGCGTTGCGGGCCGTCCGCACAACTCGGGAGAGTGCAATATTTAGAGTGCTGTGCTGTGCGGTGCTAAAGTGCTGTGATTCCAGATAGCCAGGTGGCGTGAATGTGATATTGTGGTGAGGCGCCACGTGACATGACAGATATCCAATTCTGTGTCTCAACGATTACGGGACTGACAAATCACGTCGTTGAGTCACGCGATAGCATGAGCGTGACATCGCACCGTGATATAAGGGTGACATAACGTCACAGCCCAGTGGTGCTACGCGGTGGCAGGGACGTGATGCCACAAAATCGCAATGTGCATTTAATCCCATACCCATAAAAGAAAATTAAATTAAATTAAACTCACGGATATTTGTTAACATGTATTTATTTTTTAATATTACATTTCATATATATACAATAAAATTCATGTTAAAAATATGTGTTTGTCGCCTATATCTTCGTCGTCCAACTGATGTCCTGCTTCTAATTTTCTTGCCCTCGCCATGAGTCGGTGAACCATATACATAAAACAAAAATTAGACAATGTGAATTACAATTAGAAAGTCAGAATTTTTCTTAGAAAATAATGGAAAGAATAGGCAAAGAAAACCAGATAAAATACATTATAATTGAAAGAATATGAAAAGAAAAGCAGATGAAATAGAAGCAGATGAAAGCATTCTTGTCAATGTGAATAAAGTATGAGCGTTGTAGAGTTTCAAATAGGAAAGAAATCTTTACGTACCTTAACTTATTTTTCAATTTCGTTGATTCAGGTGCACCTTGGATTCCAGAGATTGGGTGCCACTTTAACATCTCTAACAAAACATCCATGTGGATCATACATATAATATTTGCCAATATATTGAAGAATACATGAAATAAATGAAAAAACAGAAACACAAATCTTACATTCTTTCGCTGTGTACAATTTCAGTGACAATATATGTTCCTGTGTTAGAGGGAAGTGCACGTCCTTCCAAAAACGGCATCTTATAACATTTTGCGCGAACTTCATTTAGTGAAATCGGAATAACCTTTCCGCTTAGATTGCTGCAATGATACACCCCTACCTCGGAAGACCGTAACCCTACGTTATAGAAATCGCGAATATCCCGAAATTTTTTTACTAATAACTTGGAGCCCCGATTGTTCTCCACTATATCGTGTATAACACAAATTGAGCTATCATGTAGGATGCAGTAGTTATCTCTTTCTGGTGTCCCTAAAAGTGTGGCACGAAATCGAATGGACGTAACATTTCAGTAAACGCCAATGAAACGCCGGACGAAACGGCTGGAATTAACTTGGTATTTGAATGGAGTTCTGCCATTCTGTTAAAAAATTGCTGCAGACATTGATGGGGTTTCCTACAATATTTACTAAGAATTGACATATTATTCTCGTATGGGAAGGCTGAAAAGGAATCTAAGGGACCGAACCGTCTGACATCATTTGGCAAATGTAACAAACCATGCACATTGTACGACGCAAACGTCGGCCCATACAAAATTGGACATCGGAGGACGAAACGCTGGAAGACTGTCTCGGAAAACCTTAACAGTTCCTCTGAAGGAGCATGGGAGATTAAAACACGCACAGCAATGTGGAGAAATAAAAAATGAATGTATGTCTCATCGGGTAAAATATTGTGTAACACGACTGGGGCTGTGTACAATAAAAATTGTCTGAATTCGGTGGCTTTATATTTACGAAACTGTTCTATAGCCCTGGGACGACGGGCAAAATCAGAGGGGCAATACAGTTGGAGATTTCTTAAAGGGCCAGAAATAAGGGCTATTTTCCCTGAATTTAATTTGACATTCGGCTGAAACTTTCCTCCTATCCACGCTAATAATAATTTTTTGACTACCCCTAAACAAACTAAATGCATATACTCAAACGGAATTTGAGTAACTAGCCCCATTGGTAAACCCGAAAGCACGCTAATACCATCTTTATGATGTGGGCCCTATCGACACATCTAACATATTCGTCGTCAGTTCGTGACTTATTGTTAGACAAAACAGTAGGAAAAACGTACCGACTACCTACCTGAGTACCTATAACTTTACATTTGGAACAAGGGTGACCAGATGTATGTCCGCGATGGTTCAACATAAATGCCCTGGCTGGTGCATCAGCTATGAAACACCTCAATCGAACAGGAATTAAATAATTGCGGAATTCTATACCCCCCTTGGAAACTATGTTTTTAATATCTGAAACAAAACGACTGAAAAATTCTGCGCGATCATACGGTTTTGCCGGACCTTTATAAATACCTACTACGATGGGTGCTGTATTTATTTGAAGATTTACAACCCTGCACTGGATGGGCCAAACATGAATAGTACTTGCCCTATCTAAAACGCACCCATCGGTGCTAAAATCTAACAACAATTCGCGCAATTCTGGGGCTTCGACGCTATCTAAATACCTAACAAATTCTCTTTCCACACCAAAGTGTACGTATTCGCCTGGTGGCATGCTAATTACGGGGACAGGAATACGCGGTGTTTTGAGAAGAGACCTAACATCTTTCGGGAAATCAGCAAAGCACGGTTGGGTGCGAAGAACTTGAAGAATTTTATTCCAATGAGTATGCGGTAAATTTATTTCAGTGAAGCAAGTCGCGAGCTTCTGAAGGAAAGGTACCTCCTCAGCAGAAGATGTATGGGCTTCTATGTCAGTACGGCAACGTGAAGAGGAAAAAGAAGAGGGGGAAGTAACTCGAGAGACGGGAGAAACATTATCGCGCACGTGTTCCTCAACAACCGGACCCGGAATAGTATCCTGTAAATTATCACTACTGGCAGAAACTGAACGACGATTAGTATGATTCAATTTAGAAAGAAAACGGCGACGATTTGTTTCAATTTCCCGGGAAATTCTGTCACGCTGACGCCGCGAAAGACGCGAATACGGCTTTCGGGATACCGAAGTTTTCAACGATTTAGAAGACATTGTCACAATTTGACGCACTTGGAGCACTAAAAGCACAGGACGTTGGTAGACACATGTATAGACCTCAACTGACCACGAGGCAACAACGAAATGATGATGTCCCTCGGTTCGGCTACTGAGCGCAGGTAACATTTTATGACTTACCGCCTTCTACGTCCGATTCCCTCAAACAAAGTCAAACCATGGGATTTCCCCTTCCCCTACCTTGGTAGCGATGCCTAACAAGCAAGGTTGAGCGAAAAAGGCTACACAGTCTTTACTGAGTCTTTTTGAGAGAAACTACATCCGCACGCGATTTGACAGGCAAAAGTGGCACGATATGAAGAAGAAAGCTTTGAGGCAAGCATGGTAAATAACATTTTTGAAAGAACCAATAATCGACACAGCGAAAGCTATTTGAACCATTAATCGTATTATTTATATCTATGTGTTTATATATTTCTCACTTACAGTCACAATCCTTGCTGGCCCGGCGATCGACGCCGAAATCGAAGCGACCAAGTGCGGGAGGCGAGCGAAAAGTTATATTCGATGACGTCGAGGAACTTGCAAAACTGCGCGACGAGCATCTGGAATATGCAGAACACGAAGAAAGCTTTGAAACAAGCATGGTAAATAACATTTTTGATAGAACCAATAATCGACACAGCGAGAGCTATTTGAACCATTAATCGTATTATTTATATCTATGTGCTTATATATTTCTCACTCACAGTCACAATCCTTGCTGGCTCGGCGATCAACATCGGAGGGACCAAATGCAGGAGGCGAGCGACAAATTATTTTCGCTGACGTCGTAAACCTGGTGGAACTGCGCGACGAAAGTATAGTTAACATAGAATATGAGGAACCAGATATATTGGAAGACGAAGCTGGCCCGTCAAAGCAGCCACCAAAAAGGCGGAATATATTAATAGGGAGAACACACACCTCGCCGGCGAATATGCAAAACCAATTTCAACAAGAGGTGATCAAAATCCTGATTTCAATTCGGGAGGAACAACGGTAAGTTGACTAGCCTGTGCCCATATTTGTGTTAGTTAATGAAGCCTTCTATCCACAGACAATTGCACCTGAAACTGGATGAAGTGCTGGAGTTAATGGTCCAGATAAAACATCCCATACAGAAACCAGCATATTTCCCAATGCAAACTATTAACCAGCTTAATATATTTGATACTATACCAAATGAAGATTATCGCAAAGTGGTGAGTTGGTACAATCGTTGCAGCTGTGGATTTATGCTATTTCATAGCGTCAATTAAATATTTTCTTTTTCCAGGTTTCATACTTCTGCAGCATTGGTGGCCAAAACGTAAAGGAGACGGTGAACCAGTGCCTGAAGGAAGCACTCAGCTTAACAATTGTTGGCACTTGGTCACTTGGTTGGGAACAAATGGAAAACAGCCACTCCAT